>CM052289.1:1023817-1505527 GCA_028455765.1 Lasioglossum oenotherae
TTTTTTTATCCTGATACTTTCGAGAATCCCGATAATTTCGAGAACCACGGAACCTTCGAGGATCTCGAACATTTTCGGGAATATCGACATAACTTTACTATTCTAATTAGATTGAGCTGGAAAAAAAGATTTTACGTTATAGAAAATATGATATACTTGCAGGAACCAACATTTACCAAATGAACAAAGATACCAAGCAATTTATAGCTTAAAAGAGAGCTTCACATCTGAAAATGACACTGACTATAATAACAATGGAATAAAGTGAATAAAATCGTTTATAAACTAATAACTTTAGAATTTTCAAATTTATATGCTTTTATATGGTATACACATTTTTCATTTTATAACCAAAAGGTAACCAAAACCGAAGCTCTTCAAATATTTTTATGATAAGCTTGGCAACGGAACAAACACTACAAATCGGGCAGAGAGTTATAATAAATTTAGAGATAAAGAAAAATAACAATATATTTGAAGAAAACAATATAACACCTCGAAATAACAATATTCCATACTGGATTCAGAATGTATTCAATAAAACGAATATAAATGGTTCGTGGGTTCTCAGAATTTTCGGAAATCTCGATTACTTCGACAATCCCGATTCTTTCGAGAATCCCTATTCTTTTGGGTACCCGTCCCGACCCCGAAAAAATGTCGGGTTCTCGCACAGCACTGCTGTTCATAGAGAGTTGAGCAGCAACTAGAATCTATCAGCACCTACGTTCCTATAATTGAAAGTATGTTAGGCTCGGAGGCTCGGTAATACATACGTCCGTATACAACGAGAACTTGTTCCAAGAAACTTCCCACTTCAATTTGTCTACAAAACTTCGACAAAGCAAACAAGTGTCCGAGGTAATTCGAGGTCAGTAGATCCGGACCAACCTAGGTTCGCACTTACACAAGTATAGTTCCGTAATCCAACGAGTTTCTCACCCGTGAGTGATTGTGTTCAACCCCATCTGATCGATAAATCGCTTTCACTTCAAACCCGAAGCTTTTCCAATCGATCTCGCGGCAACGGTTAACACCCGGCCATATCTCAGACTGATCTTTCTACAATACTTCAACCGTCCCGGACACATCTAGACCGACAGCACGTTCCACTGAACAAAATTGCAATTCCGTATCGTGCGATCACTGTGATGACTGGCCGATCCGTTTTGGATTTCCAACGTTACGGTACCCTGGTTAAAGTTTTCCGTGTGAAACCCGGACAATACGTAGGTACACTATTGCACAAAAGAAAGAAGCACCCGGCAATATTTAATAGAAAAGCGTAAAAAATCAAATAAACCGAGGAACGCTGTACCATCATCGTACCTCTCCTCGTTCAGAAAGATCAATCAATAAATCTTTTGATCACCCGGAATGATCCGCATAATTAATGGAGGGTATCTGCCTCTGTATGGAAATTTTATTCAAATTCTTTGGCACCGCGAATACTTTCTATCTCACCGATCGGCGTGCTTTAGAAATCGAAACGCATTTTCTAAATGTGTATAATCGATCGTATAAAAAACATTCGCATCCGCGGAGTCGAGTTCCTGCCATTAGAATGTTTCAGCCTAGTTGTTCCGTGAAACATGCTACCATTAGAGATGCAATCGAGTGACAAAGAGCAGCGAAGAGGCCTCGCGTCGTTTTAAATAGTTCTAATTAAACCGAAGATCCGGAGCAATTGAAACAACAGTTACTCGATGGAATCGAGTTTTTCAATGTTTTATGACACACTAAAACGCTCGTTTACGACTTCCCGTCTGTCACACCTTAATGGCGGCTCGACACCGCTTTATCGGTACGCTGCTCGGAGAAATTGGAATTAGTTGGACCAAAAATTCGGTAATAAACGTCACTTAGGGCCGTCTGAACATTTGATTCGCGAATAACTTTAAGGATTTTACAAACTCAATAATCCAGTTTATAGTTTCCGTAAAAATTAAGTTGACTGGGGTCGAATGTACCTCCTTAACGCTAAACAAACCCGATCACAGTATTCCCGACAGACAAGGCATGAAGTTCCGTCCGCGTGTAGTCCAGGCGCTAATTGCCTTAACGCGAGCGTAATTTCGTTATCAATGGAAACCCGATTGCCGGTTGCTTTCTATCGGCGTTGCTCTAACAGCGGTTCGAATCTGAGGAATTCTAAGTGCGATATGCTGGCCGACTAGTCCGTGTCTTCTCTCTCTCTCTCTTGCTCGATTATCGTATCCCGGTCGATATCGAGGCCCTGGTTGCCCTCGGTGGATCCATCCGCATGACCGGACGATATTTCGTTTCCAACCACGTTCCGTTATACACCGATGCACTCGTATTCCTGGAATTACGGCCGTATCTTCGCGCGCCGGGCCGACCGCGGCTGGCTCGCTCGAAATTGCCGGGTATCGATCAAAACCGAGCGGATATCTAATAGCGCCGTCGCAGATGCACATTGCACCGGTCTCTCTCGCCCTACGCGTTCCGTTTTTCGACCGCCCGTAGCGGCCCGGCCGCCATCCCGGAGAACGCACAAGCATCGACGCGCGTTCGCAGGTGGTGCGGCAACTGATCGGGATAATTGCACGATTAAATAACGAACCGGATCGGTTTCATCGAGATCCGAACCCGAGATACCGTAACCGATAACGCGGATCGCGTGCTTTGGATATTCGGTGATTTTTCCGTGCAACCCCGCCGGACGCACCCTTGGTTATTGTGAATCGGTCACTTGTGTAATGTTGATTCTGGCCGTGTATTTTTATCAACAATGTCTGTGGAATCCCAAGTCGAGTTAGATCGTGTCTTGTTTTACGTCGCTTATATTAACTTGCCGAGTTGTCGATGTTGTCGTTGTCGTTGTGTGCGTCCAATCTTGTAATCGAATTTTAAACCACTTCCCGAAGAGCTAGAGACTTGAAATTTTAAATATAGCTCAGAACTAGATTACAATGCGATATTAAAAAATAAATTAAAAAAAAAAAACTGTGCGTCTAGGAGACACAAAATACTTAAATATTAACCGTCACACCTCGTCGCGCAACGCTCGGTAGTACGTGATCGCGTTCAGCGATCCCCACTCTGCGCGCCAACGCTCCCTACTCCACTACGCGTTCCCACTCCGACTCATCCCCACTCCACTGACCCATTTCGCACCGAAGGAGCTCAACCAGTGTGGTGTTCCGTTCATTCAGTTCCATTTCGCACAATTTCGGACTCCATTAACCCTTCGTGGATGGGGTGATCTCGCGTCCTTATTCGGGTGGGGCGGTGCACTCGGTGCGCCAGGCTGTTTTGGGTCAGTTTTACTCAGTTTTGACTTTATATCATCAGGTATTCAGACAAATCCATGTAGGTACATTAACTAAATATAATTCAGACATTATCAAAAGAACGATGTTTTATTGAAAATGAGCAGAAAATAACTCTCGATCTTCTCGTTAACATTCGATCGTTGGCGCACTCAGTGCACCAGCCCCACCCTCGAAGGGTTAAGAGACGTCGTTCTATCTCGCGTATTTCCATATCTTGCGTTTCACAGATTGTGAACAGATTAACTTATAATATCAGTATCTCTATACCAACAGTTTTTTTTTGTTTTTTATTTATGCATGTCCTTTCTTAGTAATTTATGTTAAGTCTTTGTTATATTGTAAACATTTGTGTAAATGGACCTCGTTCCGTTCATAATAAATAAATATAAATCAATCAATCAATAAATAATAATATTGTCTCGTGTGGGTGAGTCAGCAATATTATTGTGCCGTATATTGACGATAATATTGATCGTCTAAGGGCCGTTTCAGTCATGCTTAGAACAGGATTTGCAATACACGCTTGGAACTAGATTCACCAGAAAATGTTTCATTTAAAATCGACGACCTCACCACTGTGAGCTCTTCTTGTAAGTAAATGGTTCGCCGGGAAGATACCGTATTAATTTGCACGGGGGGTAACAATTGAATCGTCGAAACCGACACTTTGATAGTATTATTAGCCGGGTCGAGTGGCGCGAATCAGCGAGGTCTGCGAATTTAAACAAATCGGATCCGTGCAATTTCCAATGCCGATCGGCGTACTTGAGAGATGAGGTTATCGGGGATCGTAAGTGGTACAGGATTATTCAGCGGAATAATACGATCGTCTCCCTTATTAAATTCGATCTATAGGCAAGCGGTCGCGCCGGCTCGCACGAGAAACAGTGCGAGCCGACCTTTTGACGCAACGGCTCTAGCTCCCAGGCACAAAAATATTAATGCAAGGCATTAGAAAGTTCCGTGCTCGCGAGATCCTCGCCGTCTGCACCGGCGAACACGGCCTGCACATGCACCGGCCGCAGTCCCGATCCAACAGTCGGTTTACATTCTTAGCGGTGCATTTTTTTTTTTTTTCATTTCACCCCGACAACGCGACGCATCCACGTGCGTTCATGCCTGCGTTTACCTGCGTTTAACTGCGCTCGACGCGGTCCCGCGAACTTCCGCTTCGGTTCAGGATTCGCGGCGCGCTCCCGTATACTTTCCAGGTGATCATTATCATTTTTCGTGACATTTAGCTTGCTATGACAAATTAGAGACGTTAGTGATCGTTCCAGGAACGACCACAAAATATTGCTTAACACGCTCGAGTCGTAATACTTTTAACACAGATGTCCGAGGCATTTGCATAATTTTGCAAAGTTACATCGAGAATACTACTATATCTTTTAATCAATGCAATGATGAATAGATCAGCATTATTCATAAAAATGACTTATTACTTACTTGATAATATGTTTCATATGTATTTCACGAAAAGAATTGCAAAATTAATTTCCCTCAAACCGAGAATTTTATTCGAAGTCGCTTCGATGTTAACTGTCTACTAAAAACGTATAAAAGTTCATGAAAGCAGTCGGAATATATACAAACAAGTCTGCAAAGTTTCCCAAAGACAAGGCGTCTACTTCGTTCAAAAAAAATTCTGAGATCCTTCCCAAAAGCACAAAATTTTAAATATCCCCAATGATATTTTTATATGCGGATATTTATGAAGAAATTTCCTGGGTGAAATATGAAACAGCAATAAAGTCATTAAGGCATGAACTAAATGTTTATTTCACTCCTGTTCCTCACAATCGATGCAGAACATTTGTATTTTGCGTAGAGATCCGCGGTCTAGCGATAATTCTCTAATTTTGTAGGAATTAATCGGCAGCAATAATTGCAATATAATTTCGCGCAAGAGCGTATCGCGCCGGCGCGGATCACGAAGGTATTCGAGCGCATGCATCGCAATTAGTTACTTATAAAAATAAATAATAGCTCGCGTTGGTATTCGATTGCAACAAGTTTCCGCTAACAATTAACGACCGACATGGATACTGCCGGTTCACAAGGATTCCTCGAGACTCTTATTTTCGGTCGCCGGAGGCGCTGGTTTCCCGACAATTAAATTCCACCGGGGGTTTCTGGCGAAAAATCAAATTGCGGCTCCATGACTCGAGAAATCGCATCCTAGTTCTTGCCTGGCCGTGTAGCCGCGGCACGATTGCCGGCTAATCTCGCGCCGCTAACCGTTGAATTAGCAACAAAACGAGCCCGCGAGAAAATTGCACGCCTCCTCGCTCTTCGCGCAGTGCAAGGTCACCGGCCACGGGATCTTCCCTCGAAAGCGATCGTTTCATCCGAGATAGGTTACCCGTCGAGAACTATGGGACCGGAGACCTTTTCCTCGGATAAATCCAAACGCGTAATTACGCTGTGAACTTGCAAAATTCCCGTTTGACCAGTTATTTTATACTAGACCGCTCCGTTGCGATGCGCAATTCGCGGATTTTACGCGCTTACGCGAAGTTAACGAGTGGATCAGATTTAACCAAGTAGTGTTCAAGCCTATCTTAAAAATGCAATGATTCTATTCAAATATTAGGTGAAGTAAAAAGTTCTGAGCGTTTTTCTCAGAACTCTTTTTACTTCACCTAATATATTTAATATCCATCTGTTATTTTCTTTCCATCTGCAATTATTAAATATAATTATTTACAAAATTCATCTCTAATTGCGATGAGCAATTCGCGGAGTTTACGCGCTTACGCGAAGACACGAGTGGATCAGATTTACTCACGTAGTGTTCAAGCCTATCTTAAGAATACAATGATTCTATGAAAATATATTTAATGTTTATCTGTTATTTTCTTTCCATCTCTAATTATTTAATGTAATTATAATATTTATAAAATTCATCTCTAATTGCGACGCGCAATTCGCGGAGTTTACGCGCCTACGTGAAGACACGAATAGATCAAAAACTCCCAAGTGTTCAAGGCTATCTTAAAAATGCAAAAATTCTATTAAAATATATTTACTGTCCATCTGTTATTTTCTTTCCATCTCCAATTATTTGATATAATTATTTATAAAATTCATCTGTAATTATTTAATATTACAAATGCTAGAGAAATTAACTCTCACACGCTCTGCAGAGCGAGAATTCATTTATTTACTTGAAAGATCTCTTTCTATCTTGAAAATCTGACATTTTAAATGTAACATAATTTCCTGATTTCAAGTGTAGAACAAAAAGTGGTGAATTATTATCCTAGTCTCTTTTATGGAACTATTATTTAGATATGTTTTGTTGAAAGAAGAACCGAAGTTAGGCATGATTATAATCAACACATTTTACCGACAAATAATACCAACAAACATCGTTGCGCTATGATGGCTATAAAATTGATTGCAACGGACTCAGAAAATTCTTTATGATAGGAATTAACTAAACATATGTATGTAGTACTTTGTTGTTATATAAATCCATAATAAATCCATAATACCCGTGAATCTCCATTATACTTCATGATTTAGTCTGTAGTTCTTCATGCGGAGCTAGCGAAGATCTTCGACGAAGATAAAGCGTAAACTTTCACAGAACTTCATCCTGTTTTAAATGTCTTTTTGAACTTTCTTAACCCATTATAAAAATTGATTAGTGATTGATTCGAGATACGTATTGGACAATTAATCTCTCCGTAATCAATCGCATCGAAAGGGTGCAATTACTCAGAATGAATGTCGTTGCTGCAACTATAAAAATCGGATTTCCCATGAGCACTTATAGTTCAACTGGTATCTTCAAGTGCACGAGGACCAGGTGTGTCTGCAAAGCGAAGTCAAATTAGAAAATCGTTGTAATACCCCATAATTTACTTTGGGCATTCATTTCCGCCGATTAATGGCGACTATTTATCATTACTCGAAGATTTAATGTTGCAGATGATTGCGCAGTTGCATAAATGATGTATCTGGCATCATAATACCTCGCTAACGCCGTAATTGTTACACGATCGTTTAAAAATACTGGCTCAAATGTTATCTTTCTTTAAAATTGGCTCATTTATTATTACCACGCTTGTACACTCCGGGACAAAAAGATAGCACATCGTCTATTTTTCCTCATTTAGTACATTAAACTGAAGAAAATTAATGTTTTAATAATTTAATTTAATTTTTTTTTCTATTAATAAAGTTAGGTTCTCTCTCTCTCTCTCTCTCCCTCTCCAAACTTGTTTCAGAGCGCAAGAAGGAATATAATCAGACGTATTGAACCGCATTATCTGTTGATATATATATATATATATAGATTATATATATGTATAGTGCCACGTAATTGTCCTTGATAACGGTACTCGATGCGCGTGTAACGGGCTAACCTGATATATTATTGCTTTGTTCTTGGCCACGGGTGGGTCGACGCTATCGATAAATCGTTTAGAGTCACGCCGCCACCAATTATAAGCGTTACACGCCCCTGTTCAGCTTCATTTTCGCACCGATATCGCGATGGAATCCCGCTGTTCCGAGGGAACGCCTGAAAGGACGGCCATTCACCGCAAAATGGTCAACGAGGCACTCGAAAATAGCCGGAAGGTAACCGATAACGAATCGCTGGAAATAGCACCATCGCGTGGGCAACTATGTATTAATATTTTTCGCACAGAAATCTCTCGGCGACATTTCGAACGGAATCGGAAATAACGGGCCCGCAAAATGAAGGGGATAATAGACCACCTTGACTATCCGAGGATATGCTGCTTGCGGAAATGTTTTTTAAAGAATAATTAATAAGCGAGAAATTTTGATCTTTCACGGTGATATTAACATAACTCTTAACTCTAGTCTCCATTTTTTTCAGAACGAAATACTTAAAAATGGCGTAGCTATTCGCTGTTTTTGAAACGGCCCTCTATCGGTACATCGATGGTACAAATTGGAACGTCTGAAATGAAACATTTTTTCATTCTCGAACTGTTCTAGAAGGTCTTATCCAAAATAGAGTTGGAGTCGGAAATCGTCTAATCATTCATAACTGTTGGAAGTTTATGGAGTCATTGCGCCCTCTTGCGTCTTTTCTTATCGAATATACTATACTATATATATTATACTTTGAATGAAATGTTTTTGTTCCTTATAATTTAAATAAATCTTTTATTTTGTTAAAGAAACAGCGAGAACTTGTTCAAGGTCCTAATAGTAACTATTAAACAGTGTAATACAGTAACTGTTTCTTGTAATAATTAACTACCAGTGATGCGCGTAACAATATTACGAACAATAACCTAAACAATATTTTAGATATCGAAAGAAATCTTACGCGACATTGTACAGTATAAATGCGTAAAGATCTAGTTATGACGATTCGATTCAGCTGATTACCAACAGCTCGAGCAGCGTCGCAAAAAGACAGTTCCGCGAAACGGTTTTACGGTAAAGGAAGAGAAAGGTGGTGCTTCGGAAGTGGTGCGAAATGATCAGGAGCGAAGGCTTAAATTTTGACTTCTGGGAACGTCGTTCCCGTAATGATATGGTAGGCTTTACGAGCCACAAAAGAAGCCGTTTAATCTGCGAAAAAGAATTCGGCATCGTTGATTAACCATCCCCTTCACTTGAACTTGCTCGGCCGGCGAAAAACCTTTATAAAACCGATGTCGTGCGTGATCAAAATGTTCCAACGCATCAGAGATTAATTACAGATCTCGGGAGCGTTAAATAACGTTCACCATCTCCGCGGAGTAATTCCAGTAACAAGCTGTCAGTATCGCGAATTAAAGTAATTATAATGCGGGAACTCGGCCGGGTAATCGGTCTAACGAGCTTTTATCCGAGTAGAATCGGCCTAATCGAGTGAGCCAATGCGAGAAAAATATTCGAAGAAAGTAAAACGCATTTCTTCGAACAGAGTTTCATCGTGTTTTTGATGAAAGTTCTTCCTGAAATTCTTGCTGTTTCATTTGCATGGATTTTTATGAAAGTAATTGTTACAGCGCGACGCAACCACAGTTCGATGTGTAAAATTACGAGTATTGTTCTTGTGGATAGTAATCAAAGGAAGCGGAATATTCAACAATCGATCTTTAACGAGTGAATTAATGGTGTTCGAAAAGTGTATCTGTTTGTAAATATTTTAGGTTTTCGCCATGAATCGAAACTTCTTTGTTCCGATGCATCTCGTGCCGACGAAGAAACGTATGGATCAACCGGAAACATGCTTCGATGGATCCCGCGACCGTCTCGTGGATTTTCCTCGCCTGTAGCGAGGAACAATAACGACTACTCTGCTCGTACAACTTGTGTTTATTGTGTTCGGCTACCAAGAACTCGACATTAAATTGGTGCAAAAATTTGATAGGAACTGTTACTTTTATTTAGAAAGATGGAAAACGAAAAAGAAGAAATACAAGATTTAATGGATGGATCTATGTATTCAGGAATGCAGTTGTCCGATGGAAAGTTTCGCAAAAAAGTTAAGTGTTGGTAAAATGCACATAAATAGCCAATGAAAGTAATTGGTAATAGAGTCAATTATTAACCTGACGAACACAATTATGCAGCTCCCTGACCATCCATCATCTTCAATGTATCAATTTTACTCTGAAGATCATGGTGAATCACTTTTTTCTCATTTCTTTTTCATTTCGTTTATAATTTGATGATTATTAGTTGCCTGAAGATTCTTATGCTTGGCAGCCGCATACATATATTTATTATATTGAAACTTTTTATTTGTAAGCTTCCTTTTTCGGCGAATTTAAATGTGCAAGTATCTTTACAACTTTTAAAAATTTTGCATAATTCTATAATCAAGCGTAAAATAATATTGTTATGAAATTTCTTACAATTATTTTAATATGAATAGATGAAACACAAAACAGTAAAACATTTTCAAAATATTAACAACACCGTTGTGTTGTTTTCAATTTTCTAAAATTGTTTGAGAAATAAATAGATATTTAACTCCATTAATATAATAAAAAGTAAAGTGTGTTATAAATCCGGAATCTGCTAAAAATTCTCAAATTACAAACGAAACGAAATTTTCATTAGAATCGCAGACGATTAATACGACGTGCAAAATTATCAAAATGTTGGATCGCATAAAAGCGAATCAGATTCGCTGCGGCGCGGCGGGGTTGATTCGCTATCCATTTCTGCGCGAGCGGAAAAATGGTGGCTTTATGGCAAATAGCGGTACTCTGCATCGACGTCCAGTAAAATAAATAGAAAATTCACAGTTTCACTTTAATCGTTCACACCTGCGGCACACCGGAGCGGCATTCTAGTCACTCGCCTCCATAGCCAGCTAATCGCGATGCTCACTAAAGTTTTACTGGAGGATGTGTCCCTTTCTTGCTGCGAGTTAAGTAGAAAATTCATGTACGATGTAATGAATATATAGGCCAGCGGTTTTGCAGATGTTTATTTCTATCGAAAGTCCGTAAAGAACGACCAACGAAAGTTTTATTGCGGACGGTACATCTCCTTCCATTCATGTTGCGAGCACGAGAGCATGTGGATTCATATATTTATGCAGAAATTTGCATGGCGGCGACACGTTTCGCTGAAAACGTATTTGTTCACGCTGCTGGAAATAATTTATCGTGCGATACTCGTAAATATATCGGACGGATTTCAATAACTCACGGAAGAAAGTGCATAAACGATTCCTGCGAGATTAACGTCTAGTCTAAACATTTGTAAATGTTGGTGAGTATATTGGTTGTATACGCCTGTAAGCGTTGACAGAGTTGCAATAAGTTCGCCAACTTTATTCTTGCCGATTCGTAGAACACTTCGGGGAGAGTGTGGCAAATTTAGATTGTTGCTCGAGAGAGGTCAATTAGTTGAAACTTAAATCACTCTTATAGAAATAAACGTCTAGAGGAAACAAGAATACATTATGTATATGTAGTACGTTCTACACTTGTATCAATTTTATTTCTATCTGCAAGCAGCTTAGTTTCTACTATTCATATAATAGAAGTGCTACGAGTCTACATTTATCATACTTCCTTTTTTATTGCTATAGTCATATATCATATCACCTGAAAAGCTGATAATTAAATTTCCAATTATCGACTGCTTCGATAAGTGGACTGCTGAACATGTCAAAAACTGCTACGTATCAGGTGCTGGGAAAAAGTGACGAATAGTAAATTTAACAAAGAGGTGATCAAGAATTTGATTCATTTTCTCCGCGCGAAAAATGACGGTCGTTTCTTCAGCGAGCCACGGAGTAAGAGCAAAGTATGTAGTAAATTAATGGAGACGTCGAACGGTCGAGGATTTTATTAAGCTTCTCCGTGCAAGAAATTCAACTTGTTTCTCCAGCAAGAACAAAATAATAAATTAATGGAAGTATCAAATTTTCCGCGGTAAATCGTTCCTTTCTCTGGGAGCGATAGTCCCCGAGGGCCTAGCCTAGAAAGTTGTTGGAAACACGAGTTTTACGATGATCGTTATCGTTTAATAGCAACAATTTTGTCAATACCGATAACCGGCGATGATCGGGAGCAATCTGGGCGAGTTCTCCGGAGCCAATTTTCGTGCGATAGCGAGCCAATAGCCGATCGACTAATTTCAGTTGGCAGATTCCGCCGATCGTCCCTGCAAACGATCGGGCGATTCGTTAATGAACGTAAAACCCGATTTCCATGTCCGGCTACTTTGCTGAGACTACGAGTATAATTGGTCACGAGCGACGACATATTGATGGTATCACGTGCCCGCGGCTAGCCTGGTTCGCAAAACGCTACGTCACCGATCATTTTCTCCAGGCTTTCGAGCTACATTGTTCAGGAACGATCCGAAGACGGCGGAAGTCAACGAGCACAAGCGAAGCGTGGTCCAGAGAGGATAGTTGCTAACAAGAAGTCCGATTTAATTAAAATAGCAACGCAGACATCGCTGGATCCCGCGAGCCATTCGTTTATCGATCTTGTTCGGCCCGCGATTCGATACGCGCCAGTAATTAGTACTTTCCCAAGATGTACTTGTTCAATATTCAGTAATGATAAAATCCCAATTAGATTTTCATGCGAACTGGAATTCTACGAAACAGGTGTGAATTTTTTTTCTTTTACGAAGTCGCGCCGCGCCGGAGTCGGCGCCATTTTTGCTCGCGTTGGCGCGCTGTTGAAATTGCTGCTGCCGTTCAGTCTACTTTTTAGTATTATGGTTTCTCATATTTATGTATTAATTGTCATTAACCGCGAGGTCATTAGCGACCACATGATTTACACATTGTACATTCCACTTGGGTAGGAAATTCTAACTTGTTTCTTCTTCCGATGTTGCGTCAGTATGGCAGCCATTTTGGTTCCCGTACTTTTTACTTGGATAAGGAATTTTTAAACCTTTCTTCTTCCGATGTTGCGTTAGTATGGTAGCCATTTTGGCTCGCATTGGCACACTATATCAATTGTTGTGTTGTAATTTAATCTCTTTTAGAAAGAAACTATGGACTCGTTCTTCTTACGATGTCGCGCCGCATTGGCAGCCATTTTTGCTTGCACTGGGGCGCGCTACTTAAAATAGATTGCAGCGTAATCCGTTCTAGATTAGTAAGGAGAACGCGGATCATGATGCAAAATGCCTTGATTAATTTTAATAAGCTGAAACTAACATTTAATGAGTATTTTTGTACTTCTCACTTAAATCGGAAAGAATTGCGTTGACAACCATTTTGGGCCACATTGGCGTGCTATTTAAATTACATCTTACTACAATCTATAATTGATAATCTTTTCGTACTATATTTTTTCCGTAGGTAAGTAACGAAAAATTGACGGATTGACGTTTGGTAGTCTGTTCGAGTTTTGAACGTGTTTGAAATGAAGAACGCGCACAGGTGTGTAATTTCAGTAATTGATCGACACAGAAACTTTTGTTCTACTTTCCGAGGTTCGAGCCGATGAAAATCGGAATATTTTTTCAAGATTCGTGCCGTGTATCGAAAGTAAGTGCGAAACACTGAGTAGGCGGTCTGCTATTTTAGCACGGGGCGAAAGCGGCACATTCTACAGCAGTTTTTTTCAGGATTAGAAATCCGAATAAGACTATTCATCATGCTACATTGATCATTAGCGACGCGGCGCTGTCGCGTCAGATGAGATTCTTCAGCCATTTACGTTGCTACTGAGGACTTCCAGTTTATTATTCATATTCTTCGGTGTATCAACCACTTTTCTTCCTGGTTCGAAAAGTTCATATGAACACTGTAAGTGAAACATATTTATTACTCGCAGGAGACGCTTTTAGTGTCGATTGATTTATTCAATACTCTACGATGGAATTTTAATAGAGGTTTCAAAATTGTAGTTTCAAATCGACGAATATCTTAGAAAAACACACGTGTGAAGAATACAAGCCTTTTTCATGATTCTATTATTTATTTATAATGGTTATAATCTTCTTCCTTTTTGTGCAATCATTTGTTTGCTGTCGATGCGTCTAAATAATTAACATAATTATAAAGTGGCAACACACCGTGCATGTCGTGTATAATTAAAAGAAAATTATATAATTATATAATATATAATTATTTATATATATATATATATATATATATATATATATATATATATATTATAATAGTCAGAAAATTGGCTCCACCACATATAATATATATATTATTAATATATAATTATGTATAATTAAAAGAAAAAAGAGAATCTAATCAAAGATAAAGTTAAACACTCGAGTATTTACTTGATCAGATTTTCATTAGTACTCACTTTCATCTATACATGATCGTAAGGAAACAATATAATTTTTCTTGCAGAATGTGACGGTTCAGAATCGAAATATAATGAACATTAAAGATAAACTTGATTTCTTCCTCAGATTTTCACGTTCAGTATTCACGTTTGTCTATATACGATCGCAAGCAAAAAATGATTATTAAGAGAAATCCATACGTTAAGGTATGTATGCTCTGCTATAGGTAATTAAAAGAAAAACCTGTCTCGAACTTTGCTACCTAGTATTAATTAGAACCGGCAGCTTTCCACGTTAGTTCTTCAACATTTGAAGAAGTAGTAGAACTGAATATTTACTCGCGTAGATCGTGTGATGCGTCATAATTAGTCGGGAAAGATGGTTCCAATTAGAAAAATTATTAGAATAGATTAAACCTGCCTTACTTTGTGGTCAAGTTTAAAGTCAGCATCACCACACGTGAAACCCGTCCACAGAGTATATTTCATTTTGATATTATCGTATTTGTTGTGACAAAAAATTGATCACAGGAATTAATCATCGATTTTTATATTTTTTTGGTTTTCCTTTTCTGATTTCGGTTTCATAATTGTTGTGATACCGCGTATCAGTTTCGGTATTTGCTAATATCATATCGATAATAATATAATACTGGTTATAAATCTGTGCTTAAGAATATTTTCGAAATTATAATGAATCTTATTATTAGACTGCGGATGTTTATGCATTTTTCAATTTTTGTAGACAAATTTTCCGAAAGTCGAACGAAACAAACTCCTATTTGTTGTAAGCAATTAGAAGCATTGGTTTACTGATTGATATGCAAAAAATATTTTCTAAAAATTACACTTTACAAGGTTACATGCGAAAATAAAGAAATCTCTTTTTAAAACTTTTTTATTTAGGTCCTTAAAGAAAATTTAAAATATCAGTTTTTTATATCTATAGTAGTCACATACCTGCTGAAAATTTCATCGAAATCGATTGACGTACACACGAGCTACGAGCGGTTAAAAATTGTGAACGACTTTGGATCAGTTTCTGCTTAAAATCCACAGAATCGTACATCTCTCGCCGTGTGTCGTTTTTTCCTGCGTCAACCGATTTCGATGAAATTTTCAGCATGTGTATAACTAACATAGATCTACAAGACATACATTTTAAAATTTCTTTAGGGACCCAAGTAAAAAAGTTAAAAAAAATGCTTTTTTTATTTTTGCATGTAACCTGATCAATTGTAATTTTTGGAAAATCTTTTTTGCACATCACCTAGTTAACCAATGCTTCTAATTGCTTACGAATAATCAGATCGTTTGGTATAATCATAAAACAGTTATTCTGTTTTAAAGGGTGTACGGAGACTTATTTTACGGAGTGTACGAGCCCTGTTCGGCTGTAGTTTGCCCTTATTTCGACTCGGGTGAAATCGAAGCGCCGCGCCGGGTCTGCCCGGAGATCTATGATCCCTAAATGGCGTTTGATCAGGTCCGCGGCTTGTATAGCAGTTTACCGCGGTGTCTAATTGCGCTGAAAGCGATGATGAAGTGGACACTCGAGGGTCCCGGTTGAATTACGAGCAACGGGTCAAAGTGGGACCGAGAGGCGAAACGGTCGAACCCACCACCTCGCCGAGGATCGAATCGCGGATCACTGCTATCATGGGAGGATGATCGTGGATCGGATAGATCACGGAATACGCCGACGCTGTAGCGAGCGAACGACTCGGAGAAGAATTGATCGCGGGACAACTGCATAGAAATAATCAGGTGACGGGACAGATGGATCGCCGGGCAAATAAATCGCGGGAGATCGATAGGAGGGGTAGGGGAGATCGATAGATCACGGGACAGTTGAATCGCCAGACGACTGAATCACGAGCCAACTGTATTATAAATCGATTGATTAGGGGACCGGTCCGTTGTGGAATAATTAAGGTTGGCGCACACTAGATCGCACCGCTGTTTTGACTTTCTTCTATTAGTTTTAATGGGAGTGCGCACACCTAACTTCGTAGCGGTACGGAGGCGTGCTGGCGCTGTGACGTTGCTGTTAGGTGTGCGCACTCCCATTGAAACTAATAGAAGAAAGTCAAAACAGCGGAAGCGGGCGGTCGGCGTGCAGTCGCGGAGCGGAGCGATGCGGTCTAGTGTGCGCCTACCCTTAAGCGTCGGGATTGACTGGTCCGGAGACATTAAGCTGTTCAGAATCTTCTGCTATTGTTCACACTGACTAAGCCGTGTTCACACTGAAGCGGCATAGAGCAAGCAACTTCCTGTCGCCTCTCGTTGCCTTATTCTTCGTCTATTCCGTAAAAATGGTGACTTTTTCAAGATACTGTTACGATTTTAACGAAATGCGAAATTTCATCGATTGAGGATGAATATTGACATCAGTACTACACATCCAATTCCTGAAGTTGCAGACGTACAATTTAATTAGAAATGTACTCTGAAGGATTAATAACTGAACCACCAAGGAGTAATGCAAAAATCTAAAGGGAGGCTTTCAAGCCTCCAGTAACTGGGCGAATTACTCTTTCTTCAAGAAACAAGATGCAATTAATAGCTGAATGGAGCTTTATGGTACTAATAACTCGCAATACTTGGTGCGAAAATGCCAAAACACGAGAGGATTTTTGATCCTGGAGCCGTCGGACGAACAGCTAGTTATAAAATATAAAGAAATGGCACAAATATTCTCTTCATTAAAAGCGCAGCGATAATATGAGTAAATAAAGTAAATAAAATGTCTAGAATAAAAAGAATAAATCTAATAAATAGCGCAGCTAGATTCAAAAGAAAAATCAGTGGAAGAAGACGACAACGCGCAGACGCGAGCTGAGAGTCTCGATGCAGCGAATAAAATTTTAAAAAAATATAAAAAATCGCAATGGCGAAGGTAAACCAGATTTCCACTGGTATTACAAACCATATAATTATTAACCAATAAATCAGGTCGAATTGCGTAAAATCTGACAAATTGCCAGAGATTCCAGCCGCGCAATGAGAATCCGCTTGCGGCGTCGTTGCAACGAAACCGTGACTGGAAACGGCAATTTGTCTGTATTTACGGAAACTCTTACGGAGCCTGCGTTGCGAGTAGGTTCACGATCGTTTGCGAGCTAATTTGCACGTATGAATGAAGAGAGGTGCGCGCGCGCGCCATCGCAGCGGCCGAAACGTTCCCATCCCGTTGCGATCGTTCGGCAAGACGAGATCTGGCCGAGGAGGAAAACTAATTACTCGCCGATAATCGCACGAAATACTTTCCCCTTTGGAGTTACCGGTTATCAATCGATCGGTTCTGCATGAAAGACACGGACAGATTCCGAGCGGTATCTAACAACGTTGAAAAGCGGGGCGCTCGGAGAGCATAACCGATGGAAATTACGCGTTCGCAGCGCGCAGAGCGCGGAGCAGCGCTGCGTCCCGGTAAAAAGCATCGGTTTGCTACAGTGTTTCACCGGGCGTAATGAAGACGATTTCCTACCATCGCGCTAATGCTCCGACCGACAGTGGTTATGGGAGCATTCGGCTTCGTTAAAAGCAATAATTACCTCCTAATGAAAGAAGAAACGCACGAACGCGAGGAGAGCCCGGCCGGAAAAGCGGAGGCCCGACTTCGCTCGATTTCTTTCCGTCCCGCAAAGTCAACACACCACTTCTGGAGCCTACCTGTAATTATTTGGTAATTTGTATCATTAGCTCGCGAAGTGTACCAGGTTGATCCGCAAGCTCTTACGATCCTCAACATTTTGTTGCTTTTGTTGTCTGGTCGGACCATGGCTCGTCATTTTCGCGGAGATAAAACTTCTAGGTTTTTATAATAGGTCGGTATTAAGTTATGCACGGTTTATGATGCATAATAAATGCACTTGTAGATTAGTGCTGGATGTTGTTAAATTAGGTTTCTCGTTGCCGGTTTCTCTTGATTATTCCAAAGTGTTCGAATCGATCGAAATACATAGAGATCGAACTGGAAATTGTTTGGAGTTTCATCAGTTTTTACGGCTTAGCAGGCTAAATATTTCATGAGTTTGGAGGTACTGTTGTGTTGTTTTCAGTTTATCGAAATTATTAAGAAAAAGAAATAAATGTCATGTGATATGTGACTTCTACAATTTTTGCCTGGCTGATTTCAAATTTTTATATAATCTTCTTCTACCCGCATTTTTATAATTCATTTTCATTCAAAACTGTACGATTCATTGTATTTGATACCCGACCATTTTATTTAAAAAAGGAAGAAGAAATACAAAATTTATCCGCTTGACTTGTATACTAAAAAAAAGAATTTTGCAAACGAATGTAATAACTTCGTGTCCTCAGAGCTTAACTAATTACTACTGTCAGTTACATAACAATCAAATTTCAATAAATGGCTGAACAAGGATAACAATTTTATGCATAATTCGACAAGCTTCCTTCATTAACATAATCTAATAACTTCTCTTAATATTACAGTTTAAAGTGGTTAAGCTTCAATTATACAATGAAGCGATGAGACTAGGATTCATACTGCTCTAAAAAATGAGTAGCTGTAATTTAACACAGTAAACAGAGTTAAAAGAATTGAAAAGTATGAAAGTAATACTGTTTTCGAGCTACTAAAATCATTGAAGACAGCAATAAATTATTTCTTCTATGAAATCATTGCATAACTCTAAGAAATTGTATTCCATATAGCCCCTGTATCTTGCAACTAATTCCGGCAATTTCTATTTTCCATAAAAATCCGTAGTCCACGAATGTGGATGTATAAATTTCCTCAGGACATGTAGAATAGAAAGGGGTTACCGTGGCATTCACCATTAAATTTTCTAGGTTCGGCTTCAATGTATAAATTATTTCAATTTCGTGCGAACGTTTCGAGTGCATCCTTCGGCGCCTTGTGTGTTAAAGTGGATTTCGAAAGTCCATTAAAGGGGTTGAGTGGCGAGTAAAATGCGAGGACACGAAGGAAAGGTAAAAGTAGTGAATAGGTATTGCCACGGGTGTCCAGCGGATCTCGAGGCAGCAAAGTGTGACCGTCGTGGCCGCTATCGATTCCGCCTCGCGTTCCTTCCGATTGTTCGGGCCAGTTCATGCCTGGTATCGGGACGGGGCCTTGTACAATGGGACACCGTTGTGTCGTCGTTACCGGGCCAGTTACTCTTCCATTACCGTCTCTGTTATTGTTGTTATTACTACTATTATTCGTATTGTGAACGGTTCCTATTAACGATCGAAATCGGCGCGTTGAGTCACGCTGACCGCCATTGGCGTCGTTGCATTCTGCAGATAAAAGTGCCTCGTTTCAATAGAAAAATTGAGAATATTTTAATCAAAGTATTTTCCATCTTCATAACTCATTGCGGATTTTATGCAAAAACATTTAAAAAATAGCGTTGTGTAGTATTTTATCGATAATTCTCCCCAACACGGGTCTGCTCAGGGACAATTATCCGCCAGGGACACTATTCTTCGACTTTTGCAGAACGTGGAAAAGGACAGTGGAGATCCAGAGGCCTCGCTCGCCGAGAAGTGTAAACATAACTAATTCAATGACAAAACGTCTTTATTTTCCATTATTTATTGATGGGACTTTGACCAACATATTCGTAGCACTTTTCTGATGAAAATGATACCAAATATGATATAATTTCAATTATATTTATTTATATAATGAACGATGAAAGTTTCCGACGCAAAGAAGGACAGCGTATAGGAAAGAAAGAGACGCGGAGAATCGCAGCCCGCCGGCGCAGTTCAAAGAACTTCCCATACGCTGTTCTTCCTTGTAAATATTTTTATATTCACTGTAAATATTATCGGAATTATATCACATTAACTTCCGGATTTTATAGGGAAGAAATCGTGCTCGTTACCACGCGATTGGTTAAAAGAAATACTCTAAACGCGCAAACATCCGCCGTTCGCTAATTTATGTTTAACATTGCACATAATATTTGCATATTATTGGATACAGATTTTAACCGGTGATCTCAAGCGCGCGAATCTCTTTTGCAACCGGAAGCTGCATGTATCGACTGTGCAATCTAGTTGATCGGTAGTCTCGTTTATAACTTAATAAATTTCTGTTATCGCTTTTAAAATGTTCGTTGCAAATTCAGAATAATTAACCTGATTAACAGTGCACAGCAGCCGATTAATCTGCCGATTTCTGTGAATCGATTAAATTTCTGTATCTGTGTCGTAAAATCGAATGGAAGGTTGATATCCTAATCGAGTAATTAACACCGCATGTCCTCTTCCCCAAAAATCGTCGATATTCAAATTGCGATAATTTACTAAAAACGAATCGTACAACCGTGAGTCCGGAATCATTTGAAAGCTTGAAGCCTCTACTTTGGCAAAGTGTTCATTTTTACACGATGGGAAACTCAAGGTCGATTTTTCAAATTTAATCGCCTTCAGAAACTCTCAACAATTTTTCTCGTAAATAAAACTGCCATAGATTTCAAGATGGAAGCCTCCTCTTTAGGATCAAAAAACGAGCACCTCTAATGAAAATCGCAGATCAAGGTTTAAGCACTCGTCACAAAGGGAAAACTTCAGCTTTGAAATCTACGTTGGTTTCGCTCACGCGAAAAATTTTTCAACGTTTTCACAGATAGGACCAATCTTTTGGTCCAACATTTGGGACCAAGAGAATGTCTTCAGAATCCCAATCGCTGTTTCATGCAACAATGTCTTCGTAAAATGAGTCCAAGTTTATTGTCGTACGATCGCTTTTTACGGAACTATCGCAATTTAAGTATAGGTAATTTTTCGAGAATCGGGTATTTAGTGTTCGAACATCTTCTTGGGTCCATTGTGGCACAGGGTTAGGTGGCAATGAAGGTGATGAAGAGCACGTGAAATAATGAAATATGATGTTCAGGATGAAAGCAGAAGTTGCGAAAGAGCGACGCCAATGGATGATACGGCTGCTAGCATCGACGGTATCGCATGCTATGCTTATGGAAACGAACGGATTAGAAGAGATCTACTCATTCCTGCGAACGGTCCGATTCTCAGGCGTGGCTGAGCAAACACAAAAGAGGCATCGTGACGCGGAATAAATGGGCGCAGAGACAAACCTCCTTCCGGTTCAACGGAGAAACATAAGAAGCGCTCCCGCGACTTCTGATAGAACACGAACGATTTAGGTTTATGCACCGCTGATCGCTTAAACGTTCGTTTCTATCGGCGCGGCGGAACGAAGTCATCGTCAACTGTGGCGTCATCGTCCGATCCGCTTGATCTTTGTTCAACCGACGACAGAGAGCAGCTACCCGTGGCAACAGTTTGATCATTTGTTCGACGGACGATGAACCCAATTTTTTTCAGCGAAATGGTCGCTGATAGATTCCTCGCTGTCTCCAGAGTCGGCAGATGAGAGGAGGGGGCACGAATCGAAGGGGAAGAATTGACAAGTGAAACATTATCGGAAGATATAGTAACACTGGTATGAAATAGTAAGATATAGAAACGCAGGATATGGAAATACGCGATATAGGATGACGTCTCTTGATGGAGTCCAAAATTGTGCGAAATGGAACTGAATGAACGGAGCACCACACTGACTGAGTTCCTTCGGTGCGAAATGGGTCAGTGGAGTGGGGGTGAGTCAGAGTGGGAACGCGTAGTGGAGTAGGGAGCGCTGGCGCGCGGAGTGGGGATCGCTGAACGCGATCACGTACTACCGAGCGTTGCGCGGCGAGGTGTGTCGGTTAATATAAAAATTTTTTTGCTCCTAGACGCACAGTTTTTTTTCAAAAATTTGTTTTTTAATATTGCATTGTCATCCAGTTCTGAGCTATGTTTAAGTGATTGTGTTGACTATGTGAAGTGATTTAAAATTCGATTACAAGATTTGACGCATACAACGACAACGACAATTCGGCAAGCTAATAATAAGCGTGGTGAAAGTAGTATGGATTAAATAAATGAATGCTTATTGAAATAAACCGGAAGTTCGATCGATACACTAACAGAAAGAACACAGCACTTTCAATGGATATGCTGAATGAAAGGTCACAAAATCAGCGTCAGGACTAATAAATTCAAAACAGGACTAAACAATCGATACCATCACCGAGAAATTCTCGACTGAAACAAGAATAAAACCGGAGTATCGAAAGGTTATCAAGGTGAAATCAGTGTTTCATTTACTCGTTGGGTTCAACTTGGAAACCTCCATTTACATTCCATTCGTGGTTCGAATTACGTTTCAGATTTAAATCTTCTGATTTAAAAATCATCACTATCCCCATATGGTATTTAATACCATGCAATTGTCTGGCAATATCGTCCATGAAGGATCGTATCTTAATACCGTCTGCATCAAAATCTCTCGAATCAGACTTTCCAAATACTCAAATACATAAATGGAGACAATTATTGAACTGCAAATTATATAAATATTCTTCTATTTTTATTCGGTCCAGGAAAGGACACTTATTAAAGTTTAATGAGATCCATCTTTCAATTTGATATCTCCTTTATTTTTAATAACACAAAAAATATTTATGGCATAATTTAAACGGTATCGGAGGAGGAATATCATAGAAGAACAATTTCTTTTGCCCGGTTATTTATCGTAGTTTTTTCAAGGTCGTCGTTATTTTTTTTATCGGAAAAACTTATGTTTTTTATTCCATCTTACAGCGGCTGAAAAAAATACATTTGAATATGCTTAAGTCATTAACAATATGGAATAAAAACCAAAAAGAGTTTTCCCGATGAAAAATAACGATGATCTTGGAAAAACTGAAAAAATAACCGGACGATAAAAAATTGTTCTTCTATGATATTCCGCCTTCGATACCATTTAAATTATGCGAAAAATATTCTGTTTGGGCCATTAAAAGGAGATACTTAGGTGGCCTCCTTCACCCTGTATACTTGGATAAATATCCGCAGTTTTTTTCACTTATCCGCATTTTAATATACAATTTGGAAGTATTCTTTCTTCCATCCCGCATCGACTTGGTGACTGATTGATCCAAGATTGGGGACCAGTTTTCCCAGTAGCTCCCAGTAGTTCATTGGAATGCATTTGTCGAATTTTTTGCTCCGAAGTTACTTTTGCCTTCCGTGTCACTGTCAACAGAGCGTCGGGGCCGGGTTCAATACCGCATTCTCGATTGATCGCGCTTTCGTTTGCACTCGGCTCGGTACGGCGGTACAGCCATGTCCCCGGGGCATTGGCAATGCTGATTTATCGAGGCACAGAGTGTCGCATTCACCCGGGAATTAAGCATATCCTCGTGATCGCACCGTTATCGCGTGGCATCGGCGACCGCGCCCATTCACCACAAAAATCGGCTGTTCACGTGGGGTGCATCGTGCACCTGTCGTAAGACGGTTGCACCGATAAGACACGCTTAAATCGTAGCGGTATTATTTGCTTCGATGCTTCGGAGCATACAAGGTGAGCCTGAAATCCTGACCTAACGATCATCTAACACGATCAATCAATGAAATCGATCGAATCGTTGCCACATCAAAAGTATTACTCTTGCATAATCGATTTTCGTCGAGCTCTTTCCGACATTCGTGGTACATTGTGCATTAACGATTAATCTGATTCCGCAATCCAAATGCGCAATGTATTACAATATACTAGAATATACAGAGTGTCCCAAAATTCGTGTAAATCCCGAGAGGGGGTGGTTCCTGAGACCATTTCAAGCGACATTTTCCTTTGCAAAAATGTTATCCGCGGGATTGTTCAGGAGTTATTAACAAAAATTATTTAAATAAAAATAAATTTTTTAAAAATACCACGTTTTTAAAATGGACTAAAAAGTATAAAATAATTTTTCCTAGCCCCCTACAGACTCCTAACCACGTACAGATAATCCAGAAAATTTGTGATTGTGAATTTTTAACAGCTACGCAAATACTTGTAAGATTTCAAACGAAAAACGTGGGGCTGTGTTTTTCATTAATAACTCCTAAACAAAGCCGCGGATAACATTTTTGCAAAGGAAAATGTCGCTTGAAATGGTCTGAGGAACCACCCCCTCTCGGAATTTTCACGAATTTTGGGACACCCTGTAGATTGAAGATACTAGACTATACTGAAATATCTAGAGCTTGTGTCGCGTCCAAACGGAAAAGTCCGAGCGTTACAAGGCGCGGACGCGCGGTCGAAAGGTTGGACAGATTGAATATTATTATGGTTCTTAACGATAATGCTCTGTGTTACTTCGTAGTGGATTCCTCGCGCTATAAAACAAGCATACCCGCGGACTATAATTTTCAATTATAGCGTAGACATTGATGGCCGTGCGTCGGTGCAGCGCCGCATCATTTCAAACAGTGCCCACTCGAACCTGAACGCGGAACATCTCGAAGTCCATTCAAGCAGAGAGGCTGAAGTTCGTCCGAGATTAGCGTATCGACATAACAAATGAACACAAAGAAGATAGCAGAAAACAGTACTTCAGAGCTCGAACGAAGACGCAGAAAAAAAAAGAACCATGTAAGTGGAACAGCCGGGGTTAGTGGTGAATGAAGATAACTGGACTATTGTTCTGAGCTGAATCATTTATCAAGGTTTATTACTTTCATTTGTAAAGACGATCAGGTGTACCGTTCACAAAGTGAAGCTTGATAGCGCTACCAACGATTTTATACTGGCACGATGTAATGGATATCATTAATTTGTGCGAGGCTTTCTTGCAAATTCGTATGTCTACAGATTTATTATCTACAGATGTGAAGCATTTATATTTTTCTTCTTTGAAATATTTAAAATTGGTTCCTGCTTTGGCCACTTTTATCATTCATTTCTATTTAAATTCTACTTTCATTTAAGAGAACGAAGAAAAAATACAGAATTTATCCACGAGATTACGGAAAATTCAATTAATTAATTAAATAAATTCGTATTTTTTGGTGCAAATTCGTATGTCCATAGATTTATTATTAGAAAAATTAAGGGCAGATTCTGAATCAGCGCATAAAACTCTACAAGTACCACCATCAAAATGTAATTGTGAAATTTGGTGTTGGACAGTATTATTAAACGATACTTTAACTTACTTCTGGCACACCAACATTTTTTTATATTTAGCATAAAAAGATCAATATCTTGATAAATCTTCAGATCACTGTGATAATCGTGATAAATTTTGTTTTCAACATCACCATTAAATATGTAATCAACTTGTTTGTTTTTATAAGTGAATAAATAATACTGTTATCGTGATTTCATTATTGAAAGCATGAGTATTAACTTACTTTTGTTATCCACTGTATGTGTAGACGTGGAAACTAAATTCGTTGTTGATGTTCAGACATCATGTTGACTATGAATAAAAATGTTGTTTTATTACAAGTTTCTTTTTATTAATTTCTTTTATATAAAATGAACATGTTATATTAAGAGGAAAATAAAGTTTCCGAAGCTTCTGCTATTAGCACCATTATTAACGTGCTTTCCGATAATAAAAACGTGAATGTAGCTCGTGTAACTCTTCGACAACGACATTATAGATTTGATAACGACGGTGATTTTCTCCGCGCGCGCGTTTCCCAGTTCGAATTGCCCGTTAAATTTCGTTCGGAATTGTCAGTCGAACACTTGACCCCGAGCGTTATAAGTTAAGACAAGTCCCCGAGAGGCTGATCGTCTCTCTGGGCGATGAATTTTTCCGTGGAACGAGGCTAGATTTAGCTGCTGACAGGACGCGAATAGCCGCTTGTTCCCGTCTCGAATAGCTTCCATTGACTCCGTCTTATTTATGAGCGCGCGTCGAGTTTTGCCCGTTGTGACACAAGGATGAAATATTATATATCGACGACCGGACCCTGTGGGCGGCTTCGACGAGAATTCATATGAGGTTACGGTCTTTTGACGTGTCCTATTTTGCTCTGACAGAAGGACGCTTAAGTGTCGCGAGACTAGACGACCGAGCATAGTGATCGTTGCAACTGCCTTTTATTCCCCTTGTTTCATATCAAACAACCAATAAACTCCGCTGGAAAAATTCCTTTCGTCGCTTGTACGCTGAAATATCGAAACTGTTCGAACGATCGAACACGCCATTGTGAACGAGAAAATGATGTGGCCGTATAGTGTTCGCGCTGTTCCACCCGTTGAAGTCTTTGCGGTGTAGTGTTCTCACCAAGCATCGAAGTCGCCGGAACGACGTAAGCGTAACGCGAGTTTTCTAGATCCTACTCTGCGAATGCCAATGCTATTTACTGGGAAATCTTATACATCATTCAGACTGTTGGCAATTATTATTTTCTTAATCCACTTTTGTGTATTTATTTACCAGAATCTGTTTCGTTGCTTACCTTCTTCGTTCGAAAGTTTTAGTAAATGCAACCTACCCAATTTTGAATGATTAGAACAGTTTAGCAGAAGAAAGTCGCAGATTCTTTGAAAATTATGCATTCTAGTAGGACTTTAAACAACGAAGTGCATAAAATTAATATGACTGTTTTTAAGTGAACTTTCGGATTATGGATGTCACATATTTGTGACGGTGGTAGCGAACATGTTAAGCTAACTAAGCCCCCCCAATCTAATTCCTAAAGTTGAAGAAAGTACTTCTAAATTGTAATGTAGTTTCTAAAAAGTTGCTTAAGATCCGTTTGACATTTATTTCTTGAGTATTCCTGTAATTCCATCTTTCATGCCGCATAAATTGCGTGACATAATATAAATAAAATATAGTATGATAAAAATGCAGAAACTAAGTAATTCTATAAGCAATTAAGTTTTTGTGAGGCTAACCAAGCCAATCTAGTTCCTGAAGTTGAAGAAAATACTTCTGAATAGAATTCAGAACAGCTTCGAGAAAGTTACTTAAAATAGATCAGCTTCAAATATTTTCTGGGGTATCTCTGTAGTGCCATCTCTCACGTCCCATAAATTTTGTGACATAATATAAATCAAATATAATTTAGTAAAAATGCGAAAACTAGGCAGCTGTAAAAGCAATTAGAGGTTTACGAATCTCTCTGTGGTTGAAATAGTGCTCGATTGTCTCTGTGTTCTCTCTTCCTTCCACTTCGAGATCGTGTTACATCCGATGGCTGTTCCCGCGCGAATGCGAATCGGCCGAAAACTTTCGAGCCGATCGAACAATGAGTCATTTGTTCTCACTAATCGACCAGATGCCGATTTGTTAAGTTAACGAGCCGGCCGCGGCGCGGCGGCCGGACCCTGAAAATCCCCGTTGACGTTGAATTAGAGCCCCGTCGATTCGCCATAATGGCGATAGGCGCGGCCCGATTTAGTAGGGAACGCGCGAATATCGAGGGAGCACCCGCGCGATCGAGCAAACGATCTACAGGCCGATCTACAGGAAAGAAGGAACCTTTCCGCCGTAATTTCCGTGACCCCGGCGCACTGCCGTTCAGGTCAGATCGATAAATCACTGTCAGGTTACAGCGATTCGTCCATTGATAACGGGACGCGGATGCGAACAAGAAAGTCTGTCCGTTGAATGGCGACCGGACGTTTTCGTGGCTCGAGATTTCTACCGAAGGATTCCCTGGATATTCTCCCGGGCCATCCCGCTGAAATCATCGACAGGATCATCCGGGAATTTCGACAGGGTCCTCTGAACAATGAGCTCCGTGTTCGAGGAGGATGTTCGAACTGTCGCACGTCGATTCAATGAAATCGATTCGAAACGGTCGAGATAATTCCGTGGGATTTTCTAACACAAAGGATGAAAGAATTTTACATTGATAGATGTTTGCAGATAGTCGCATTCTATTAATATGCATGTCCATAATTTTCAATCATGTTTATATGATTTCGACATTAATGTCACAAACTATTTTGGATCTAAAAAATATTTTACTTCATTTTTATATCATTCGAGCATCTTATGACAGACTGAAAACAATAAAATTATTATTATTATCATGTAAATTAAATTTGTAAATATCCAAGAATATACCTTCTCTCGCATTACACAGAAGTAGAATTTATATGTATATTTATCACCAACAAAGTACATGAAGTGTTTAAAACGTGAAGACCTTTCAGTCATCTTTTAGTCAATGTTATAAAAGGTAAATTGAACACTTGATTTTTAATACAAAGAGAAAAATGTTAAAAATATTGCAATTTGTAGAAACACATTTGGTACTCAAAGAATACTTTTTGTCAATTGTGAAGAATTTTAAAGGTCCTCTGTAGTTTATTGGACATTAATAGAGGCAGAGGATGTTCCTTGGCAATTTTTAAGATTTTTATAGGCTTTCTTTCTTTCATTGAACACTAATTGTCTAACACATAACTATACATGATGATTTTTCAGAAGACAAATAAGCAATTCTCAAGAATTTTAAAGTTACTCTTGTTAAACATTATTTATTCCAACAGGTCGGCAATTTTTGACAATTTGGGCTCTTATTAAATGCTCTGTATTAAAAAGAAAAGAATGAAGAAGAAAATATTGTATAAAAAATATAAAACAATTCTTTTTGTTATGTTTAATACAACTGTGTGTTTCTTCATCTTAACGGAAGATGAACAGAATTCCTCGTTCCGGACCGCGTTATCTTCCTTAATGCCGGCGCTGACACTTTATTTGATTCTAGAAAGCGTTGTTTCAGATGGAACGCGATGATAGAGCGGCCAGTTAACGAGAGTGAAATGAAACACGGAACGGAATAACAAAGTGAAATGGAATTTCAGATGGGCAGAAGGTGCGAGATAAGAAACGAAAGAATATGATTAATGGAAAATGCAAAATGGAGTCGGAAATCGTGTAAACGAGTGTGTTATTTATTAAGTGGAACAAAGGAAGCACCGAGAGGCAACGAACCTACGAAGTGCTATTTCACAGAACGAGCATCCATTCAGACAATTTTGATGACGACAAAAATATTTTGCACATGTTTTTTATTCGAAGACTTCGAATAAAAAGTTATCTATTGTATTATTCGTCGAATAAATTTTCGACGAATATGATTATTTAAATAACAATTCGAATAAAAGGGTATCTTTTATTCAAACTTTCGAACAACGAATACAATTTTTTTATCTTTTATTCGAATCGTTATTCAATTAATTTTTTATCCAAAAAATGCCCAACTCTGCTATATACACTTTACTTTCATTAAATAGACTGAATACTCAACAAATTACTAATAACATTTATAACTACATTAAAACAGTTTATTCGTCATATTCTCTGATCATCAATGCCAAGAAGAATCTACAAAGTAAACTTTCACAAATATATAACCAATAATTACGGACGAAATCAATTTTGCACTACCAACAAACGCTTCCTCTCCGTAATATTTGAGCTACCATGAAGAATAAGAAGGTACCAATTTCCTGTTTAGTAATCATATAAGAAGAAACCTAAAAATTGATTTGGTGTTCTTGAATGGCACTACCATTCAGTCCGGTTACTACCGGAAACAAGTTATGGTCGAAAGAAATAGAATGTAAACATAGGTGTGGTGCGAAGTATACTACATGTACGTAGTCATATGGAGTGCAGGAAATAGACCATAAGGTACCAAGGATTATGCTCAATAATTTTCAAGACTGGAAGATAGAGAACAAATATCAGTTTCAGCTTGAAACTTGTACTTTCCAAAGGTTTCTTTCAAAAATTTCATTTGTCTTGCATCTTTTTCAATCCCTGTAGTTCAATTCTAATTGTGCGAAATGGAACTGAATGAACGGAACACCACACTGGTTGAGCTCCTTCGGTGCGAAGTGGGCCAGTGGAGTGGGGATGAGTCGGAGTGGGAACACGTAGTGGAGTAGGGAGCGCTGGCGCGCGGAGTGGGGATCGCTGAACGCAATCACGTACTCTGAGCGCCGCGCGGCGAGGTGCAACGGTTAATATAAAATTTTTTTTCTCCTAGATGCTCAGTTTTTTTTTAAATTTACTTTTTAATATTGCGTTGTCATCCAGTTCTGAGCTATGATTCAAGTTTCAAGTCTCTAGCTCATCAGGAAATGGTTTAAAATTCGATTGCAAGATTTCACGCATGCAACAACGACAACTCGGCAAGCTAATACAAGCGTGGTAAAAAGGTCTGCCAAAAAGTTAGTCAAGTGTCACTGTAGCAGTGCCATCTTTCAAAAAGGGCACGGTTTTAATGACACCCATCGGTGCCGGGTGACAGTGCATCTCCCGGAAAGAAAGGTCGAAAATGTGCGTCGCAGAACCAGGGACCTCTTAATTGAAGCTTGTCTCGCCACTTAATCGCGGCACGAAAGATATCATTACCAAAGAATAAGCTGTCCGTCATCGACAAGGACGGGACAAGCATCAAACAGGGGGGTTATCCGTGGGGAAGACGCATCTTCTGCGAGTGGCAGAGCATGGTCCAATTACCGGTCGAGCTCCTCGAAGAGTTCCGAGCTGATGTGCCCGGCTAATTGTCCCGTGCCGCTGTAGGTTGCAATTAAAGCCGAAAAGGGGGGAGACAAAACTGGGGAAACGGACAACGTGTTTCCCGGTCAGCCAGCTAACACAAAGTGACTTTCAACAGAAAGTCTACAGTGCCGAGTGCAGCCGTCGACTTTCTCATGAAATTCACGGTTACCCTTTTCGCGCTTAGTAGGACAAAATATATCGGAAGCAGAAGAAGCGTCGGTGTACGCCCCTGGCCATTGGGTGCCTCCTCGGCGAGGGGCCTCCTTTTGCCGTGGCGAATACATGCAGTAAGACAGAGCGGAGGGATCACGATCTCTCGCTCTCTCTCTCTCGATTCTCGTTAAAGTAGGTCTCGGGAGCGAAGGAAACGCGAGAAGGAACGAGCAGGACGAACGAGGACGACGCGAGCCGAGAGACGGGATAGACAGCGGCGCGCGGGAGCCAACAAAAACGACAAAAACAGGGACCTGACAAAAATGTTGGGAACGTATGCCAACCGGAGAGAAAGAGGAGGAGGACCTCTCCCGCCGGCGCTTCTTCTTCGTCCGACCGTGACCAATAACCGTCGCAATCGTCCTGAGATTAACAAGCGCACCTGTTTCGCCAGATGTAGAACCTGGTAGAACCACGGACGAGGAAATCGCCGCTTTTCACGGTTTTCCGGCGAGACGTGCCCTCGAACACGAGAAACGCGCTCCCCGCTTTCCTTTTGTCAAGGAAACCGGGTCTCCGACGCTCCTACAACTTCTTCAGCTTGTATTACGGATCTGTTAGGCACAGGCATCGAAAGAGTTATGGTATTTTGTATTAGGTTCTCTCTAAAGTGTAAACCTTGTGTGGTGGTCTTTTCAAACAGTATTGTTTATACGTTCACTGTGAATTTAATGCCGCATGAAATACTTCGCACCCTCGCGAGCAAAAGTTGTTGAAGCAGTGGATGGAATTATCAATGTTTATAAACGAATCATGTATTTACAATCCAATCCTACAATATTAGATGTAACACAAACGATGTTCAATTAACAATTTCGTTCATAAAATTCACTTCATACAGTTTGCCTCTCACTCATTATGTTCCTTTCTCGTTTTCACCACACTTATCCACACAAAAGTGACACAAGTGAAAAAAACTACGTTCTTCAGGAACAGCGAAAAATGGTTTCTAACATAATAGAATACTGTAGAGGTGTCGAAACGAGATATTGATCGTGTCAAAAGTCAAAAGATAAAGAAATAATTGGAGGGGTGGATGGATAAAGGTTTCAAGTGTGTTTTCTGTAAAAAAGTTTTTAACAAAATATGTTGTCCTTTTTTGATGAATGAAGATAATTATTATCTTCTTTTGTATTAGAGATTAACCATAATAATACATATATTCGTAATTGATTTGTGTTATTATCTTCATTCATCAAGAAAGGACGACATATTTTGTTAAAAACTCTTTTACAGAAAATAAACTTTACACTTTTATCCATCCGCCCCTTCAGTTTTCAATTATTCAAGAAATGAGCCATAAAACCACGCGTTGAAATCTCCCGGCATAGTGTTCTCTCCACGCATCGAAGTCACCGTGAGCTGTAACGCGAGTTTTCTTTATTTTACTGCGTGAATGCCAGCACAGCTAACTGAGGAATTTACATCTTGCCTTCCCGTATGGTTATTGATATTTATTGGTCTTTTTAGATTAACTTTTGTTTATTTGTCCGCGAGAAATAACGTGTATACATATTCATGGACGAGTCTTTTCCGAGTTTCTATTAAATTTAAGCAATCTCACTTTCCTGTGATCGCGAATGATGTCTAAAGGAATCATGTCGAAAGATATTTTCACAAATATTCAGTCTAATTACGTTCAAGTCTAATTATTTTATAATTTTATGCATTTCTTATGACAAAAACGAGTAGGTGTAATTTAAAACAGTGAAACAATCGGAAGAATTTAAAAATACTATTATATTATTCTCAACCTACTAAACATAATAGGGATGAAAATAAATTTCTAATTCACTCCAATTTGTTGCAATTTAGATAAGAAATGTTTATTTTGCGTAAAGATCCGCAGTGTACTAATTACGAAACTTCGTGCGCAAGTAGAGTAAGTCATCCGTAATACAAGATTATCCTCGCAACGCACAGCATATTTATAAATAATATGTGTTACATGCGATGATACTACTGATATGCTTTAATGTCCGGATACACCGTATTAACGCTTTACTTACTGGTAGCCTATTAATAAGTTTCGCGATAATTGTGGTATGTCGAAACGCAGTCGAATTATTTCCTTTTCGCACTTGACGTCAGAATTCTGTCATTCTCCAGATGCAAGATATAGCACGATTACTAGATCGTGAAAGCGCGATTTAATTGATTTACATTAAATTTCATAAAGAATATTAATATTTCGCATTTGCGGTTATACATAGTTATGAAGTGGTTCTTTCAAATATGATCAAGACATAAAGGATTCATTGAAAGAATCATTTTACTTCAAATATTAAAAAATGTTCTTTTTATATGGTTTAAAGAATGATGCTTCGAGAAAGCTATTTAACAGTACATTCTGTACTTGACCGCTCGCAGCAATTTGATAAAAAAATTTTTGAACATCGTTAAAACATCAACAGAACTGCACATACAAATTTTGCTGGCAGAATCTTTCATAATTTCAAAGTAAAAAAATTGTCAAATATGAAAATTGCACTTTATACACGCGATCGTTCACAGCAATTAAAAAAATTTGCGAACACGGTCAGAACAACAATACAAGTGCTCATCAAAATCGTTTAGAAAAATGTCAAAGTAAGCCACAGCGAGGCAAGTAACAGTACCGTACCTTCTACGGTTGATTGCTCGCAGCCACCTCCATTTTGATTTTCCGCAGATAAAAAAATTCGCGAGCACAGTTAAAGCGGTAAAAACACGCATAAAAATCCGCTTGCAAAAGGTTTCGTAATCCTGAGACGAAAAAATGTCAAAAGTCTAAAAAGGGAAGAGCCTCGAGACTCATCAGACGAGGATTAACTATCGGTCATAAATTGATAATCGCGATTCGACGAAGAATAATGATCGTTCGATGCCCTTCCCGAACCAGTTCGACTCGTCAGCGACTCGTCTACGAATTCGAATGTCTCGTTTTTTCTCGACAGTCCCGTTCTCTATGCTTCCTCGATGTCTGCGGAATGTCAGCGGCTGTTGATCGAGACGCTTGCGAGACGAAACGGCTTAATAACGAGACGCGAGATGGACATTTGCAACGTTCTGCGCGTACCGGCTTTCGAGGATTGCCTTATCGGAAACCGGCGATAAGGTAGTGCCGATATCTGCACGCTCTTATTCGGGCCAATTAAGCTTGCAAAGTGACGGCGCGGCCGCGAGTCACTTCTTGCCCGGCGCTCTTAATTATCAGCGAGGCTGTCGCGTCTTGCGTTTATTCGAGTTGAAACAAATTTATAAGAAGCTCGTATGCGTCGAGCTCTAATTACTCGAATGCCATTAGGGAACGCGATTGCTGTCCTATTCGCACTGCGCCGCGCCGGTTAGTTCTCCATCTTTTCGTCGCGATCGCGATCGTCGAACCTCGCGATTATGATCGACGCAGCTACGGCCTTGCGCCGCAATGATTTCTAATTGTTGGCATCCGATCGGAAAGGTCACCGATCGATCATTCGGCTTTCTTTATGGACGTGTTTGCACTTTCACGTCATCCTTTTTCTCGACCGACGTTCGGGATCGTTGATCGAGCCTGCTAAATTGATCCACTATGTTCTAAATCTAACACTGACGTGTAGATTGTTGACATCGTGCGTTTATGGCGCATAGAGTAGGTGGAACACAAAATGGTGGGAGTATCGGACGATTTCATCGTTCAGAAAGATATCTAATTATTCGACAGCGGATGTTTGTGCAAAATAAATATTTTCTACCTGAATTGCAGCAAACTGGAGCGAAATACAAATGTATTCTTTCCTCAATATGCTTAACAGGCTGAAAATAATATAACAGTATTTCTAAAATCTTTTAATGTTTTTACTGTTTTAAATTGCATCCATTCATTTTTGTCGTGAATGCATAAACTCCGCTATCTGCTAATTATTGCTGATGACTTGACTATAATGAATTTTTATATTGCGAGCAGATGTTTACGTTTATGTCTATGTTCAATTGCACTTCGTACTACTTGGCGATTGAGGTGGTCAAACAATGGCAAAATTGTCCACTACAATTTTCTTCTATCTGCAAAAAGAAGACAGTTAGAGTCCGGCCTAGATCCACCCTGTGTAACTACATGGGAATGCGCACTTAATGAAGGATCCCCGGCGAGGCGGCCGATGACGCAACGCGAGATCGACGCCGATCCCGATTCAGGATCCGCAGGAAACGCCGCGCCGTCGTCGTTCTCTAATGACAGGACAAAAGCGGGCCAAATGAGTTACAGTTACGCGGACACGCAACGATGCCGCACTAAAATTTAATTGCGGCCGCCGAAAATTGTGGCCCCCGGGTTCGGGTCCGGGTCTCCGGGTTCCCGGACCGTTAGCGCCCGTGAAAGAATCGCATAAAATGAGGAAGTCACCGGAGACGCGACCACGATCGGCAGGGGATTCGTTTCTTAATCCACCGGTGAATCTCTCCGCTCCCCGAATTCTCATGCAAACGGTCCCGTTAGTCTTCCTCTTCTTCTTCTTCTTCTCCTCCTCCTTCTCCTCTTCCGCCCCTGCCCCCGACCGCGCCAGGATTCTATGCGAATTTCCTCCATTGTTCGCGAATTCGTTCGACGCCGGAACAACCGTGCGGCCGTAACTCGGTTCCGTCTTGCATCGATCGTGTCCGATTTTAGCACACTACGTTGTGCAGTGTACCATACACATACTTCGAACTCATTTTAGTATACTTCTGTGTGTAATTCAGTACAATTTCTGAGATATGTATGTATGTCGATCTTAAATACATTTCAATATGAAATTTTTCATTCTCTAGATTTGGCGATATTCAACCTATTGTAATTTCGTTAAAAACAATTGTAAAGCTACAAATTTCGACTCATTTTACAGCTTGAAGTCTCGACTCTTGCCATCCGTCGGTCGTGTCTATCGAAGATATTTTCCCATGATACTAATGATGATAGAAAGATAAAAAGGGGAAATTCAATCTACAAACCTGCAACAGATTCATTCAGAAAAAATATTTTTGCTGCTTCTACGGACGATTCAATTTGTATTTTTTTCGACCAAAATCGTGTCCTCGGTTTTTCACCGGACATATATCATGCACGAATATCCCAGACAAAATGAGTCGTAATTTATTATTGTACTATTTTTTGAACGAAATAATTATCGTTGACATACCGACGATTTCTCGAGAATGTACGAATAGTCTGTTCAACACCTTTTTGGATTCACTGGAAATATAGAAAAGAAATTTCAATAGAAAACCAATGAAGTCCAAGAAAAAATGGCCTGTCGTTTTCCCTCGTGCCGACGCGCGACGCCGCATCGCGATACATTAATACATTCGCGGGATTCCAGCAGCTCGTTGGAAATGTTCTCCATTCTTGTGCGGCTCCCGATCGAAAATGAAATGTCAAGGGCTTCATTTGCAATTTGATTCCGCCGATGAAACTTTCATTAAACCATGCAATTACGCGTGCCTCCGCGTTCCGAGTCTCGCATACGTATAGTTCCCTCGATTTCGCAACGATCGACATTCGAACTCTATGGAAATCGTGCACGCGCGCCGCGGATCTTTCTGAAAGTGATCGAGGGTGAAACGGCCGAAGACCGCGCTTGTAACTGAATACAACACGGTGAAACGTGCATCAATCCTTCCGGTATCCTTGACGTTTCGCGGGTTCAATTTTTGCCGATCTTTTCCATGCAACGTGAACCGCGAGGACCTTGCGGAAATCCTTTTGCGTTTCTCGTCGGGTCGAAATCACGAACGGTGAAAACTCTATTCTTCACACGTTCCGAGGTGAAATCGGCGCCTATTGCTTCCCTGTTTGATTATGGTGATGTCTGTGATGTCCAGTGACGTCCGAGACTGTCGGCCTTTGTGCGAATTTCACGATTTTTATCGTTAGACTGCGGATTCATGCATTTACGACGAAAATGGTGAAATCGAGAACTGTAAAGGCGTCAGAAAAATAATTGTCGACTTGTTAAAATTCTTGCAGAAATGCATGTTTATTTAGCTTCCGTTCCTTCCAATTAACTTGGAATATGAAAATTGATTTCACATATTCATGTATGAATAAGCATAATCTATGTATATTATAAGATTTTCGTTCTCAAATAAATTGAAATCAATTTCTATTTTGCATAAAAATCATAATATATGCTTGAAGAAAGAAAATTCAACCATTCATCATAAAACATATCTCTATGCCAGATGGAAGTGTTGTGCATCGATTGTGAGACACAGGAGTCGAGTAAAAATGATTAATAATTTGAATATGCTGATGAATATTCTTAAATTCCTAATTCTAATGTTGCAAATTGCACTTACTCATTTGTTTCATAAATGCATAAAATCGAATCGTTAGGCTAGTCATGGGATCGTCTTTCCAATTTTAATAATAGCAAAATAAAATATCGAAGTATACAGTTACTCGAATTAATATTCGGACGCTCTAAAAAAAGACGATAACTTTTTTAATATTGTAGGTACTATACGATTTGAACTTTTTTGGGAAGCTAGAGCTATTAGTTTACTACAGGATGTGAAAGAAATTTTTTTTTGAAAATGGCAATTGATCGGAATTGAAGACAAAATACTAAAAGTTGTATTTTACAGTACGTTTTGTAGGTCTGTGTCAATTATATGCACTGTGAAAGTTTCATCGAAATCGGTTGGTGAGAGAAAAAACGACAGGCATTGAAAGATGTAAGAATTCTTAGATATAGGCCGAAAATCGTTAAAATCTGCAATTTTTACCATCTTTGAACGTTTGTAGCTCATTGCAACGTCGACCGATTTTCACGAAATTTTTCTGGATATTTTTAATTGAGAGAAATCTGCAAAACGTATTTTTTAAATTTTCAATATAGGCCCACATAAAAAAGTTGTAAAATGTTGCAATTGCAATTTTTGAAAAAATTTCTTCTCACGTCCTGTAGTAAACTAATTGCTCTAGCTCCCCAAAAATGTTCAACTCGTATAGTACAATATTAAAAAAGCTATCATCTTTTTTGGAGCGTCCGAATATTAATTCGGATAAACTTTTCCAATGGAAAATTCGACATTTGACCCGTTCTAAGGTGAAATTAGCGACGATTACTTCCCCATTTAATAGGATGCGAGTCGATCTTCGTGCAAAGTCACGTTTCCAGGGACTAGGAGGTGAAGCCATGAATTGGAGAAAAGTTTATTACCCGAATGAACATGTTCGTTGGATAAAGGAATGCCTTTCCCAACCAAGTTGGGCAGGTTTAAGCCTCTGCCAAGCGATTTTGTAGATAGTGTATAACCCAAGAAGAATACTAAATTAGTGTTCGACTTTGAGATTTCTACTTCGATGCACTTTATATACTAGCTTCTGCTATAAACACACAACAATATTTCGTTTACGAATCGAACGACCACTCTACGAAAATGACTGTCCAGACGCCATACGTGCCTTCTACTTGGTTCATTCTTTTCGCCTAGTGAACACCGAGAATGATAGGAATTCGCACGAGTTGCCATCATCGCGAAATGACCGAAACGACAAGGAAAGTTGACTGCAAATCGTGTTGAAACCCGACTACTTGTGATACGCTTTTTCCCTATCTTATAAATACCGAAGAATTTGGAGAATTTAGCTTCCGTACATTATTGTATTCGAATGCTTTAGAATTGAAATTCTTTTTGAAGATATTTGCTGCGATCACAAATACCGATGGGAAAGAGCAATGTTTTATCCGATTTATAAGAACGCTATTATCGGTGAAATATGATAGCGGAAAATATTTCTCGGACGTTTAATCGATTCCAAATTATTCCGTCAAGTTTTCAATGCTTGAAATGCATGCGAATGTTTTACGTGGTTTTAAACGAAACCGGATGTCGCAACGAAATCTTTGAACGAAACGTGCAAAAGTGGTGTCTCTCCGTCTTTAATAATTATTTAAACATGTTTAAACCATCACAATATATTAATATTGGATATCACTGTATTCGGGAAAGTCTACAGAATCTTTTGCTGTAAAGAACAATTCAATATCTTTTATGATAACATCACAATATTTGTTTAAAGTTGAAAAATATGTTTTCTTTTCAAGGCCATGTTTTTCAAAAACTGTGCGTATAGGAGAAAAATTACGAACAGATTCGGAATCAGCGCAAAAAAAACTCTATAAGAAGGACCCAACAGTATATTGAAATCATAAAAAAAGTCGAAATTTGTTGGACAGTGTAATAACGCAGATCAAACATATAAGATCGCGATAATCAGAAAGAGGGAATATAGCTGGAAGAACGCCCTTAATCCGGAGAGCTTCTCAATTAGTGAAAGGCTAACGGCGCGGCGTTCGTAAGAGGATCAACTAAATCCCGCCATTAAACCGCGACCAGAAAAGAGGTCTCGTAGTCAGCATTGGGGTCTCGGCAAAGAGTTTGACTGGTCTCGCGTGCGTTCAAGCTAGCTGGTACACAGAGGAACCAACCGGCCAGCAACTGTAAAATACACCCAAACCCGAAGGCCGTCCACCTTGCGCTTATACCGGGTGTCCTGTGTAACCGGTCTCGTTCCGGTCTCCGGCGATCGTTATCGAATTAACGTTAATGCCTTTACGTAACCGCCCGACGAGCTAAAGTGCCGTGAATACTTATAAACTCAAGCACATTTTCTACATTATTTTCTTCAATACTTCTCGAGAGACCACTGACCGAGCACACGCTTGTGACAAGGTGGTTCGAGATTTTATATGTAATCAATTTTTCCACTTGTTGCTACTTCTTATGTGCCGAATTGTACAAGACGATGTTATTAGGCCTGTGAATATTTATAAACTCGGTTGCTTCTCAGAGCTCATTGATACTGGCTCCTTCCAATGGTCATCGTCAACAGACAGCGGATCTGTATGAAAAATAAAAATGCTTTTTGCTTCAATTACAGAACATAGTTTATTTCTCTGTTTTGTAGTTTTATTAAGTCGTAAAGAATGCGTTGTAATTTTCAAGTTCTTTTAATAAAGTAGAAACAAGTTCTACTGTTCCAAATTACACCCGCTCATTTTTCTTATTAATGCATAAAATGTACTAGCGAAAGAATTTATTTTTATCATATAGTGTTTTCGTTGGCACACTTTCCGTCGTACTGTAATTACGGAAAGTTTTGTTTAAATAAGACGGTCATCGTTTTTATAGGGCGATATTACCTGTACGTCTGTTAAGAGATTCGGCTGCAAGAACCACACATTTTTAAAAAATGTAAACCATACTGGACCGCTATGTAGGAATTCAAAGTAGAATAGTTCAGAAAAACGGTTACCAGATAATATTGTATCCATGAAATGTCCAAGCTTTTCAATACGATGTCAATTATGAAGATCCACAGTCCAATCTCAAATGTTCAAATTGTCCGAAGTGCAAGTAACAATTTTAAGTAGAAACTCACTTTTGCAGAATTCTTCCGTCATTGGGTCAGACTTCAAACATCCGAAGAACGCGTCTAAACCCCTCGAAGTATCGTCTGGAAAACGAATATCCATCAGTAATTAATAACGGAGTACCGAGCTGTTAATTGGCAGCGAGCAGCAGCCGCAGATATCTGGGCCATCCGCTTGGGTCGTACGGTTGGCTGACCGTATCGCATAAAAGTGGCATTATTTAAATGAAGTCTATAAATGAAATTAACAGGTCTCAAGCTCGTTTCAAATCCGACGTCTGTCCGTTCGAAGACAATACTAGTTAACTTCACGTTCATTTGCATTAAAGGCATCCAATTCTAAAGCGAAGTTGTTGGAATGTTGAAAAAAGCACACGGAAATATCGAAATCTCGAAGGAATTAAAACTCCGACGCGACAGACTACAAGAAACATATCAGAAACTACATCGCCGAACTGTACGACTCTCTAAATGCGGTAGAACCTCGTTAGTTGCACAAAATGGCGCCGAAAACGCGTGCAACGAAAGAGGTCTGATTCTCGAGAAATTGACGATATTTAACCGGCTATAATTTCGTCAAAAATAATCGTAAAACAATAAACTAAGACTTCCTTTATAGCTTAGAGATTCTACTTTTGAACACCATTAAGCATTTCCCTCTGCCATGTTTGTACACGACGTATCAGATGAGAAACTAAAGGCCCATTTTCCTTGAAAGTTTTCCTTGAAAGTTCCAGTAAATTGAATCGCCTGTAAAAACAGTATAACATTTTTTTTTTCGTGAATGAATCTACGGGTTTATAGATTGAAGCCCTCCCTTTGCACTGATATCTTAAAAATCGATGTACGATTCTTTTCCACTGTTTTATGGAGCAACAAGGAGGAGTATGTTCGGTGGTGCACTTTATAATTATGAATGGTAAAAAATTGCGATTACAGTAACCGCAAAATAAATTATATTGCGCGACACACATGCAAATCATACGAATCTTCTGCCCTTCTAGGAAATAATAAATGATAAAGAAGTCCTCACGGTACACTCGTAGAGCAAAGACTTTATATTAGTCATTCCTATTCCGAAGCGCACTCAAAACGGCTCAATCATCCCGGAACGTCCAACGAAACGACAGCTCAATAAAGCCAACCAAAAGTTGACCTCGCTCGTCGCCGAGAGGAAGAAGACCCTCGGTGTCAGAGATCGCAGACTTCAAAAAACCCGACATTTTATCTACAATGACACACTGTCAGGCTGCAGAGCCGGCTAGTCTCTCGCACATTTGCAGAACGGACCTTTTCATCATCGTCAGTGGCCGTGTCGAAAAGTCTGACCCCCTGATCGGCACCCTGACAAGAAATCCCGCTGTCAGAAGGAGACGCGTGCCATTCTTCGTCCCATTTCCGTCGCCCGGACGCATCCTGCCGTGAAAATGATGGCACGCGATCACCGAACGATCAATCAATTCGCGAAATACTCGTTCCGAATTTTTTCACTCTTTCTTTGGCCCCCCGCCCCCCCCCCCCCCCCCCCCTCTCTCTCTCTCTTTCTCTCTCACACCCTTCTTTCTATCTATTTTTTCGTATCTTCCGGTCGTTCATCCTCCGGCAGCACGAGGCGCGGTATCGACGCGACGGCCGCACAATACGCCTAGAAAGTGTGTCAGAGGTGTACGTTTCAATTCTCTCCGAAGATTTTTCGCGGCGAGCCGTTGCTGCATAGGCCGCGGAACAGGTGATTAATAGCACTCCCTGTTTCGCAGTAACGAGCATTGAACGCGACGTAATGCGTGACCGCGCGCATAATCGATCTCCAAAGCAGATATCGGGATCGGTTCCCCCGCTGAACAAGATCGAACCTTGAATATTCATTATTAGCCAGCCCGGTAGCCACCGCTTCCTCGACTTCCCTGGAAATCGCGGTCGTGGGAAGCCGACGACAAGATCGTTACACCCTTACGCCCCGATCTCTCCTCGGGCTGCAATGCGAACCGTTGCAGCAATGCAACTTCTTGATCTTCTTGAGCTAGACGTCTTCGGGATCATTGGATTTTTCGTTACAACAGTTCTAGCCATCTCGTCATCGTTGTATTTCCAAGTTCTAATTTCAACGTATAAGGTGGGGTGGTCCTACCACCCCCACCTCCTGAGGGTGGGAGAGGGAATTATTTCAAAATCTTCAATGGGAAACCCTTAAGAAATTGTTAAACATGCTTTCAGTTCTAATTCTGAAAGACAATTGAGCTCTGACCGCACTGCACTGCCTTTTATACCTAGTAATAAGACGTAGTTCGCCACACGCCCACAGTGGCGCGTCGAACAGTCCCCTCCTCGATTTGTTGGAGAAATACAACGTTGAGAATGGGGTTTCCCATTGAAGAATTTGAAATAATTCCCTCTCCCTCCCTCAGGAGGTGGGGGTGTGGGACAATTATGGTGTTATTGAATCTGATGTGTATTTCTCGAGATATCCCCAATTTTCAACGATTTTTTACCGATTTTGGTTTTTGTCCATTACAGCGCCATCTCTGAACTAAAATGCAAAAACTCCTAGGTCAAATTCTTGTATTTTTTCTGGAGAATCCAAATCTGCAATGAAAAATTTAAGCTTTTCAACTTCCTTCACCCCCCCCCCCCCCCACTCCCAGGGGGTGGCGGTGGGGGTCGAGTTTGGTATCATTGGATGTCCCCCTTCGCGACGAACAACTTTCATTACCCACTTGTTTTGATCCGATGCACAGTTCTCGAGATATTTCAATGTCTTCAGATAAAATGACCACCCGGTATAAAAAGGTATACATATGTACAAGTGTTCTCCTAATTACTCTGCAACATGTTTCAGCAGCTATTTTCGAGATCATTGGAATCTTGAGTTGTAGCTTCAACATGGGTGATCGAGAGAACGTTGGATCGTGTATTTTTTATGTACAGTTTTTAGTGGGAGTATAGTTTGAGTGAGGAAGACAATTTATAAGCGTAATTAAGATATTGTGAACCAAGTCCACAATTCTTGGCTGAAGCTAAATAAATATGTAGAGTTGAATCCCACCACATCAGGTGCTAAAAGCTGGAAAAGATTGTGTCGGCCACCGTTTCTTGATCATCCTGTGTAAAGTTGATATGTTCTGCAGTGGCAGGGCGTGCTCGCCCGACTTCCGAGTATTTCCCATGGCCAGTGATACGCATTATATATACAATTTGGCCGATCGTTACGTGTTACGTGCACCTTTCGCGAGGGTTTGATGGATCCTCGGATTTACGGCCGGTTATGAACGCTAATGCGAGTTTCGTGTATCCCGAGTGCCCGGCGTGATTTAATATCTTAATAGGACATGACGGTGAAATCTGACTCGTGATCATTTCTCGTCCTACCGCGGTAATTAATTCAATTGTGCGAGCGTGGCCCGGCTGATGCGCGAACGTCGCGCGTCGCCGCGACACGAGGACGATCGTGTGCCCAGCCATCGTTTCGCAACACTGTCACTTAATTCCGACTCGTAAAACTGCCCCTGATCTGCTCCAGCCTCAGTTTTCCTCCGGATTTGCTAACGAGATCGTCGCCTGACTTTTAATTGCGGGTTAACAACGCGATGCTCGTTCGCGATATGAGACAGAGCTCATTCTGCGAACATTTAAGGGGTATTCTAGTTTTCGAGGTTGTTTGGCAATTTTTTCAGATAAACTATTCAACATTTTGCATTCGGATTTTGCACACATAGTTATTGGGGTTTTAAGTATAGCTGCGATTTTTTTCATGGGAATATAATCAAAATTACATGGGTTATACAGTTAATCGCAAAAAATTATTTAACTAAATTTTAGTATTAAACTAAACGATTATTTCCACGCTAGTGATGTTGTTTTTACACAACACAATGTTGGACATTTGTCCAACAGAAGTTAAAAGAAAATGTAAAATTGATTTTCAACAGCTGTTGTCCGAAGTTATCGTGCGACAGGAGAAACGGTAGAAATCGTTCAACTTTAAACATTTATCACTTTTGAACCGTTGATCCTCCAGGATCGAAACGTGGACTTCTCACATCTTCTCGTCCAAATCTACCGGATTAACATAGGAAAAAGCAAAAATTTGTAGGAGAAAGGTTACGCGATTTCTGGTTACGCAAGGAAAAGAGCGGGCAAAATGTATTTTCTCTTTCAATCATCTTGTTAGACCTCTTAAAATAATATAACAATGTCCTTAAATTTTTCCATTTGACCCATTTATTTTTCACATAGATAAATCAAATCCACGGTCTAATTACTATCAACATTCAATTGAATATTATATTAGATCAGTGAAAATTAATGTTCTTTCGAAGCAATAATCTGATCCTGCTAAATTGCTGTATCACACTAACGCGTTGAAGTCTCCGAGGCGCCAACGGTAGTCCCGCTCATTGAAATCACCGGCAGCATCGACACTTCGATATACATATGTACATTATACTCTAACGATATGTACAATATCTGGCTGCATCGAATGTAATCGATCATTACACCCGACGACAATTTCGTTGGCCAGATTAATTACAATCGACAGAGCGAATCGCATTAACGTGGAATTGCTTTCGAAGGAATCAACCGAATTCCATTGTCTCTGTGTCACCGGCGTTACAACACGCTCGTTTACGATTTATTACGAGCACCGGCAGCAGCACAAAATTTTCGCAATTACAGGGCGTAAACAGCGGCCCGTACAAGCCACTTCACTTATCTACCGTCGCTTGTCGAACATTATAAATAGCCACGAGACTGTAGTGCAGTGTGCACTTCACGCCACATGTCAAATATCTAATCGAAACGTCGAAATTAAAAGCTCTGCTGCTCCCAGCAAGGCTCGGCCAACTTATGCTCCTCGATGACAGTCTTTGTATTCCCCCCCCCCCCCCCCACACACATCCACTTGTGATCGTTAAACGGTTTGTGGATGATTAATGTTATCGTTCAGCGATCAGGGAATTAGATGAAACAGTTACAGGTACAGCATTCCAAGTTCATCCTGTTGCAAATCAAAATCAAGTTTTCCGGAAAATTTGTTTCCTTAAATTATTGACATCAAATAGAATTTCTCATTCCTAAATTCAACTTTTCAGTGCGCTTTACAACGAACTTGCAATATTTATTTGAAATGTACATAGAGTACAATGGTTCGCGCTAATTTTGGCTGATACCTCAAACAATGGACATTCAGCGAATGTTACTAATCATTCTGTGGCAGGAGAGCTATTAGAGATGAATTTATGTGTATCTATTTGTGTAAATATGTTCATTTTTGTCAATTTATTATTAGACTGCGGACCTTTATGCATCTATAGCAGAATTGAATAGATGAAATTGAAAATTGTTGGAAAATTTTGAAAATTCAAGATGTCAATGTACATATGATTTGTTCTCTATTAAAATCATTAAGGGAAGAAATAACATTCAGTTCAGTTTCTGTGTCTTGCAATCCATGAAAACAATTCTTATTTTGCATAAATATCCGCTGTGTAGTTATTATACATTCAAGTTTTACTATTATTATATACATATGTATACATATATCCAATAAAATTTTTCTTTGTTTCATTTTGCAGAAAAACTTGAGTTGCAAAAAGGTAAATTTGACAAAAAAGAATCGTACATGACGTTTAAACGATTCTGTACAAAGAGGAAACTTCTTTTCTAGTGAGGAAAAATTTCTTAACGTTTCTACACATGTTTGAATTTGTTTAAAATAAAAAGTATTTCCGTAGAGAATTCAAGCTTGAAGCTAAGTCTAGATATATTGTTGCACTATTTTTATTCAACGAAATGATCTTGGAAAAAAATGTCGAGAATGTCTCGAGAAAAGTGTTGGAATGCTGTATAAATCCAGCGTATCCATCCGAAATGAAGACTTGTAAATTCGCCGTTAGCGAATCGGTTGGTATCGTGCGCGTTAATTGCCATTTCTTAGTATTATTAATCGATCCTGTTCGACAAGGTACAACGAGCGGCGTCCAGTTTCTGCTTGCCGGCTAAGCTCCGCGAAAATAGGTTCCGCGTGTTGCCAGACCGATTAGCATAATATTTTATCGACTCCCGTGCCGCGGAATATCGTTAATAACGGCAGTCACCGATATACATATACCGTACCCTTTCGGCGTGTCCTTGCCTGATCGCGGGCCGCGCATAAAGTACGCTAAGTCTCTTTCCCGGCACGGTCATTGGTTCGCGCAACACCCGAGCCCATTCCGTAGAAACGCGTTGCACGCGTTGCAGCCCGGTACCCCCGACATGCATCTCGCCACGACCGATTTTTCTCGCCGCGCCGGATATTTATGCGCTACCCGACGCCTGTTGCCACCTAGAATAAGTAGGTGGGTAATTGCATTTACGTCGAGATCGAGAATAGCCGTAGAAGCGGCGCGAAAAGTTAATCATGCGTTGCCCACAGTTTCGCGTTTTTCAGTTCCGAAGCCGATCGACAGTCAACGTTTGCGGTCGCTCTCACTAGCACTGCTCCAACGGGGTGCGCACGTCTGAGGACACGTCGGTTATACTCCCTACAACTGGGGTTGCCATCTACAGGGTGGTTGCTAGGGGTGTGCGAGTACTCGATACATTCGAATACTCGAATTTCGAGTCTGTCGAGCGTTTGAATTTTCGAGCTACTTGAAATCGACGAACTGTTTGAAAAAAAATGCGAGCTACTTGAGAAAAAATCAAACGGCTGGAATGTTTGAGCCCTCGTAAAACTTCGATCTACTTGAAAATGAATTTTTAGCTCGACATTTTTCCAATTACTCGGATACGGTAAAGTCGCGATTCTTGTCAAACAGCCGTTGTTCTGCACGGTCAACTACGTGTGTTACGCACGGTAACTCGAAAGCTGAGGATCTGTTCGAGCTGAGAATTCAGTTTCGAGTAGATCGAAGTTTTACGAGGGTCCGAATATTCGAGCCGTTTGATTTCGTCAAGTAGCTCGCATTTTTTCGAACAGTTCGGCGATTTCGAGGAGATCGGAAAAATCAAACGCTTTAGAACAGACTTCTATTTCTTGGCTTCTATTTCTTTCAATCGATGCAGAAAAATTTTATTTTGCATAAAGATCCGCAGTCTGGTCGTAAGTAAACAAAAACACTCGGACATTGAATGGTTAAATTTTAAAGAATACAGCTTTATTAGTCAATTATATAGTCACCATTCTTTGCTTCAATTAGAAAAGAACTTTACGCTCTGCCGTTCAGTATAGTGTCGCGACACCTATGAAAATCGGGCACGAACTGATGCAATCATCTAATAGATTCGGCAGAAAAATTTTTATTAAAAACAGGGACCCCACCACTGCGATCTCTCCTTGTTAAACTAGGGCCGATCTCGGAGAGCAGCAGAAAGTAAAGTGCCAGCGAAAACGGAGTTCCCATGGTCCGCTAGAATTCGATCCTTGGAATAGCGTCGTGTCACTATATCGGGTTTACGCGCGTATTACTACATTATACGGCCCCTGCTCCCATCCCAACCAATTTGTCTTGATTGTGTGTGGCGGGGTACAGCCGTTAACATACCGGGTCTCCGATAAATTTCAAACAGCTGCGAAATCCCACACATGGATCACCCGGTTCCACGTGTGTCCGATGGAAGTAGATCAGATTACGCGTTAGATTGTCCGCCGCGAGAAGCCGGATACCTTTAACTGTACGTGTAATTGTCTTCGGGGTCGGTCGGTGTACCGCTCGGTCGAACTGTAATCGATGTTTGAAGCGTTTGATCGATACCGGTACGGAAACAAAGAAAACTGTCGAGGATTATTGGAAATGCAAATGGGCAAACGGCCTGCTCGGGAACACCCGAGGAACGTGGTCGGGAGTTCTACTTGACTGCGTAGAACGTTACGGCAATAGTAAAATAAAGGAAACGCGATGCGTGTCTCATAATTCAGAAACCGTATCTCTCGGTCGCCCCTGTTGCCCGATAAAACTATTCCGCCGATTAATAATTTCGATATTATAGCGACACAGACCGAACGAGTCAGCGCACAGCTACACAGCCAGGGACTCGCATGATTTATGCCCACTTCACCGGCCGCGGTAAGAAACGAATGAAGTCGTCGAGTTTCGTTAATTCTCAATGAAAGTTTTCGACCGAGGGTCGAGAGCTCGCGTTATCCAGAGTTAATTGTGCATGAGATATTCAGAACTGATCGCACGATGTTTAATTGCTTCGCGATTTCTGTTAATCTCGGCATGCTCACAACAGTTCCAAGACTGGTGTAATCGGATATTCAATTCTGTTGATTGATACATTTTTACTGTTCAGTTTTCCAGGTAAATGAATCCGCCAAACACATTTCAGCCGTTTAGTCTGAAAGTGGCCCAAGTCCATTTATATTTACATTGAGATATTTAAGAGTTTGCGTTTCAATAAGATTAAAAATATACGCATTGGATACCGATGTGTCACACTGCTTAAGTGTACGTAACAAGGGAAATGCCCGACTTCGATTTTGATAATTTTTTGTGAGATAATGGTATGTGGATCCCTAATTATGTATGCAAAATATTAGGTGTAGTTGCTCGATAGTTTTAAAGATATAAACAATTAATGTTTCATACCTTGTCGATATACCATGATAACTTTAACCATGACAAAATTTAATTGTTTGTATCTTTAAAAATATTGAGTAACTACACCTAATATTTTGCATACATGATTAGGGATCCATGTACCATCATCTCACAAAAAATTATCAAAATCGAAGTCGGACACTTGGAGTCCTTCCCTTGTAAATATTATAACATTTTCTAAATGCCACGATGTGTACTCCTTCACTTACCACTACACGAACAAGCCATATTAATTCAATTGGCAAATATTGTCGTGTACGAAAATCTACTTATCAGAATATCTTTTTTCTCAATCCATAACTAAACTCAATAGCAATGACCAATGTTGAACTCAAATGACAACGCACTTAGCCTTCGTCATCGTTATTTTTTACTGATATTTTCAAAAGGATAATGCAGCAATCCATACTGCAAAATCTGTGAAACTATTCTTTTCTTTAAAAAATATTAATATTTTGGAATAGCCCGCTCGTTCTTCCGATTTAAATATTATAGAAAATGTGTGAGAAAATTTGTCAAGACGATTCTACGCGAACGGGAGACAATAGAATAACGTAAATGAACTAAAAGAAAGTTTAAATCACAATTGGACACACTTAGAACAAAAATGAATCAGAAAGTAACATTAAACTATCCGAAAACGATTACTAGACGTAATTCAATTCAAAGGAGGTATCACAAAGTAGTAATTTTGTAGTTTTATTTGCTTAATCAAACATTTTTCTGTTAGTGTCTTATACTTTTGTCGAATTAATGTCAGTCCGTGTTCACATATCTTTCTCTAATTTTGCTGTGGTACGCGATACAATCCTAAGATTTTACATGTTTACTTTGGAAATAGTATGTAATATACAGGATACAACGGAGTGTACATTTTCTACCTTTAAATATAAGAAATTTAAAAATATGCTAGGTGTCTTATTAGTTTTTCGAGGACTGTATGTGTATGTTGTGAGATGTAGTTCTCTAAAATGTGACGTTACAAATGGAACATAATGTGTTGATTTCACGTGTAGAGCAACCATGGGTGAATGATTATCCTAGTCTCTTTTATGCAACTATTCTTGAGGAGCGTATGAGGGTTAACTATAATTTACTGACGGATAATCATGAATTCTTGAATTTTCATATTTCGAGAATTTCTGTTGGTTTGCGGGGCCGCAACCCCACCGTGCGGCGATTAATCGATCCGTAAATATGATTCGGTGCCGTTCGCGATTTTCACGGAGTTCCATGCGGAACGATATTCTTGTCACGAGAACGCGTCGCCGGTTCCAAGAACAGCGACTGTCGCAATAATCATACGAAATGTCGACTTGGAACGAGCACCGGCCATAATAGGCGGCACTCGCGTATTTAGCAGGCTGTCGCGTAAATTGCATTACTCGTTCAGTCGCTAAATTACCGAAAAGGTCATGGGGTTGAACGGTTACTGGTTTTTGATAAAGCTCGCCGATTGCGCTCGTGCTGATACTCGCCGGTTTTCATTAAGCACCATCGTATACACGTTCGAGGAATGTCTAATTGAAAGCCTGCGACGGATACATGCAACAATTTTCAAAATGTATGTCATGTTTTTATCGATCGTGAAAAATGTTAGTATACTCTGCCGTCCATAATTTACCGGACACCTGGTTGGTCCCGAAGAAAACGCTATATCAGCACGCGTATATAAAGCAGTATCTGATTGGATCGGTTTTTTCAGGAACATGGTGACTTAAAACACGCACTTAACGTTTTTCATTATGATTTTTCAAGAAGGATTATGATAAGCTTGGACTTGGACTCGCATAATGGTTTCTGCTGTCGGCTCACATTCGCAGTGCAAACAAAATACAATAATCGTAAGACTGCTCGCAAGTAAATTAAAAGGAAGAGATTTGATTGATAGTGACGCACAGAACATACATTTAACCCTTCACATGATTGTTTTAAGAAGAATCATAAGAAGTAGACTGCGGATTTTTATGTGTTTACGAAGAAATCGGCTGGGTGAAATATAAAACAGTAAAAGATTAGAAAAATTTAACACTATTGTAATGCTGTTTCAACTCGAATCAATTTTTATTTTACTCCTGCTTGCCACAATCAATGCAATAATAATAAGCTTGAAGCCATGTAATATTTTCTGTTGTAGATCTTGGATTTGTTGGAGAAGATTACAAAGATTCAGAGTAGGAACAAAAGATGAAAATCTCGGGATCGTTATCAAATAAATTGAAAAGAGAAGATTTGATCGGAAACCATAGTTCTCAATGTATCTAAAAATTTCAGTATTTCTGCAAGAAAACATTAAACAGGGTTGCACACTAAACGGCACTCAAACAGCTACTCTCGTCAACATTCCAGCAAATAAAAGTGGTTCCTTCTACATTAAAGGATCAACATACAGGTATAACGTGCACCGTAGTAAAAAATGAATTGGAATGAAGTTGAACAGGTTTTTGAAGATATATTGAAAGTCCGACAGATTTGTCGAAAATAAATTCTTGAAATCGTTTTCCGATGGTGAGGAGTACTCGGTGACAACATCTCAATCGTCGATTTCGTAAGATCGTCAAAGAAAGTTACCGCGACTGCACCTACAGCCGAACCTAATCGCGGATAAAATGCGCAAGCGTCTTCGCTGCAATTACGGCTAAGCCGTCGATTCGATTTTTGCGCGCGTCGATCCGTGAAAGCTGATGTGATGCGAGGACACAACCGTTCATCATTCAAGTACGCCCGGCGTGTTGCATCATCGGCGTTTCCAGTCTGGCGCAGTGAAAATTCTCTGGGATGAGACTCGCGTGTTGTCCCCTTGACGGGCTCGTATAATCCGGATCAGCTGACAGAGGCCCTAAGCCAGAATTCGTCGTTTCCGCCGCAATCAAATAATTAATAGAAGGAGAACATTTTCATTTAATGTCTCGGTATTGTGCAATTGGAAGATGTTTATTCTACGTAAAGATCTATCGATCCAGGCAAAAGAGCAGAAAGTCCGCGGGGCTTTTACAGTGAAATCATCCATGCAAAGCACTCTTTCGAATCGTTTCACCGTAAAAACGTGTCGACAGGTTTCGGTATCGTCCGATCGCCGGAAGATTTCCCGACTCGACCCAGCGTAATCATCGATTTTAATCTGGCGAACGTTATAGCGTAGCGCAGAAATAGCGCTCGTGTCATCGAGCAACGGTGCATCGCATCGCCACCGCGGGGATAGAGGTTCGTGCCGCCATAACGAGGACAAATTACGGCTTATCGGGTATCAAATGATAATTTCGAGAACCGCCGTGCCAAATTTCCCTGCCGATCGAACGTATCCACCGATGATCTTCTTTGATATACGATGCCCGTTCGAAGGCGACGATGTCTCGGAAATTGGAAACTCGCCGACCTTCCTGGAAGATGTTTTCCTCCGGCTGGATCTTGATACTTCGGATTTTTGCGGTTTCGTTTCGTGACTCCTCGTCTATGTAGATCCGTCCCGGACATGTTCCAGCATTCTGCAGCACGTGATTCTCGGGACGAGAAAAAGAATCCGCTGACCACTCACAGGGAAGAGTATTCAATTCGGAATAAAATTGCACACAAAATTACAGTGGCGAACGTACAGTGTGTCCCAAAGATATTGTACTTTCTTCGGGGTGATTGGAAATGCGCAGTTTCGTTAAGGAATTATTAACGACAAACATGGACCAATCAGAGCGCGACTAACCCGAACGGATTGCGGCTCGGCCAATCCCAAAGCCCCGCTCAACGGGCCTGTCTCTCTAATTGGACCGTGTTTTTCGATAATAACTCCTTAACGAAACAGCAGTGAACATTTTCGTAAAGGAAAAACTGGTTTGAAATGCCCTGAGGAACCATCCCTTTTAAGGACGAACATTTTTGGGGCATCCTGTATAAATAGAGAAATGGCAAGTCGTCGACTTATGTTAATATAATTAGTAGAAATTGGAATTCGAATCGATTTTTCAGAGATTTTACGTTAAACGACATTTATCAACATTTCTAAATCGTGTAATTTTGATTCATTTGTTATAGAATTCCATTTGTGTGCCCAAAGATACGTGTGTACAGCGATACGCACTCGGACACTCGGAGCGTTCGCCAGCTGGTCGGCCGGAGATCACAGCCGAGGAGTCGCGGCCATAATTGGAATCGAAAATTCGCACTCTCCAGTGACCGCAATTGATGACCAAAAAATTCAGTCATCCGAAAGCGATCCACTGCGCTCTCTCGCCGTCCCCGCTCCCGTCTCCCCGAGGTAATTGCACGTTCTTCGGTTACAGGTGATTCGCCATGTGTCGGATCGAATTTGACGGTTCAATCGATCCGACGCGACGCGACGGCTCGCGGAAGTCCCGCGATCATGCAACCGATGACACTATCGCGCGTACGGTGATCGGGATTCCTGTGTACACGCGAAATCTCTGTCACGATCTGCGAGTAATAGCGATCGGATCAGGCGATTCGCACGGTGGCCCGATACCTGATACTCTGCGGATTTTGTGCATGCATGATCAAAATCAATAAGCCAGATTTATTCAAAATTAATATATTTAGACTGCGGATCTTTATGCGAAATAAAAATTTTCTGCACCGATTACAAGATATAAAATCTCCAATGAATATTATTTCTTCCTATAATGATTTTGATAGAGGAAAAATTATACATATATTGACATCTTCGAGTTTCAAAATTTTTCAACAATTTTGAATTTCATATAAGTACTCAATTTTGCTATAAATGCATGAAGATAATAATAATATCTAGTAATATTATACTACTGACGGTGGGGTAAATATTAGGTTGGAAAAGAAAGTTCTTGCGGTTTTTAACTATTAAATTCAAATGCAACACCGTATGAGAACTTTCTTTCCGTCCTAATAGAAGTTCTAAGTATCAGAATAGATAAAAAAACTATTGCACTTGTAGAAACAAAATTAATGTTCATTAAATTGTAAATTTTCATAGTCACACGTGTATGCAAAAGTTGGAATCTTTTTCAATAGTTGATATGATTATAATGGTTAAAATGTTCATTCTTTTTGTTCAATTGTTTGTTTGCTCTCCGATGTGTCTAAACTTTGTTATTAAGGGGTTAGATTTAAGAGAAAAAAGTATAAAACATTCGCATACGCCTAATGTATTCACAAGGGCAAACTTTTGCATAGATTTCAAGGCATCTACATAGTAAAATGGCAAAGAGGCGTGCTGGTTCTTATCCAAATAATTTCGTCGAAAGCGAAGCATTATTGAAAAGAAGACTGTCGTCTCTCCCAAGTGCTTTTCGAGAAGGAGAAACTGCCGAAGTTCGAAAAATTTGCAATCTGTAAAAAAGTGAGAATTTCCGGGATGAAGTTCCCAAGTTGGTCCGATATCGTAGCCTGGGGACATAGTCGACTGGCTGATGTTCGGCGAGGACCAGGAAATCCGACACTCCATCGGCGGTAATCGAGAATCGGGAATCCCGAGAAATTCTGTGGTAACCTGACGTCCTTTCCCGCATCGTTTATGGTCTTCCTCTCCTCGGATTCGCGTGATTTCGAAGTAGGTTGCAATTAAACCGAGCCAAAGTGCTCCCGTGCAGAAGTGTCGGAGCTGCTTAAAGGGCTTCTCGAGTTTGCCGAGTTATTAACTGCCTATGCGTTTTCCGGATACATACCTTTAACGTTATATCCTCGCGAGATTTTTATTCTAGCAGTAATAAATTGAAATCTTATATCGGACGAGCTTGTGAAATTAGGTTAGAACTTCGATTAGAACTCTAGGCTTAAATGCATTTGATTAGAAATAAAAGGACTCTTCAATTGCAATCTTAACCTTTTGCAGTCGGAGCTATTTTAACTTGAAAATTAAACATTTCTTCTTGTTATAAAATAATTTCATTCTACAGTAAAGTCGCGATATTTGTCAACGACCGCGTACGCGATTGTTGTCAGGTGCCTATCCACTACCCACTCCACTGCCAGCCAACACCGCACAATGGGACAAACCGATGAATTCTGTCTCAAAGTCAAATAACTTTCGATAGAAATGAGATAGAACTATGACATTTTTTTTCAAATGAAAGCTGAAACTTTGCAGAATATGGGATAATTATGGAGATTGTAGCACGAACGTTTTTTAACCTTGAGAACATTCGTTAAACTTGCACAATTTCAAGAATAAATAAGTTTTTCAAGAATAAATCAAGAATAAATAGATAAAAATAAGGTGTCAGCTTCTCAATGTTTCATTTAAAAACATTCCACAGTTCTATCTCATTTCTATCGAAAGTTCTTTCATTTTGACACAGAGTTCATCGTTTTGTCCAACTGTGCGCCGCAGGGCGGCGATGATTGATCTCGGCTCGGGTATATCTCGGGTGAAACTTCTTTATTTTCCATTATTTTTTAATGGGATTTTCACCAACTTATTTCTGACATTTTTCTGATTAAAATAACATCAAACACGATATGATTTCAACTGTATTTTAGTGGTTCAATCGACGATGAAAGTTTCGGGCGCATGGAAGGACAACATTTGATCCATTGAATAAATACGCCTTTTCCGTCGACGCAACAACGCAACATAATGTTGTAACATTGCTTCTCACGCACAGTGTAGGAAAGATTTTGGAGCATTTATCAAAGTTCTCGCGAAAAATCCCCATCTCCGCTCGTTCCTTTTACCTGTTAATAAACTTAAGTAATTTGTCAATGATCCATCGTGCATCCTCGAAGGCTGCGCTTGCTAGAGAGATCAAAGCGACCCGCGGTCGATATTCCAAACAATCGATCACGGTTTTCATCGTTCCCCGGGTCCGTGTCGTCTTCCGCGGGGTTAATTAATCATACCCGCCGGTGGATGGTCGATTAATCAACTCATTACATCGCATTTGTTATTAATCGACACGGTGAAACGCGGCGAAACCGTGATTTCTAGTTTGTAACGGGGAGTATCGGATTTCGCATCGTCTCGCCCGGAAACGAGATATAACTGTCCTCGCAAGACGTGTTTCCTAAACGAATTGTCCTAAACGATCGCGTTTTCAGTAGCTCGTCCAAGGAAGTGGACTGAAACTCCACGATCGTTCCTTCAAACGATTATTCATTAAAACTGTCGTTAAACGAACATGCGTACGCTTCGACTCGGCACCGCGGTTTTCCGGTCGTTTGAACAATTTCCGCTTGGTTGCTGTTTCTGCACAGCCTCGGGAACGCCGAGGCTAATGGCACGGTGTCTGCTTATTAGTTATTGCGCAGAGAGAAACAGGTTCACGGACTATCCACATAGTTGATCCGTGATCTCACTTTTATTCGAGCTGGAAATTTTAATCGATTTTCCTATTTCAAGTTATTCGAAAATACACTAGGAATCTGGTACACCCGAATCTTCAACTATTGAACAGCACGTGTGTACAATAGCAAGAAATTGTCTTCTCAGTTTCGAATAATATAAGATGATTGCATAAGTTGGTAACACGCTCTTCAATCGTATACGACTCCATTGTTAAAATTGTCTATGATCGTAGGTTAGAAATACAAGAAAGTGACAAGAAACAAACATGGCGTTTGACAGATATTCTCATTCAACGTCCTGAAGGTACTTTTGGATAACCCATTATGTCTATGGAAATTGGACTTGCACCACTTTCATAATCAATCGCTGCGCAATTTCTTTTGTTGGCCAATTTTAAATTGAACAAAACATTGGCATTTTTTAAGATGTTAAATATTAACTAGTTACAAATAAACAGTTTACACTAAATTAATCACAAACTATGTGATACCTCATTTTTTTTTAAATGCACTTACAACACTTTTAAAATAAACGGGCCATATAAACATTGACACTTTCATCCACTGCTTGAACAATAGCTGACGTTAACACGAATTCAACGATCGACTATATTATCAGAGCCTGACTTTTCTATATTTTCACTGTACGTCGCTAATAATAGTAACGAACGAGTTCGACATATTCCCTGGCAGGCCAATGCATAAATCAGCCGCCGGACAAGTTTAATGAACATATTATTAAGGCGGCCGGTGGTTTCAGTTATCTTGTAATTAGCTGGTGAAAAATTGCGGCCGGGAACTGAATTCAATGGATTGGTTCGCAAAAACTCCGTCGAAAACTGAAAGCCGGTGGTCGCGGGAGGTCGCGTGCGCGGGAAATAAATTATATCGCGGGAACTAACGGTGCAAAGTGGAGGCGGAAAAATCGTGTGAACAACAAAGAACCATTAGAAGCGAGGGGGACATTGTCGGCGAACGATAAAATACGACATGGGACGACGTTTTCGACAGACCGCGATAAACCAGCTTGTAGGTAGATAAGAGGCTGCGGATAGATCGCCGCTGAGACCTGATTAGTGACACGTGTCACCGCTTGCTTGCCTTTCCAGCCAATAATTAGGGGAAACGGGATTTTGCACGGCTCGCTCCTGCGTTTCATAGTTACCATGTTCCTAAAATATTTATTATTTGACCGACGAATACTCTTTACATTGACTGTATGTATCATACTAGGTAAATACAAATGCATATTGTGATCTGTTTGAATTCAAGAAGGCGATCTGTTCGATTTAAGAAGAAATATTTGTTTTCACAGTGTTTAAGTGTAATCAAAAATGTTTTATAAAGCCGAATAAGTTCGCTTCGAGGTAATTTTATACAGGAGAGTTTCTCCTTTACGCTGACCTCTGAAAAATTGGTCTGCAATATTTTTCAGTTGAAGTTTTATTACACTTTATGCGAAAAGTGTGCCGCCGTAATGAAACCAGTATACGTAGCAACAGTCGCAGGAGCAATAAACTTTCCAAATGTATCAGATTAATGATCAACAACGCCTGCCGCCGATAAATATTACAACACAATAATGTGTACCTACCATTAACACAGGCGTTTGCAAAGTTAACGCGGTCAGTAATGACTAATATAGCTGCCAGTTAGTTTGTCGTTACAACAAAAATATAGTAAAGATCGATTCGATAGCGGGTTGGATAGTGAAACGCTTTATCTAATCCCACGGATCGTGTATGATTTCTTAATTGTCGACGGAAATAGGCGATAATGAACATAATCGGAAATCCGTACTCACGTCTTCATCAGAGATCCAGTTAAATCGATTAAACGCATCGGCGTTACATTTTCAAAAGTAACTTTGTAGTTTCGCGATCGCTTAAATTCCGATCAAGATTACCGCGGCGAGGAAACGTTAACATAAAATTAGAACGAGTAGGATCATCGTCTGCGTAACTGTAGCATCTTCAGGGATCGCATAAATTGAGGAATCTGGTGCAATAGAGTTGGTTGGATATTTTTTGTTCGTCTTATTTCGCACCGGCACAACACCGTTTTATTTTCCTGAAAAGAAAATTGCCGGCTGACGGAAAACAGAAAATATACAACGCGAGGAACAGGAAGTTCGAGAATCGATAACCGGCCGCGCCAGTCGACATCGCGATGGCGGCGTTTAATCGTTGTCACCTACATTCTTGAATCCTGTATTTTCTAATTAATTGCCGAAGGCCGAATATGCAGCTTTTCCGCACTTTAATTGAAACTTGACACAAATGAAGCTTAATGTCAAGGCGTCGCTGTAGGTGAGATGAGAAATTTCCTTATTGCGGAGCCAGGCAATCTGCATTTACGTGACAGCAAGCTCGTCATGCTTGGAAAATATTTGTCACTATATTGTAGAACTTTGCGTAAAAATAAGAATTTTCTTCTTGACCAATTGAAGCTTCTAATTCACATCAACAACGTAATTTTCACGCGAACTGCGTTTAGCCAGAGAACCGGCCGCCATCTTGTGTCCAGCACGCCGAAAGAACAGTTGGTTTTCGGAACGGCCGCAGCGTTACGTCGAAAATAATTATTTTCATTATCCGGTGAATGAAGAGTGGTCAGCGGTGGGAATCAGAATTATATCGGTCGCGTGCGCGCTTATTAAAGCGCTGCTGATACACGTGCTCGCTCGCGTCCGCGTCCGTAGAAAAAATGTTTAGAAATCGTGTCGTTAATTTGATGCTGCTCGCATAGTTGGGCACCAGCTCATTGGAAAGCGGCTATCGCCAAGCGGTAAATTTGATTTCAGGCACAATATAAAGTCGGAAATATGTTCCAGTTTAAGCTACCCACTGCTTCTTCTCTACACGGTGTAGGTGCAAACACCGTTTGCGCGCATAAAGGCCAGCAAGCGTTTCGCTGTTTGCTGGGTATAATTGCCGATTCCACTTGAGTCTACGTGCATGCGAGCTTGACTTGGCTCTCTTTGTAGCTCATATCTTCAATATCATGTCAATGTTTAAAATCAACTTCGTCAGCTTCGTTTGGAAGTTTCAGTGGATGACACAATGTTGGACTGTAGCTACAGTCGCCGCGGAAAGTATATGTTGCCACTTTGACTAGAGGTTTCCGCACACCCCTAACTTTGACACGTCTCAAAAATGCATATTTTCGTTCCGATTGGTCCATCCATCTCGGCGTAATCGGTGAATAGACAGAAAAGAAGCGAAAAAAAGGCACAAACAGATCGAATTGAGTAACCTCCTCCATTTTCGAAGTCGGTTAATGAACGCCAATGGACCGTTACGGCGATTAACCTTCTCATTCTCTCGTATTCGGCATAACTGTTGTTTATTTCCTGCCGCACACTCGGCATTCAGAAGCGCGTATATACATGTAGTATGTACATATAAATCAATCGGCATGAGAACTTCCGGTTCCGGTTATTCCCACAAACGACACTTAATATGTATAATACATTTATTCTATGTAAAAATTCGATCGCGATTAAATCGACCGCCGAGTACCGCGCACAGATGATCGAACAGATTTCAAGCTAAATTTGCCGAGTTTTTGTTTCAATAATCGGAGCCTGCGAGCCTGTTATCTGATCATTCGTACGACGGATGACTAATTAAAGCTTCGTTACGTTTCCGATTCTATCGCGGTTTAATGCGCTCACGTGCGCTATAAACGCATAAAATCCGCAGTCTACTAATCGCTGACACGGATCGTGTGCACAATGGAAACGATATCGGTCTCCGACAAAATTAAACGGCCATGAGCGTACGTTAGCCGATCCAGTGAACAGTATCGTTCCCCTAATAACGAGTATTTACGACCGGGGACTGTACAAATTTATCTGACGCGGGCTAGCGTGGCATTTGCATGGAACAATAAAAATCGGCTGATTTCAATCAATTTAACCTATATAAGCTGGCAGGTTACGGTGAAGTTCAAGCAAGGCCGCCGCGGGAAATTTATTTGAGGATGCGAACGGAACCGGTACACTGTATCGTTAAACCGAGGAACGCGACGGGACACGCACAAACGACCCGGTGAATCTCCGTGCGGTTTCCGACCATTTTTCCAAGACCGGCCCCTTTCAGAAATGGAAAAGATACGCTGACAGTCACGACAGATCCCCTTATTTGCATCCCAGAATAAATTATAAGCCGCGGAGCAACGTGGTCGTCGATCAACAAGCGAAAACGACAGACCGGGCCAGAATCGACTGGCCACCGGTCGATCCGCGCGAGAAATTCGATTCTAAACATCCGCGTCCGATCCCGTGCCGTTTCTATGCTACCACTTGCGAATGCAGAGGATCCAGCGATCGACACACGATAGCGCAAATCATTGATGCAACGAGGCTGAATGCAAATAACTACGAGTAAGGTGGTCCCGACGCGGAACAAGCGGATTGACGCGGGACATAAACATTTCTGCGTATTCGACGGTGAACGGAGTGGTTCGAAGACGCCTGCGGACGTCCCGTCGTGTCAGGAAAGTCTCCTGAGTGCTTGATAAAATGCTCTTTATCTTGTCCGCTAACCCTTTGTGTCCATACTTCAGCTTACTCACGGTTTGTCTTGAGAATGTTGTGTGTTCTTGTTGACGAATGAGGAATTGTTGGAGATTTCTATTTCCCCTCAAGTAGCCGCAATTTACACATGTGCGCTGGGACTGTGGAGTCTAACAACTATAGTGTTGTCGAACGTAGAAAATCTACTTTATCTTCTCCATTAATCATTCGTTTCGATACCTAGACATCTACTTTCAGCTTTCTTGAGAATTTTGTGTGTTCTTGTTGACAACAAATTGCGTTAGTGATTTCTACTTCCTTGGCTAGCTACAATCAGTGTTGGGCAATAAATACAATTTCCAATTATTATTTGTATTAACAAATAATAAATTAAATTGTATTTTCATTCAGTAAACCGCCCTCCGGACGAGCCCGACCACTGGCGGTATGTATACCTGAAAAGGTTGCTGTACCAGAGAAAAAACGCGCACGGATCAGCTCCGAATCGGCCGATTATTTACAAACACCGCGCTCCGACAACTTCAACTCCGACAGATGGACAACACGTACGACAGACCCAAGCAAATTGGTACAAAAAATAGTTGTATTTACGTAAATATTATACGTACGGGTAATCAGGATATACTCATCATCACACACACATCAATTCCATCATAGTTATCTTCATTCTCATAACTAAACTGCGAATTTCTATGCGAAATAAAAAATGTTTGCATTGATTTCATGACACAGGAGCCAAATAAAAACTGTATTCTTCTTTTAATGAACCTATTAAGCTGAAACTAATACATTGATGTCCTTAAATGTTTTTAACATGTCCACCGTTTTAAATTATATGTATCCATTTTTGTCATAAATGCATAAAATCCGCAGCCTACTCATAACGTTCCGCAATACGAGTGAAACATATTTTTACTTCGGACACGTGCATCTAAACCACCTCCACAAGTCTACGATCTGAAAAAGCGTGCTAAAACGGAAATGCTGTAAAGATTTCGTTAGGAATTTATTCGAAAACAGCTTGTGTTACTCGTGGAGAATGTCCCCGCTGAAATCAATCTTCCACCTTTTTCTGCGCACGGCAGTTTATCATACAGTTCTTTCTAGCTGCGCGTTGCAAAAAGGCGGAACGTATAAAAACTGAATTGCTTGTGTAAATCGCGAAAGAATGTACATATGTATATGTATATAAGAGAAAGAAAAATTAGGAACGAAGCTATAAGTGTCGACGTGAATTTATGGTGGGATCCGATGGAATAAAAACCCGGTGGCAACTCGGCTCTGTGGCAACCCTATCGAATGTACGGCGTTTTCATGTAGATCTATTCGCGCCGTGCTAATAGGATGAATTAAATCGGCCGATACGGTTGCCCGTCCGCGCTGGGCCAACGACGCGTCGCGTCGCGTCGTCTTCTTTCCTCCCCTGGGAACGAGCCTTGCGGAAAATCTTCGCGTGGCATCGCGGAGCGGACTCCCGGGTGATTTACGACTCATTATACACGGCCGATCGAGGAATCGCGTAACGATGGCTGCAACGAAATTAATCGCTGCCGGTAATTATTTCGTTGGCTCGGTTTCTCGGAACAGCTGCCTGGCTGCCGCGCCGAGCCGCAAGGGAACGCCATACTGCCCCCATGCGTCACTGTTTTGAAATCAGGTTGTCTGCACGAACGACTCTAATGCGAAGACATGCTCTCGACGTCGAATAAACGATCCGCCATTTTTATCTACCCAGTCAGCAAAATCTGTTAATGTCTGCAATCATACTTAGCGAGCAAAATGCGGTCGTTTTGGTGACAATATATGTTTGGAGCAGGATTTGGTCCTTGTTTGCTTTGAATCTGCAGAGCATAACCTGTCGCCAAATAACGAGCTTAATGCGGAAACAGATAGGTCGGTATTTGGCGCCAAATTTGGAGACAAATTCATACCAAAGCAAGAGTAGAATAAAACCAAATCAAGATATGGACCGTTTATTTTGAAAGTGGTGTACGTCCATTTATATTTTAAGTGATATTTAAGTTTTCTTAATTGAAATTAAATGATTTTTGCAATTGACTAATTATGAAAATGGAGTATATATATAAGTCCATTTACAGCCCGTAAATCTATATTATTTTAGTTAAATTCGCCTAAAAGAAATTTATATAATCAAATAACGTATTGATAAATTAGTAGAAACATTGCTATACATTGACATAATTAATTTGTATTTTTGAATTGACTAATATGCTAACCTTTAATTTTCTCGTAACAACAAAAAATGGACTTACATCACTTTCAAAATAAACGGTCCAATATCATTCGAATCAGCTGATCATATAACTAGACTGGTGCAATTTAAATCAGGAGATAGGTTAAGAGAATTTAAGAGCTTCACTATTATAGTCTCAGCTTGTCAAAATTATTAAAAGAAGAAAGAAATTCTTTTAATGTATCCTATTATAATATATTTTTTAAACATCTGCAGTCTACTTATAACTACACATATAATATACATATGATGTTTGGGACCATTAATTGCTTAATTTATTAATTTTTTTTTAAAGACACTTTTGCATCAATTATTGCAGCTGCTGTTCATTTAATTACTTTGCCAGAAATTGAATGATTGGATGGCAACCGCGATAGTCCGGATCAAAATGGACCCTTCGCCCTCGGATGGTTTAAGATTGAAACAAATTCTTCTGCAAAACCAGAACACTGCCTCAACAAAGCAACCGAGTAGCAATCGGAAAGCTTTTCAAATCAGAGGTTGGACAAGTGTGCGTGATTAAAAATAAACGCGTGAGTCGGTGTAATTTCACGGTCGCGTAGTTTAGTTAAGTCGCGTTGCTCGCGTGAGGGTCTGGTCTCAGCTGTCCGTTGTCGTTGAACTCCGATGAAAATATAGTTATGAGCATAAAACCTTACGCAAACAATGAACGTGTGTGTTCCTTTATTCCCGAGAAGAATGCAGAATGACACGATGAATCCGAGATCCGTTTTTACGAAGATTATTTGCGTCCTTTGACGTCACTAGACCCGTGTTTGATCTCCCGAGAGCGACAGCCTGTTGAAACTGCACTTATCGCGTTTGGCTAAATCGATCCTTTGGTTCGAGTTATGAATACGTTGGTTCTCTAATTATGCTCTATCTCATCGGTAGTGAGCGGATTTTAGTATGAACATTTAATAAAAACATTAGAAGAATTTCAAGATACTGTTATATTATTTTCAATCTATTAACCCTTTGCGGTCGGAGCTATTTTAACTCGAAAACTAAACATTTCTTCCGACCTAAAATATTGCCATTTTTTATGAGATTTTAAATTTGGTGGATATGAAATTGATATTACAGTTTATGAAATAATTAAATGTTCAGTAATTGATTATATACCTACATATCTAATAATGTAAGCAATATTTTCAATAATGGTACAGCAACTTTTAATGGCGCCTCAGAGGCGCCACTCGACCGCTAAGGGTTAAAGATATTAAAACAGAATATTCATTTCTATTTCACTCCGGCCTGTTCCAATCCAGGAAGAAAAGATTTATTTTGCACAAAGATCCGCTGTCCACTCATTACTGTGTTTCGTGTAACGGCATCTTGCAGAATTACGAAAGCGTTGCACGCTGTGTTACAATATGTATAAAATAATGCAGTCAGAGGAATTAGCTCATAAAAGAAGATAAGAGATCATACGTTCAGTGACTCTCATTAATATTCCGACGCTCTAAAAAAAGGATAACTTTTTAAATATTGGGCTATAAAAGATTTGAACTTTTTTGGGAAGCTAGAGAAATTAGTTCACTACAGGATGTGAAGAGACATTCCTTCAAAAATTGCAATTGATCGGAATTGTAGAAAAAATACCAAAAGTTGCATCTTCAACTTTTTTAATGTGGAGGAAGTACAATATTTTTGGGACAACCTCTATTATTGGAAGCAGAAACATCATTTTATTAATTTCTAGTGCTAAAAAATAATTGCTAAACGTGAACAGGACTTTGTTCGTAAGGCGATTTTATGAGAATAGGCACAAATTGAGAACATAAACATTGCTATATTGTACTACTCTTTTCTATATCATCAGGTATAATTGAAAAATGTTCAACCAAAAGTTGTCAGAGTATAGTCAATAATTTTTATTATTAAACTGATAGAGAATAAGTTGACAAAAGTACCTCACGACTAAAATGTGAACAGTACGAAACGAGGCTAAAAATAACGGAAGAAAAACTTGCAGAAGAAGATGAAGAATGCAGATAATAATTCAAGTTTTTAGTCAATGATTTCGGACGTTCAGCGCCGGCCCAAAAGGATCAGCGCCGGCCCAAAACGCTCGAGAATCCTGTCGAGCGACGTTCGTCGACTCTATCGTCGAAGAAACGTCGATGAACTTGACTGAAGGTTTCACTTTCCATCGTTTCGAAGAATTATCGAGAAGAGCGGTGCATGAATAATTCATGCATGCATAGTTCCAAAGAATGATTTGCTTAATGACTCTTCTTTTTTCCTGGAGAACCGGCTATCGAGACTGTATCTACAGTTATTGTCAGCGACTGGTTCGCACGAACCTTGAACCTCCCTATCGAGCCGCCGAGGGATGCCGTTTTCCAGGACATCGCAAAAATCCCGTCGAAATCTGCCGAGTTATCCGTCAATCCATCTCATTAATACTAAATGCGATCAACATTGTACACGCTATCTGCGTTTTCATCTTCGCGGTCGGCAACCATTCTTGAAAAATTTCTAATCATGTTATGACTTTCTAATCGTGCTTTCCGCGAATCTTTGTCTGATTAGCGGGCTTATAGACAGGCCTCTCGGTTCCTCGCGAATAATTGTTCGTGTTCCTGGTTGCGTGAAGTGTTTTGATTCGGTGAATTTAGATATAACTACTGTGAATATTTTATATGACCATTTGAATTTAGACATAACACACTTGACTGATTGAATTTCGATGTAACACATGACTATTTGAATTTAGATATAACACACACCGAAATAAATTTTAATAATTTCAAACACGTCATTCGTGAAAGACCGCACTCAAGTAGCCAAAGAGCCGCATGTGGCTCGCGAGCCACAGTTTGCCGACCACTGTCCTAAAGAATCAAACGCCAAGTAAAAACATCGTTTATTACACTGTTATACTTTTCCCATTGAATAAAACAATATTCTCAACACTATTAAATTTGAATATCGAGTAAAACCGCCTTTTCTACACAATTAAATTCGAGCATCGTGTAAAACCTCGTTTATAATACTATTATATTTTTCCCATTGAATAAAACATTATTCTCAACACTATTAAATTAGAACATCGAGTAAAACCTCCTTTTCTATAAAATTAAATTCGAGCATCGTGTAAAACCTCGTTTTTTATACTATTATATTTTTCCTATTGAATAAAACATTCTCAACATTATTCTCAACATTATTCTCAACACTATTATATTTGAACATCGAGTAAAACCTCCTTTTCTAAACTATTAAATTCGAGCATCGTGTAAAACTTCGTTTTTTATACTATTATATTTTTCCTATTGAATAAAACATTCTCAACATTATTCTTAACACTATCAAATTTGAACATGGAGGGAAACCTCCTTTTCTACACGATTAAATTCGAGCATCGTGTATAACCTCATTTTCGACACAAATAAATTCGACAAATTAAAAATTGATTGAACCTGTCTTAAATTTCAATCAATTTACATTGAACCGGTTTTTTAGACTATTGTACCGTATAGATGAACATAATTAAAGGTACCACGGAGGTTTACCAGAATGGAGCCAGCAAGCAACAATTATTCCAAGACTGGTTTTCCTCATCCTTCTGTAGAATCAATCTTAAAATTTGTTAACACACATGATACATCAGCGTACGAGTCTTATTACGTGTCCACAAGTGTTTCCGCAGAAACGCAGAACGAAATAACTGTTAAGCGGTTATGGACGAGTGTCCCCAGAGAGAAAAGACGTTTTTTCTTCCACGGGTACGAAGGATCCGAAAAAGAAGATGCTCGCATCATGCGTGCATACTTTCCTCCGTGCAATTAGGGGGCCGTAAAATTCGAGCCGAGGGCCGCTCCAATTACGGGGAAATAGGGTACAGTCGATCACAAACTCGCAAGAAAAAGATACACACAAGAACAACGAGAACATCGTGGACTGGATGCTGTAGCTGCAGCGTCGTGCTCGCTATGAAAAACCCGGAATCACTTGTCCTGGGAGAAATTTTTCTGTGTTCGGCCAAGATGCAGGGAGATTAGAATAAAAACGAACGTTTTGTAGCAATTTTACCATTAACGCTCGGAACGGGGCTGAAATTCCGATCTATCGCGGATTCACTCCAAGTTCCGTTTAGCAACTCGCTATAACCGTGTCAGTAGCATGAACATGTTTTTCTAGATTTTCGGTCTACATACTATTCTCGTTTTCCACAAAAATTACAATTTTCCTGAATTGAGACGACACAAATGAAAGGTATTTTTATTTTCTAATTTTTTAAATTACATAATTGTTACGGAACATTAGGAAAATGTTGAAATTGAAGTTTTGACGTTTAATATTATTAGATTGTTTCATACAATGCCTTAATGTAATTATTACTTTTCTTTTAACTGATTAAAACTATTTAGACAATAAATAAATAACCACGAAAATCGCTCCAAAAAGAAATTGCAAGGAAACGTCCTAATAATTTTTATAAGGGAATATAAAAGTGCCATTTTTAGTGCTATACCTGTCTAGTGTCGACAATCTTCTATCACTTAGAACGATTTCCACCACGAAAATCGCTCCAAAAATAAATTGCAAGGAAACGTCCTAATAACTTTTATAAAGTAATATAAAAATGCCATTTTTAGTGCTCCCAAAATGTATTATTAACAATCTTTTACCGATCTAGAACGATTCCCACTACGAAAATCACTCCAAAAATAAATTGCATTGGAACGTCCTAATAATTTTTATAAAGTAATATAAAAGTGGCATTTTTAGTGCTCCACAGATCTAGTATTGACAAACTGCCATTGACGTAAAATGATCCCCACCACCCCACCAGAAATGTCGTTCGAGAAATAAACTACATCGAATGGGGTTGCGTCCTGTTGCCGCTGACGCAAATGTTCGTGACTTACTTGAGGACAAGAAAAGGAAAAGATCACACTAGGGAGGCAACGGGTCTCGTCTTCCGGACCCGTAAAAATGGCCGTTCAGTTTGATGCGACAGCGGCTGCTCGCGGGTTGATCCGAGGCTGATTAGGCCCGTTCCGTGATGCACCTACTCATTAATGCATGCACCCGGTGGAGGAAGAAGAGTTGCGAGCCGCGTTCCTCTAATAGACGTGGCAAAACTAATGGATGACAGGAATAAGAAAGTCCGCGGGTTCGCGGTGAACACGCTCGGGTCCGGGCCGTAAAAACCCCGGGCTTATCACCGCCTTCATCTTGTATTCCGTTTTTGCGGGGAATAATTACAACAAACTAGCATGGTGCTTCGAGGATCGTCGGGTTCTCCGGTTTCTGCGATCGCGGGCATGAAAACCGCACGTCGCCGATCCGATTTAAAAAGGTATTCTGGGTCTAGACTCTAGAGTCTTGAAAAAATCGATTTATATATCTTTCTTGCATTGTATTAAAGCGCATGTCTCCAAAAATTTGTTTCAATTCGTATGAATAATGAAGCTACGGGTTTTTTCCAAGGCCCCCTTCAAGGAATACATATAACTCGTACAGTTATAAGTATTTCGACTTGAGTATAAATGTTGTAGAATACGTTAAACGCATTTTTTCGGAACGATCTCCACGATACATATCTGAAGTTCTAGTTGACCAATTGTCTTGAAATTTTGAGAGAATCTTCAGCACATGTTTTTCATTCACAAAATTCCTGAATTTTTTCTTATTTTTGTACGGTGCTAAAGGTCGAAAAATATTAACAAATCGAGTTCAAAATTGACTTCAAAACAACGGCATATTACAGTTATAAGTATGTCGACTTGAAAAAAATGATAGTAAGAGAACATTTATGCAAAACGTCGATTACAAAAATGTGCAAATGGGGTCCACAAAATGGATACCCCCTTACTGCGGAAAATCATGACATCCCGAGGAGTTCGGGCGGATTGGACGCTTGGAAAAAAGTTCTCGGTGACTTGTCGCTTTATTATGATTCTAGGACTCTTCGGCCGGTCGTTAATTAACGTCCTACGTCTCGCCGGAGAGAGATGTATAAACTCGGCCGCTTTACTGCGACGTTTCCATCGCGAGCTTAATTAGAGCCGCTTTGCTCGCTTCGCCTGCCCAACCGAATTATTATGCTGTAACACGTCGGGTAGCATGAGCGTCCGAGCACGAGCTGAACGATGCGGCGGCGCGGCGGCGATCGAAGATTTTGTAGTTTTGCTGTTTCATCGTAATTGTCGGGGCGCCGGTGATGGATGGGAGCTGAAAAGAAACGGCGCTGGGAGCGGTTGCCACTGGAAATGAGAAGTTATGCGTGTTTCACGGCGCGTCTTCTTATATTGATTCTTGTTACAGTCGCCGCCGCGCCACCCCGGCCGTATCGGGGATTATGTTAACGTCGAGTATGATTGGGAACGCTGTTTCGCGTGGCACGAAGTAATTACGTCGTTGTTTGTTATTCTCGCTGCTCGTAAATGAAATTAGCTACCGTTCGGACGGCCCGGCCGGCTGTGCAACTTTTTTCTTTCCGTGGCTTTTAAGTTATGGGACCCCTTGAGATCGGCAGTCACTGATACTTCGCGATAACGCTGTAGGACATGATATGAAATTATGTTAGAAGCTGCGAATTTATGTTAGAAGAGAGAATTCCTTCTTCTTGTACGTTATGGGTTGTAGTTTACTTGAGGAGACTCCATGGAACACTATATTATAATTAGCATTTGCAAGATTTACGAAGCCGAGTTAAAATAGCTGATGACAGTTCGTGTTAACGACGACAAAAGTGTACAAGAATCTCCTCATTATCATTCGGTGAGCAAGCATGTTTTCTGCACCTTTCGTGAGCAATCTGGGTCATTTATGTTTACGACATTTGTTTCTGGCAGTAGTTTTTTGATAATAAATGTTGCGTTTTATATTTATTTTCTTTTGCTACTATTCTTATGGGACAAATTAAATTCATCAACTGTTGCTATTATTATGGGACAGAGGGAGTACAACATTATTGGTTACATGAAATTTTTAAAGCATTAATGGGGAAAAATAAATATTGAAAAGAAATAAACTTATCTTAAAACAGAAAGATGTTTATACTTATTTTAAAGATTGTTCATTTTGTTTAGCGAATCGGATAAACTAATTAGAGGAGAGAGGAAAGACTACGCCTGATAAAATAATCGAACGCATGCGCAAGGTTAATGAGAGGAACCCAATTTCATTCAAGTTGTCAGCACAGATTCCACGGTATTTCCTCTTGAATTTCGCTTAATGACCAACGTTATCCTCATTAATCGATCGTAACCGCAGGCTTCGGTCACAATTTCGGCTTCGCCTGTTCCCAGTGGCGTAACGAGCTGTATTTTTAACGACTACTCGAAAAAACTGTATAAATTCGTTTTCCGTTTCACGGAAGTGGACCTCCCTCATAAATCGAGAGATCAAGCTAGAAAGTAAACGAGCCAAAAAGCACGGACATCAAGTGAAGATAAAACGTTAATAAACTCCGGATTAACGCGTACGCGTGACACCCTTAATAAATAAAAAAACGGCGCCTGCTACGAGACACGAAAAATTTTAATTATTTCATTTTATTCTTGATGAAGTCATTCACAGTTAAAATCATTTATAGGGAAAATAAGTTCCCTTTTAGGTTCTCGTAAATAAGACCGGTACAATTTTATTTTATATGAGAGCTGTTAACGACACGTAATAAAACGGTGTATCTACCCCTCGAGGGAATGTTTAACAATCTTTTTCAGACAGTTTACGCATCGGTATCCGAACATTGAACGTCTCAATCGTGAAAGCATTCGTACACATGGATGAAGCTTATTCAATCCAATTTGATTGACCTTTTAAATGTTATTCAACAATATTCCAATATAAGAATTTTACTTTATTGCATGTGATTATTAGACTGTAGATTTTAATACTATTGAAAACTCTTTGCGTTAAACATTAACCGTGTACCGGGTAGAAAATGTGTCGCATATATTGTATATTGTTTTATAAAAATTACAAGACTGAATTTATTTGGGTTTTTCATAAAGTTTATACGTTAAAGTTAAGTAGGTGCTCGAAGAAAATAAACTATGATCTACAAAAAGGTTCTAATCACTCAAAACCGTAAAATAAATCGTAGGGCAAAGGGTTAAGAATGGATTGAACAGGAAGAACTGTAAAGTCCAGTGAACACGGTCATTAATAAACAAATTGAATGTTCTAAGCAACTCGCGATAATTCGGTTACCAACAGCTCTGGGAAACCTCGGGCACATTCCAGCCGATAATTCTCGACACGGAAGAATAATGGTTCCGAAAATATCTTGCAACGTATCGCGATTAGGTTCTCATTAACTTTTTACAGATCGTTGCTGGGAGTAAGTGGCGTGTGATATATCGTGGAGACACGTGGCAATTCGTTTCGTTCGAAAATGTCAATGGATCCTTAGTGATTTCCAATTATGTAATGCGTTCCGGTATTGTGCGGAATGATAATGGGAAATCTTTAACAATTAATAACGGAGCACGGCATTATCTGGCGTTGGCCGCGTTCAGGAACGCGTCGATAGTCCCACATACACACTCGATCATGAGATCATAAATAATTACGGTGATAAATCCACGTTTGCGTTTCACTGATTTGTTACATCGGAGAAAAATGTTCTTGCGCCGCCTTTATCACGGGTCACGATTTTCTCGAGGTCCTGGTTAATCGAGCTTCAAAAGGCTCTATACGTGCTGTACAGGGTGTATAAAAACTAATGGTCTCCGTCATAGGGGTAAATCTACACCTCTGGATCGGTAAACATTTCTAAAAGAAACTTGCCGCAAAACTTTGTTTATAACAAAGAAAATTGTTGTTACAGCTTTATTTTACATCAACACCCTCCGCTCATCGAGAATAAAAACAGTTTGAAAGGAGCCAAATGTCGCAAGTAGTTATCGAGATATAAGCTGATAAAGTTTGTACAAGATTTGATTGTGTGGAGTTATACGTATGGACGAAAGCTAACTACTACAGTCCGCCAGAGTTGGGTATTAATCGATTAAAATTTTAATCAAGATAGCTTGGTTAATGTGTACGATTGAAAAAGGCAATCATGGAAAAATCGACGATTGGTTCAATCCATTGATGAAGTTAATCGTTGATTAAATTTTTGCCCAACTCTGCAGTCCGCCGCCTGACCGTATCGATGAGATAGAATGTGATAATGTGTGTGCCACGAAACCAACGAAAAAGCAATTCCAGATAATAAATTTGTGAGTTGGAAAATATGAGAGAAAACCTTATATTCATTGTTATACATAAGAGTATTAGTCCTACATTATAAAATACTAATGTGAAGTATAGGTACTTACTTTCAGAATCTTCTGTTCCTCCGTTGGATCCACAGCGTACTGCCATTTACGCGAATACGTCTTCATAACCATGAAGCCCGGAACAGCACACTTTTACACAATTACTAAATACTACACAACACACTTCCCGAAATCGTGACAGCGGACGCGACGAAGTTACTCCGGCCACGATCAAAATAGTTCTGCGATTGTCACCTCGTTTTTTTTCGTGAACGACCATTTACGCGTGAAGCCCGGAAGCAGTGCTTCGATTGAACCCAACATTTTTCGTACGATGGATGGCCGCTAGAGGCGCTAGACGGACCAATCAGAGCTGCCGGCGCGCCAACTGTCGATTGACCGACTCAGTCGGCCCGACTGTACCGACTCACGTTTAGGTCGCGCTCTGATTGGTTCGTGTCTTTCGTTAATAACTCCTAAACAAAGCCGCCGATAACATTTTTGCAATGAAAAATATTGCTTCAAATGATCCGAGGAAGCTCCCATTTCCGGCTGTCGAAGGAATTCTAGAACACACTGTACATACATTTTTTTCTTGAAGTAACCCCAAGAACACAAATATAACCTCAAAACAAGCGGCCACAGAAATCGTACTCGTGCCTTCCGGGCTTCATAGTTATTAAGCTCTATTCGCGTAAATGGTCATTCACGAAAAAAACGAGGTGACAATCGCAGAACTATTTTGATCGTGGCCGGAATAACTTCGTCGCGTCCGCTGTCACGATTTCGGGAAGTGTGTTGTGTAGTGTTTAGTAATTGTGTAAAAGTGTGCTGTTCCGGGCTTCATGGTTATGAAGACGTATTCGCGTAAATGGCAGTACGCTGTGGATCCAACGGAGGAACAGAAGATTCTGAAAGTAAGTACCTATACTTCACATTAGTATTTTATAATGTAGGACTAATACTCTTATGTATAACAATGAATATAAGGTTTTCTCTCATATTTTCCAACTCCAAATTTATTATCTGAAATTGCTTTTTCGTTGGTTTCGAGGCACACACACTATCACATTCTGTCTCATCGATACGGTCAGGCGGACTGTAGTAGTTAGCTTTTGTCTATACGCGTAACTCCGCACAATCAAATTTTTCAAAAAATTTAACAGCTTATATCTCGATAACTATTTTCGACATTTGGCTCCTTTCAAACTGTTTTTATTCTCGATGTGCGGAAGGTGTTGATGTAAAAACAAACTTTAACAACACTTTTCTTTGGTATAAACAATTTTCATCTAGGACAGATGACCATTACTTTTTGCTTTTGTCTATACGTGTAACTCCACACAATCAAATTTTTCAAAGAATTTAACAGCTTATATCTCGATAACTATTTACGACATTTGGCTCCTTTCAAACTGTTTTTATTCTCGATGTGCGGAAGGTGTTGATGTAAAAACAAACTTTAACGACACTTTTCTTTGGTATAAACAATTTTCATCTAGGACAGCTGGCCATTACTTTTTATGCACTTTCAATCACTCTCCTTGGTAGACAACACTAATTCGAGCTTAATTGTCGGCTTCGCGAATCAATCTGTCAACCCATCAATTCGCCATTCACAAATAGCTGCTTAAACATATCCGAGGTAATTTATTCAGACCCATTATCCAAATCGACTTCTCGTCTTTGATATACGCAGTCCGGCGATGCGACCAGCCGATAAAAACGACGTTGGCTATATTTTTATATCCCGCAAGGACCACGAACTGAAGTATTGCATTCATAGCACGGATGCTTTATTAACGGCGAGGTCGGCCTATTAATCAAACGGACACGTGCTCACGAAATTCCGGTGGCCGCCCGTTACGTCTCATATTTCTCGTTTAATTAATTTGTCCGAAACATTCCGGGCTCAACGAACGGTACAGAAAGTCTTCATGAAGGACCCCGAGACGTGGCCACATGGACCTCGACGAAAGAGCTGCCAGTTTCCGGTTTGATTTCGCACGTCCAGTCGCCGTGTTCTTGTCGCTTCGTTTCGTGTTGTCGCGAGCGAAACGAGGCGAACGATCCGCTAAAACAAAACGGAAACGACGAAAGATTTTTAACAGGCTCCGTTTCTCGTGGAAACGGGCCGCGGCACCTAATTGCGGGTACTCTTGCCAGCGGCGTGAGCAAGAAGCGGATTCTTGATACTTCGATGCGGGGAAACGTCGTTGAAGGGAAAATTCCTTCGATCCTGGTGAAATGCTTGAACGATATTGAGCCGTGGAATCCGCTTTAATCGATCGCAAGCATTTCGTTCCTGGAAATTCTGTGTCGGAACGGTCGCTGTCTCCCAGCCGTTTGTTTTCCGCTTTCTCCGGTCCCCTTTTCAACGCTAGATGCAGGGCTTCAAGGAAACTGTTAAAATTTTCAGTTTGGGTAAACTGTACGATTGCTGGACTAGTGCCATTGGCAGGTTTGATTTAAACGGAAAATATTAAAAATTCCCTGGTATAGAAAATCATTTTGTATTGCTTCTTATTTATGTTTCAAAGCATCGTTGGAAGTTTTCATAACAGAGTTCCACATATGACGGATGACCACAGTGCAGTGTAAATAGTGTTCCATTAAAATTTTCATTACGAGTCACAGTATACTTTATCGCTTTTCAACTTAATCTGGGACTGGGCACATGCGCGACAGAGACGTAACGCGTCACGTGACCGGACCGCAGCGGAAGCGGGGGACTAGCGTCGTAGTGGGGGAAGGTAAATTGGGAACACAAGTCTTAAGCAGCTACATACACATTTATTTTTATTTTTATAATTTTATAACAGCATTTTTAAATACTTTAAATGTTTTTACCGTTTTGCATTTGATCTGCTCATGTCAAAAATGCATCGAATCCGAAATCTAATAGGAACTAAACTACAAATTTTTGTGCGAACTTCTATCCTATAGATTAGTTTATAACTAAAAAAGAACTGAACACTTTATTTTGTTGACCGAAAGATTCCTTGTACTACACAGAAACTTAAATCCAATTTTCAATTGTTCACGCAAATTCTCTTGTACCTTACATAACGTATGAATCACATGAATACATAAAAACTCGTTGTATAATAATGTGTTTTATTATACTAATTTTTATAGCAACGTATTTCAGTCTAGCCTATAAACTGTCACATTGAAAATTATTTGCCGACTGTTATGTTCCACTTCATGCTCATTAAAAATCGACAAAATAATTATGGGGTAGTGCTAAACAAAAACTAGAACATTAGTCTCTCGCATAAAGGTGAAAACTTACTTGCAAACAGGTACACTGACATGTTAGAAGCATATAAATGATTTACATCTCGGTTAATTGAACATGCCACAGCAAAAACTCTGAATTCTCTAAATAAAGGACCGATTTAGAACAAAATGGCCATTCCAGTTTTTACGCGCATCTACAGTTAAATTAGGAGTGTGCACCTCGTAGCGATCGTAGTCCCGATGAGCAAGAAGCTGATCGTAAACAGCCAGAACAGCTGGAATGGTTGTTCGAGCCAATCCCAAGAGCCCAATGCCATCTTAAGGGATATTCTGGTTTTTATTTTCGAAAATTGATTATATTTTGCATTTTCTTTAAATGCACGAAACGATCTCCACGATATTTCAAGTTCTAGTCGACCAATCGACATGAAAATTTGAGAGAATCTTCGTCACATGTCTGCTATAGCGCATACTAAAATTGTAAAGATCTGTGGATGTTCTCTTATTTTTTATCGTGCTGAAAGCCGAAAAATGTTAAAAAATCGGTATTTGAATTCAACATGTCGTTTTGTAAATAATCAAGATTTCTTATTTCTTTTGGTTCAAAATCCATTGCTCGTCGATTCCTTTGTCCATTCTCAATGGTTTCCGTGGAAAAATTTCCGTAAATCCGTACGACACCGGCTTCGAAGAACAGAATGACCCCTCAATTACGATTAGTCTGGAAGAGCCTCGATGGGTACCGTTAGCGCGACGTCTTTATTGGTTCACGTCCGAAAGTTTCGTGCGTCGTCCGACAGGATTTGGCGATTCGGTTCCGGTTTTTCTGGAGCAAAAGTGATCGGTCACGGCGCGAGTCGAGATCCGAAAAAGTTCGAGGAACATGCGTTTTTACGGGGCCACGATGGAGTATCTCTAATTGAAGCCTGCCTCGCATGAGAAGTGAAATAAAATTATGGTCTGAACTTCGGCTGGCGAAAGAGCCACTATTATTTCTCGATCAAGGGGTTATTCCGGATGTCAAGGTTAAAAACGTCGATTTTTCGGATTTTTACAACTCTTAAAAGTTCTTAAAAGTTGAACCAATTGCCTGAGCTAGGAGATTTCAATGTCTCAAAATCGTATACAACGCAGAGTTAGATTAATGTAGTTTGTAACTTTAACTGGTCGCCATTTTGTAAAAAAATTTTCTGACAAGACAAGACAAGATAAGAAAATGATAAGGTTAGATTTATTTAGAATTTAATCATTCCCTATACATTTCTGTAATTTCAATAAATCTAGAATAATAAATTTGACAGTGGTAAATTAATAAAGTCACCAGCTTTCGAACAATTCAGCAATTAACTTTGAATATTGTAAACATTTTATTAATGGCTTTAAATAGTTATAAAGATTGAGCAAGCCCGTGAAACACAAATCATCAAAAATATAGGTATTTTTTATCCCAAAGAAAAAAATGTTAAGATCGACCAGAGAATCGATAAATCGAGAAAATCATGTTCCTTCGAGTCGCTGATAGAAACGCGGCGTTCTGCCTTCGTTGCTTACTATTATTACCGTTGCCAGCCGCATAGTCTACGGCAATCGGGCAAACGTTGGGGCCAGGCAATCATAAATTCTGCGCTGCGCTATAATGGCCGGCGATTTGTCGTGTCTTTTATAATTATATTAGAATTTATATCGGCGCGGCGGGTCGTGTGGGTTTCTTTCCGCGTTGTCGGCTTCGCTGGGGAACGAGTCATGATGCTTGCCGCCGATACCTCACGTTTTCATATTTAATATACGCTTTTTATTGCTCGACAGCGGATGAATTGCACTTTTATACGCGCACGCAAAAAAACGCGAGCACGATCTTCGCTTATTCAGGCGTGTTTCACTTGATTCATTTTAAATTAAAGAACTGGTCTCATGGATTACGTACATCACGATTTCATGCTTCGTCCGGACGCCATTTTGTCGGGGGACAAATGCTTCTCGTATTTTTAACACTGTTACTCGTGTTTGATGATTAGACTACGGATTTTGTACATTTGTGACAAAAATTGGTAGTTGCTAATTAAAACAGTGGACAGATTTAAAAAACTTGAGAATAATCTATAATATAAAATAAATAACATAACAATTGAAGAAGAGAGAATGAAAGAAATTATTACTTGACCCTTGTTTCGTGGTGCTGATGCAAACAATTCTTATTTTACATAAAGTTCCGCAGTCTAGGTATTTAATTATTCGTATGATTACTACTGTAAATAAAGCATTTGAATCTTTGTTTCAACATTTCTGCAAGGGCGTGGATTCGGTTTTACAAAATCTTAACATTAGTTATTATATAGAGGTATTCATTGTATCACGAGGATATTATTATCTCTAAATATTCATGGCAATGATAAAATGTCTTCTTAAATAGATCTTACTATTTATACTACTTTGTCACAAAAAGGGGGTAGCTTTTATATGTATTTAAATGGTATTTACTGGAACAGTATAGCTTTCATATTCAGTGTGAAAGGGTATATAGTATAGTATGCATATTAATTAGTTACAAGTTTACAATTTGAAACAGTGCCTTATTTTTAATTGCTTTTCGTTGATCTCCAGATAGCAGCATCGCTTCAGTTGGCATCAGAAACGATTACGAGCATAGTACCTATTAAATAGTATTTATTGGAACATTGAGAGGTACAGGGAATACAGTGATAAATCTATTGTTATTTTCAAATTAAATGAAACTGCATGTGAAAGTGCATTGTGAAAGATGTGTACACCTTCGTTCATTCTGCTCGGTTGCACAGACATCAACCCCGAAGGGTTTGATCGCTTTTCCACGCCTACTTACCGCAGCATCCCCCTGAGCCGACGGTGGCAAAAATGGTTTCTGACATTTATGGCGAACGAGACTGCGATCACTTCCCGCGAAACGGTCTGTACTCACCGTCGCATTCCGTTTCGTCCGATTTTTTCCAGTGCCCCCCGAGCCTACACGGTATTTGACGAACGAGAGGCTTGCGGCATGGCACGGCATCGGCGCGTTCAATATGAAATCGTTACGAAACAAGGCGCGACTTAGCTTTTTACATTCCACCCTCCCTCCTAGAGCGGATTGACAGGCCGGAGACCCAGCTATTACCGCCGCGAAACAGATTATTCCGCATTTTTTCTCATTCGCTTCTCAATTAAGTCGGCGTCGCCTTAGCGGCGCGCGGTCGCCGTCCACCCGATATATCGAATTCTGCCTTTCCATCTACCACACGTCGTTGTCGTCATCGTCATCATCGTCGTCGTCGTCGCCCTCGTTTCCCTTCTCGTTTATTACCATTATTGTTATTACAGCCATAATTCGATACTCAGTCAACGAGATATCGTCGTAGGGACAGCTCCGAACAGACACGGTGTCGGTGGATAATGGTCTGTGACTTCTCGGGCTCTTTATAATGCAAATTGCGCGAATTCTATCTGCCCTCCGTTCCCCGCTGCTCGATTCGCAACCATAGGTCCACCCGCATACTCTCGGTTTCCTTCTCCGGCAACGGCAACCCCTTTGTCTGCATCCTTGTTCGTTTCTCTTTGACCCTTCGAGTCTGTCTTTGTCTTCTATTTCTCTCGCTCGCTCTCTCTCTCTCTCTCTCTTTCTCTCCACTCCCCTTCTCTTCTTTTCCCTCTCCGATTCCGCGAGCACGCACGATCGCACGATCTATCCCCGGCGAAAAAGAAAGAGCCGAGCGCGATCGTAACGAAAAGAAGAAAAAGGAGAGGGAAAAAAAGTCACGTCATGCAACCGTCCGATCTCGTATCTGCCCGCGTAGATAACCATCGAATTCCTCGTGGCGGGGCTCACCCACTCTCGCGCGGTAGACCGCGGTCGGCCTACGAACTACAAATAAATGCCGCCGTTAACGTTTATCCATAAATCAATTTAATCGTGCGTACAGTACGATAGCCATCGCGCCGGGCTTCAATCGTCCCAACAACGACGGCCGTCGCGTTGCGCCGCTCAGCACGCGTACACACCGCGCCGCGAGCTTATCGCTCGATAAGTATACGCGATCAGTCGTTAGGTGAACAAAGATCTTTCGGTGCGTGCTACTACCGCGGTTGCTCGCGAAGTCGCCAACAATTAATAGACACGTCGAATAATCGCGACTCGGCTCGTTCCGAGCTGAAATGTAGGTACTGTACGCGCTTAGGGTCGCCATCTTTTTCTAAGACGATTGCGGGGCATATTGCCCGAAAATGAAATATACTGTTTATGTAATCTCACAATATTCTCTATTGACAAACTACTTGACATACTTACCTAGCTCTTCTAGGAAATTTTTTTAGAAAAAAATGTGTAAAAACATAATAATAGCCATTTTTGTTCTCTTTAATTTTAATTATTATACAAACCTAATGATCCTCTTATATACATACATAGTAATACTAATAATTCTAAATCCAAAATCTAACGATAATTAATCTTAATAATGTAATATATAATATTATAATATATTATAATAATGTAATATGTAATCTAAATATATTGCTTTGAATAGACTGCGAATGTTCATGCACGTAAAATATGCAAAAAGCATATGCAAATGTGCACATGAAATATGTAAATACGCACAAAAAATATGATCAGAACTAATACAAAGAGATATTTATCTGTTATGTTTTAATCAACAATTTATTTATACGGAAACACCATAATTTGCGTTACAATAAGTTGCTAGTAATTTTTCCATGTTTGTAGCCCTTAGTTGTTGGCGTTTGTCAGTTAATATTGACTTATATACTGAAAAAGTACGTTAAAATGCTCCAATAGCATTATGGCACATTAATTGAAAAATATTTATCGCTTAATCAGGACTCTTTTTTACTATTGCATCTATTTTAACAGGAATTTGATCTCACCACATTTACCAGGAACAGCTCTTAAATGTTCAATACCGTTCATGAATATTTTCATCGAATTTGTTAAGGGTAAACCGAATTACATGAAAAAAAAGGCAATTTCCAAAATTTTTCTATTTTAGCCCGTGATGAAAATTTGAAATACGCGTTTCGTAGACCTATGTTGGTTACACGCACACTGAAAATTTCGCGAAACATTTCCTTGTTTGTAAGAACGAGATAAAAGTGCTTTTAGTTCTTCTTAATACACACCTTCTATTTTAAAAATTCGCAAATGCCATGACTGCATCAAGATCCGCAGTCTAATCGTAAATCGCCTACATACATCCTCTCTTATCTAAAGACTAAAGTTTGTTTAACTGCTTTGTATTATCGTAGCATGTTCTCCGACAGCTCAGCACGCGTGCGAATGTTCGCAACTTGACAGGAACGGCAACATCTCTTCCCAGCACGGTCTAAAAAGCCTAATCGAGATCAACGTTCTTCGCGTATTAGCCCGCAGTTATTGATGTTAACGTTCATACGCTTGTGTACAATTATTTGATCATAGCAAGCGGTCGGCGAGCCGGCCTCGGATTCCTTTTTCTCTTATTTTTCCCCGTTTTCCTCGGGGTTTTTATCTCGACGTTCGTTCGTTCGATTATTACCTCGACAAAAAATGATCGATAAGCGAGCCGGCTGGCCAGGCTTGCGGTGGCCACTCGCGAAACCCGGACACGACACGCTTTAAGAGCTGTTTATCGCAATTTTTCCCCCCGGAGCACTCTCTGCTCGATCGCGAAAAAATTATTGATAAGTAGCTTAGTCGACGGGGTTCGTGGCTTGTAGTGTCGAAATCGGGAGAACCTGCAAGTTGCTTTCTTTCGTAACGCGCCTGCGGAGAAAAAACTGAGAAGTCGAGTCGTTCTGTTCGCGAGGATCGGCTTCTTCATATTGTTTTAATCAAGTGTGGATCACAGATCCGAATTCCTTGCTCGACCGCGTCTTCGTTCGGTTTTCTCGCGAAATTATTCCACCGTGTTAAGCGGCTGTTATACCATGGTGTCTCAAACATGTTGTACTTCCTTGACAGAAGCAATTTCTTTACTTTTCCCTTTATGTTAATGTTCTCGGAAGATTTGTTAAGGAGTTGTTTTTGGGACACCCTGTATGTGAAGGGAACGCGAATTTGTCTGAATTTCTTCCAGACAACCTATGTATTGCACCTTTTGCATTTGGATTTATATCCTGATAACTAGACTAGAGATTTTCATGCAAAATAAAAATCGTCTGCATCGTTGCAACATGCAGGAGCTGCGTTGACATTTATTTCTAACCAGCTGAAAATAGTGGAACAGTATTTTTACATTCCTGAATCGTTCTCGCTATTATGTATTCTACCTACTCCTTTTTATCATAAATGCATAAATCCGCAGTTACAACATTAATTCAGTTCTTCATAACTGTTTCAATCGGACCCGAAAAACATGTAACGGCAGTTTTGAAACGGTTATTTTCGCGATGTTATAAATTATAAACGAATTTTTTATGCAACTATTTCTGAACGGCGCGGCGTACGCTTGAAACGAGTGTGACTCGAATTGATTTCATCAACAGTTTCGTTGGCATATTAGGTTACGAACATCGAGGCTCCGTTTGATTAAACGGAATGCAACAGACACGTGAAACCCGAGAATGACCGCTGCAATCTCGGCAGAAGAATCGTGTACGGAAGTTAATAAATAAATCAGCGATGTATCAGTAACTGAGCGACCCGAGTACACGTGAACCGTTTATAAACCATTACGGTATTCAACATGAAATTCGCTTCATGGACTGCGTCGTTTCAGATGCTTGCGCTCCTGATCGATTGTCCGGCGTGCATCAAACAGAAACTTTTAACGCGTGTTAACGTAAAATATTAACGACGCATTAACGATGACGACCAATTAAAAGGGGACAGTAGCTCAGGAAATTGTCGGCGGTCGAAGACATCAGAGCGAGAGAAAGGAGAAGAGGCTTTCTGCGAGAGGAACGCGGATAAACAACCGTTCCCGGGAACAAATACCGGGAAGGAAGGGAACCTTGTTTATTTATAACCTCAATTTCTCTCGGACAAGCGATTATCAGTCCCCAAATGCTCGCCAAAATTACCGGGACGCTATCTGACGCTGGAATCACCGGCTGCGAGCCGTTTTTGCGCGATGAAAACGAAATAATTGGCAAACGAGCTTTCATCGTCCGCTCCGGGACTGTTCAGCGCCGCTGAGCAATCCGTTTCTCTGATTTTTATCGTCCTATTCGCGTTTCCTGCCGCATTTTTGCGGGAATCAATTTAAAACCCACGAATTTTGCGTTTGTGTCTCCTGTGAAAGCAATCTTTTCGTTTACTCGTTCGTAGCGTTTATTTTTGTATAACTTGTGCAGTTTTAGAACAGTTTACTTGCAGGCGAAGTTGCCAGATTAACACTTGTGTCCCCACTCTACCTTCCCCCTCTACTGAAGGGGTAACTGTTTTCCCTTAATTCTTACTCCCTCTCCCTCATCTGGCGACGCTGCTTGCAGGTTTGTTTAACCTCTTGCCTTATAATTTCCTTTACAGTTACAGTTAAGGATTTTCGTAATTTCCAGTGTCGAAAATGTTGAATTTTGCTCCGCCTCCGAAAGGATTGTATCCACATTGTATTCACATCAATTAAATAGAATTTATTTCATAGTTTTTAGTGCATTTTTTTTTTTTTTTTAGTGCGTTTTTTCGAAGTCGGTTCAATTTTTTTAAAGTTCAATGATCCACGTTTCAAATAGTATTTGTCAAGAAGTACCATTTAACTTTGAATCTCGGATTGGCAGACTTATTTTGAAGAAACTGCTGGTTCCGCGGAGAGCTAGACAGTGCCCGCGGTGCAGACTGCGAGGTATGTGCCAAAGAACGCTTCGACTCGGTTCAGAGAGCAGGCGTGCACGTCAAAAACTGTTTGTCGCAGTTCCCGAAGCCATAACAGTCCTAGTTTTTTCGCCGTTGTCCACGTAACTTCTACGAATCCCCGTGAACGATGACAATTACCGTCGGTGAGACGGAAAAGAGGCGATCACGGTGGGAGACAGGGAGTAGAAAAGAAGCGCTAGTCGGAGGAGGACTTTAGAAATTGAATTATAACCGAGATATACGTTGGATTCACTTGGGATGGGTAGCAATTAGACGGTGGCGATTAGATTTATTCGTTGTGAAGAAGCGGTGTCGCTTGTCGTTAATGGACCGTGTTATTTTCTGGGGAAAACTTTTTCCTGTGAGTTATGGGCACCGCGAGGAACGAAATGGAATTGCCGGTTCGGTACATTAACTCCGAGAACCATGTGGTCTGGATTTCAGGATCTCTGATGAATATCTCGGTGCCGATTTCGATAACGCGATCTTATTCGCACGCCGGAAAGGAACTCGTTGGACCGTGTGAAACCAGATCTTTGAGCCGATTAAGCGATTTTTAAGCGTCTCAATTTGGGTCACCGAGTTCGCTAAAGCTTCCAATTTTATTGTGCTGCAGAAATCAGATTCTAAAAAGGAGAGCTTCTTTAACTTGACTACGATGCAGCTACGACGAAAATGAATATTATGAATAGACTGCGGATTTTATGCACTCATAACAAAAATGAGTAGGTGTTATCTAAAACAGCAAAGTTATTAGAAGAAATTCAGAGTTCTGTTGTATTATTTTCAGCCTACTGAACAAATTAAAAAAGAAAATAGCTTTCTATTTCACTCTGGTTTGTTGCAATTCAGATAGAAAATTTGTATTTCGCATAAAGATCCGCAGTCTAGTCATGAACATTATTAAAGAATGAAAGGATTTACACTCCGGAACAAAAAGATAGCACACTTTAAAATTAACGTAATATTTATTTATTTAACATTACAACCAAGGTTTTATTTTTACTCCGTTAATACTCTGTTTTTTGCTCTAATTGCTCCCACTCATCTTGAATACATTTTTTTTTAATTCGGCAATATTTCCAAACATATTATAAATGTTATTGAACAATGTGTAAATGTCTCCGGGAATCTTTTGTCTGGATAACCAATTCCTAAAAAACATAAATACACGACTGTTTACGCTATAATATCCTTTTCATTCTCTATAATGTAATTTTGAAGTCAAAAATTTACTACGTGCACTTTGTAAGTTTGTTCTCCACTATTTTTTCTTAACTGTACTCTATAATACTATAATTAGACTGTGGATTTTATGCATTTGTGACAAAAATGGGTACGTACAATTTAAAACAGTGAAGATATGAAAAAGATTTAAGGCGTCCAATGTATGAGTTTCAACACTTAATAAGATAATTAAAAGAAGAATGAAATTTTTATTTGGCTCCTGTATCTCTTGCAATCAATGCAAACATTTATTATTTGTTATTATTCAAAACTTGAAAAAGGTCTGGCTATATCGTATTTAGAAGCATCAGTAGCTGTGCGAAGACGATGTGGCGCCATTTTTCATTGTTTCTCTCGCGAAGATAAGTTCCGTAATTCAGCACGGTTACACCTGGTTCGCAAAAAATGACGTGCGCTTATTGAATAATTTACGAGAGTAGCAGTATAATTTGCGGAAGTGCTTCTTTCCCGTTGAGTATTCGCAGCCGGCATTGCAGAAAATCGAAGCGAAATTACAGCTGTCGTAGAAACTTCTTGCACCGCGGCCGAGATAACCGACTCGAATCTATCCGGAGAAAAATAGTCAAGTAAGTCAAATTGCCGGCGGTGGCTTCCGCTTTTGTTCCGACAGGATGCAACGTCGGATATCGTTTCTTCGACGGTTGAGTTATCGCGCGCTGCTCATCCCCGGGACGTTGTATCGCGATAAGAGAAACAAGGTTGATCTCCACGGCCAAGTTGCAACTAGGTTATTTACTCACAGTTCCGTTTTCAGATAATCACTGCTCCGCCTTTACGGCATCACGATCTACGTCCATTAGAATATGCATAAGTCGGGTAACTCCTCGCAAAATCAAGCAAGAATGTTCTCTCAACTAGATACATATACGGTGCTCCAGAAAGTGCAGTTGCGCACCTACCAATTACATGAAAACGTCTGTCATAACTGTTTAAAAATATTGTAGATGTACACATATGTATAGCAACCTATGCGGGGAATAATAAATGAATGCTAACGAGGAACCACGCGAATCGTAATCTATCATCATCAAGACAAATACCTTCATGGTTGATTCGACAGAAAATCGAAGCAGCCTTAAACAAAAATTTTCATAGGCTACGTATCATTAAGCAAAATCAAATCGTTTTGTATCGATTGTGAGAAACGATACATACATATATTATTTATTCTGTTAATAATTTTAACAAGTTACTGATAATTTAATCGAATTCTGAAGATCTTCTGATATTTTCAGTATTTTAACCAACTCGTTTTATGCATTTACGACAAAACTGTAAAGACATTAGGCAAATTTAAGAGCATCATTACGTTACTCCCTGTTTCTTGCGATTAACTTAGACAGCTTTTATTTTGCATAAAAATCGACAGCCTATTACAAATGTTTATCGTAAGATCTATGATTTACTTTAAGTCATTCGCGCTAATGAGCACGCGCGTTCAGTTAATGCGGCGTTAATATACGCATTAGAGAGAATCAGGAGAAAAATAGAGAAAAGCGACTGTCATAAGCTGACGCCATACTTCTTGCAAGCTAAAATGCACAGAAGCTGAAAATAAATTCTTCTTTTTTACATGGTGATGTTGTGCACTGCACAGACAAAAGGAGTGTGTAGTACATCAGAAGAAAAAACAGAATAGAAACACATAAAATAAAACAGCTGAGACAGCGCAATCTGCACGAAAACAAACGCGTCAAGTATACATGACTTCTACGTCACTCCAACAAATACTGTTAGAATTGTTCAATCTTTTCACTGTTTTAAATTGCACATTTTTGATAAAAATGCATAAAATCCGGCGTCTAATCATCATTAAAGTGATATCTGCTAAGCATACAGGCCTATTAGTATCAAAAGTGCTCTTCGTGAACGTTGAACCACTGATTCCGACAGTATCTCTTTAATTACAACGGCTTCGAAGGAATTATCACTGAAGCTTCGGGCCACCCTGTAAGATCGGCTTCAAACGGATCGTTCGACTGACGGGAAATATTCGCGGTAAACGATCTCTCCTCCTTTTTTCGTTTATGGTCGATCCTCGATGAAGATCTTGACAAATTTCTAGGAAACCCGCAGACCGCGACGATATCCGTCTTTACGATCGGTTTACGGCTCTCTCGGATAAGTTCGCGTCTGCATCCCCCGGTGATTATGCGGTCTTCGATCGATAAATCACGCGGAGCCGAGGCTAATTAGCCGTCGAGTCCAAACACAGAATAGCTGCGGAGAGAAAGAGAGAAACACCGAATTGTCAACTTGGGGAACACGTCTTCGCGGAATGATATACACGAATCAGCTTTCGAGATTCACGGAACAGCTTCTCCACGGAAATGTTGGCAAATTCTTTCATATCCCGCAGGTTCTCCCGCCTTACAAGATTATTAGCTTTCCCGATACTTATAAAACGTTCTTAATGGACAAAAGAGGCAAATTTTCAAAGTGTCCAAACGGTTTCGAGTTTTTCATATCGAAAGACAAGAGATCTTCCATTATACATAGAGTCAAAATCAATAATCTTCCAAAACGTTGACAGATCATATCTAGTTAAGGAAAATATTTATAGCAATTATGATAAAAAGTAGTAGACTAAATGCAAAAAAAAGATAGGAGAAATATGAATGAATTTGCAAATTCTGCTGTATCATTTTCATCCGATTATAATTTGTAAGAAAAGAAATAGATGTCTATGTAGTCTGGTAATCAATCCAAACATGTGTAAATTTACATAAAAATCGGTAGTCTGTATATGTATTACAAATTGACTTGTTTGTGAAAACATTAAACACAAACGACTTTGAATCTTATCGACATAAGAAAAGAACGTACAGAACCTCGACTTACGCTTAATAACTTGGTCGCGGGGACGCCATTGTGCCGGGACTCCCGTTATGCTAATTACAATTGTGGCCGGGGATTAAATGGAATTAAAGCTCGATATTCCAGCAGGCTATCCGGCGATGTTTAATCACGGCCCGCTACCGTTCGCGAAAATAATTACCAAGCGGCGAGCGTATTTATTAGGAAAACAATATCCGGGCTAACGGTGGTTGAATCGAGGGGATCCAGGAGAAACCCATAGGATCCAAATACCGTAGGCGTATACATAGATCCAGACGGGGATCGAGGATGTACGATTTTTCTCTCGTCACGTATCGCTGCAGGTCGGAACGAATTGATACCGACCTTTATCGTTCTTCGAATCAGAACGGCGGCCTAACGCATTAAATCATCATTGTTTTCTTTTCTTGTTTCGGTCATGTTGCAACCGTTTGCTACGAAGACATTTCGCGATGATACGTCCGCACCCATAGAAGATCTGTCAGTAGAACCGCGGGATGCATTAATTACTGCTTGCACGCTTTCGCGCGAATAATGTTGCCGTCGATGATTCTGTTAATGGTTTTCGAATTAACATTGTCTGCTCCTTGGCATGCACAATGCTGCAAAGGAAAGTCGGATCGCTAGATAGCGCGAGAGAATGGTGGATTTCAGGCTTTCACGGGTCCTGCGTCCTGAGTTCTGTGTTAGTGTGTCATACAAATTCCTGACGAAACTAATCGCCACACTGTGGATCTTTATGAAAAATAAGACATTGACTAATTTTAACATATAGTAAGTCCTTGCGCGGATTCTTAGAAGCGAATCAGAAAACCAATTCCAAACTGCGAAATTCGTTTTTAACCGACTTCGAAAAAGGAGGAGGTTACTCAATTCGATCTGTATGTGCCTTTGTTTTGTTTTCGCTTCTTCTTCTATGTATGTTCACCGATTACGCCGAGATGGATGGACCAATCGGAACGAAACCTTCTGCATCTTGTAGAGTATGTCTCCCGATTGGTCCCTTGGAAACTTGCATTTTTTTCATTCTTTGCCGTTTTTATTGCAAATAACCAATAAGACCGAATGGTCCGCTGATGGCACGTTTTTCATGGCAATTAAGATGTAATAGTTAATTAAGATGCGAGTTACTTTCTACGATTGTTAATTATGACCGATTCACGGTTGACCTAATTCACAGTAAGTTGCAATCAACAATTATAGAAAGTAACTTCTAGTCTGATTACAGTGAAGAAAATGTACTCACTGAAACGTTACTGTACTTGTTAAAAATATACAAAGTAAACGCAACACCGAGACGCTGAAGCATTTACTAAAAACAAGTTAATTCTTTGTGTCGCAAAGAATTTGAGAACGACGACGTAATAATCATAGAAATATGAGTATCATATTTACAAGGTATCGTAAACCAGCTATCAATTATATCTTTGTTCAGATTGAGAGCAGAGATTTGTGTCTAACAACTCCGAGCAAAAACCGTGAAATCATATAAGATTACGAACTATGTATAATGCTTCGAGTACAAAGGTTGAATCACGTCCTGTGAATTATGTTGCCCCCGTTCCACCGGATCCGCATTGGATCTGATTTCGCTAGTTTACTTTCGATTCAGCACTAACAAACATCGGCGACCTTCGGTAACACTGAAATATTGTAACCTGTAATAGTAAAACGCGGCACAATGGTTTACGTGCACGGTTTACATCATACATAAATAAATGTGCATTTTCTAACGAAGGAAACTGGCTCGGAATGTGCCTAAACAGTTTACCAAGGTGAGTTAACACTTTCGTCGACGTATAGTAGATCCGAGAAGTAATAAAGGTCCATTTTATTTGATGGGTCCGAAGGTGTCATTTTAAATTTCGCGCTGGCTTTCATTTGCGAAGATCAGAGTTATCACTAGACAGCGGATTTTTATGCAATTTTCAATTTTTATAGAGATAAGAAAGCGGCGTGAAATAGAATCCTATTGTTAATGGGAACAGCCTTTGTACATTCAAAACAAGTAAACAGGATACTTTTCCACTTAGAGAAGTACCAGTCAAAATGACCGGAATTGGTATAAGTAGCCATGATACAAAATTATTTTGATTCTGAATACATCAAACAAAAATAAAATTCATTATATTACACCTTTAATTATCGCTGCAGGAGTCATCAAGAATTTAAAAATGAAATTGTAAAATCAGTCATTTTGAGTGATGTGGTAGCTCTAGCGTTAAATACTTTTTGGATCTACCGTACATGACGTTTACAATCTCTCTTAATTTAAGATAGTCGAATTACAGACAGAAAGTTCGTGCTTTCTTCTGCTAAATCGTTTTGACGTTTGATAAAGATGGAACGTGTTTTTAATAATACATGTTAACATTGAAGGTAAGCAGCGAAACACACGCAGTGGCAGCGAATGTGTTGAACAAGGAGAAATGGAAAGATATGAACACTTTCAACAGTGACGCCATTGCCACGCATTGAAGTCACTCGGCCAGCGATGATGCTACGCGTTACCATGCGTTGAAATCACCGGCCCGGCGACACTGCTATTACCGTGCGTCGAAGTCTCCCAATCCGCAGTGCTATTTACATATTATTCGCTATTTTATCGTACAAAATTTATCTGCATTGTACACACGCGAAGTTTTTCGACGCTTCGTTTTATCGTACTCCCACTCTCGTCATACATATAAAAACATTCACTGTCTGGAAATGTTCTTGCAAATCGGGAATATTTTTCTACTGCTTATCGATACTGCTTTCGGACAAATACAATGTTTTAAAGAATGCGTAACGATCTTTTGCACTCAACATTTGACGATACCGAATGTATAATTTAAATTTCTTGTCTCTGCAAAGTAGCATCAAGTTTCTGGATCATTGAAATCAAAATTGTAATAGCGTCGGACTTCAGGGTATCATTTTTATAGGATTTGTTAACGTATGCAGTGTTTCATCGTACAGAATTTATGCAAATTGTATACAGAATCTTCCTCAGCTGCTTGACTTCGATTCTCCTTGACTATTAGGAATACAGATGTATAAAGAATGCTATCTTGAAATATTCTTAATGCAAAAATATAATTTAAATTTTACCTCCGCTGAAACATTTGCTACAATTTACTTCACTGAAATGAAATTATGTGATAACAGGAATTACAATTGAATATTCTTCCTGTGGGACTTATTCAGGAAGTAGTACGTATAATTTGTGCCTGTTTCGAGCAGAAAAATCGAAGGATACGGTGCATGACAGTTAAAAGGAGTACCCGTTATAGAAACAACTCTATGATTTATTAAAGCTGGCTACTCTATAGACAGTTGTAAGATGTCAAGGGCTGGTAGTGCTCCATGATAACGCAAGACTTGCATGTCGCAATGGAGGCCTCTGAAAAATCACAACAATGGGGCTACGAAGTTCCTTCACCATTCTTCATCCATCTTAGTCACCCTACTTCTGCAGATTACCATCGGTTTAGAAGTTTCAAGAACGTTCTCAATAAAATGCAAACAAACTATCCGCTGGAGGGGTACCGACAATTCGAAAGGTACTGTGGAAGCCAGGGACGGTCCAACAAATCTGTTATTAAATAATCGTTTATTTTATTCACAATGATGTACTCCGCTTCTGCTTTAGAAAGCACCAACAAACGTATGTCCATGTAACATTGGGGAAAAGAATGCGTTTTAAGAACCTTTTCGTTTTGTTTGCACTAGAGGCAGTGTTCTTAAATTTTTATAACTAAATCGTAATGAAACTAGGAGAATTGAAAAACATTTTTCTTTGATTTATTAAAATTGAAATGGCATTTCGACCGTGTGTGATCATTAGACAGCGAATCTTGATGCGAAATAGAATTTTTCTGCTTGATTTGCAATCAACCGGAGTGTAACAAAAATTTATTTTGTTTCTTAGTATGTTTAATAGATCGACAAGAATGTAACAATATTTTGAAATTCTTCTAATGTTTTCACTGTTTCAAATTACACCTAGTCATTTTTGTGATAAATGCATAAAATCCGCTGTCTAGTGATCATCTTTAAATGTCTCGTAAATATTTATTACAATTTCATTAAAAATTTCTTTACACATTGTTCAGTGAATAAATTCTCCTAAATGTGATCCGTTTTTGAAAAAGTTAGATCGTCTTGAAGGGCGTACGGAGATTTTTTCGACTGACTGTATGTCGATTCCGCCGATAATGAGACCTTCGCATTCGAACGGGTAAAAAATTCCCCGATATCAAGATTTTCCGGGCACGCGGAGATCCGATGGAGGAACGTATAACATTAGATCGGTCTAGGGTCGGTTACAGGCGTGTAATTACGGTGCGCGCGAAAAATTCGCGAGCGTGTACCCCGGCATGAGCGTACACGTGTACCTACCGCGTAAAGTGCACAGTTGTAAACATAATTACGGGTGCACCGTGACTACGGCGCGATGGTGGTTCGCGCAGGACCCAAGGATTACGCTGTTGCAAAGATTACGTTTGTCGCCGGCTGGTTTTGCGGCTTGTCGCGGTTTCTGTCCCGAATGCAAATCAGGCCGGCATGCGGCACCGCGGAGCTGGCAGCGCGAACAAAAACTCGACGTTATCGGCGGGAATCTAGAGGCGCGACAGGCCCGATAATATTCATATTTAGCGTGAAACAGGTGAGAACACGGGGCGAGAACGGATTTATGAAATGAACGGGTGACGACTGAGAGAAAATATTCGCCGCCTCGGACACGACAGGAACAAAGCGAGCGGCTCTCGCTCGTGGACTTTATCAGTATCATCGGATCGCGAAACAAGCGTGAGGCTCGCGAACCAACCGGCAATTATAAAAACGAGCGGATTTACTCGAAAGCGTGTTCCCCCGGCTATCATTAGCGGGAACAGCTGTTAAGGGTACGATCGAAGCAGTTGTGGAACACCTTAACCTTTTAACTGGGTGGCTTTTCAATCACTAACATGTAATCAGTAGATCCACGGATTTTATGCATTTCGAAGTGTGTAAGTAGTGATACATTAATAGAGTGCGAGATCTTAAGCATTCATGATAAAAATGGCTACGCACAATTTAAAGCAGTGGTCATATTAAAAAGATTTAAGGACGTTAGTGCATTAATCTCAGTTTAATAAGATAATTAAACGAGGGAAAAATTTTTAGTTGGCACCTGTGTTTTGCAAGCAATGAAAACATTTTTTATTTTGCAAAGATCCGCAGTCTATGTATACATTAATAATGAATTCAGCTAAAGTTTTACACATCACAAGTGGTTCACAATAAATAAAAATTGTAATACATATAGTGCTGATACAGTAATAATGAATTCAGATAAAATTTTACATAACAAGTAATTCACCAATAAAAATGTAATATTGAGCTTCCGACGATTAAATTCAGTTTTCTTCTTCGCCTATTTGAACAAGATCCAAACTTGTTACTAGACTGCGGATCTTTATGCAAAATAAACAATGTTTGCACTGATTGCAAGAGACAGGAGCCAAATAAAAATTTCATTCTTCTTTTAATTGTCATATTAAGGTGAAACTCGTACACTGGTGGCCTTAAATGTTTTCAATATTTCCTCTGTTTTAAATTGTACGTAATCATTTTTGTTATAAATGCATAAAATCCGCAGTCTAGTTATTACGAAGAGGGCATTGGAAACTGTGGAAAGCAAAAAGAAAACGGCAATTATTTATTTGTATAAAAATATATCGAGGTCGGAACAGGCGGGATTTTAGCGGTGGAGGCAGGATTTATGGTTACATCTAATTCCTGTGAACACGTTTTTCGCATTAAACAGTTTTTAACTACATATACATATGTATAATATAAACCAGTCGATACAATCTGTGCCAAACTGGATTTTCTAGGAACTGACGTATCATCATTCGACAGAGTAATGATATAGTTCGTCATACTTTCTTTATCGAGCCGATTATATCACATCCGATTGCGCGATAATAACTCTCGAAGTTGAAAGAATTTCCGTTTAAGTTATGGTCAAAGCAATCTTTAATAGTAGACTTAAGTATAATCTACTAGACTGCGAATCCGATACCTATTAACGCATCCTCTGCGTGATACGAAAGGTTTGGACCACACACTAATTTATAGTGTATGTGCCTATATGTGGTATACAAGCAATTCGTTAATATCTTTAACAACTTTTGACTTTTGAAAGATTTTAAGATTCCCAAACGTATGATCCTCTTTACATATGACAGCCATCATTCCCCGGAAAGAATATTCAGCCACCAATAAAATGGAGTACGTTTCGTCGGTTCATTTAGAAAGGTTCGGAGCATAAATTAAGAAGTTAATTTTTGCTGAAAGCTACTAATCATTTAAATTCAGAATTATTCGCAACTCGTTCGATCGAAACTCTGCCAACATTTTTGACATTCGTTCGTCGAGATGGCAGAAAGAGCAGCGGCCCATATTCCCGATTTCACGCATCACGAGTGTTTAACAACTTTGTGTCACTCAAAAGTTGCTCTACTACTTGGATACTTGGCATGCTCGCCTGATTTGCAACTCCGTGGCTACTTTCTCTTCGCCGATTAAAACCGCATGTAAAAAATCTCGGTCTAATCTACTTTTGGACAATCGAAAATCCTCGGCCGTTGCTCTCTTTGCCATCTTGAAACGAGAATTCGTAGAGCTCTTGTAATTCTTATATTTCATCTGAGGTAAGCATTTTAATTTCATTCTTTTTTTCATATGGAAGAAGATATTAATCGAATGAAGTCCATATTGTCTTTAATCATTAAATATTTGAGTTTTCGATTTGACAGAGGATTTTAATCGAACAGAGTCTAAAAACTGCGATCACGAATTAATTAATTAGTAGTGATCGCGTCGTCTTTAATGGAATAAAATGATTACACGATGCGTAATCATCTTCCTGTTCAATTACAAACTTGTTATTAATTACAGGGCTCCGGGACAACACACGAAGCGGTTCGAACATGGCGTCAAGATGACAAGCTGCGACACGCAGCCATCGATTTTCAGATAATAACCGCGACCAGGATATTTCCCATCGTGTCGCAACCGTCGCAATTTACAACACAAGCACCGTCAGGTTTACCGCCGATCGGGATTAATTATTCACGAGGCCGGCCATTTTACGCGATGTCGATCTAGTTTTGCTACCGCGCCCGATGACGTATAATTAACGGTGAACAAAGGACAGAAAACAACCGGTGCATATTATGTGTCTTTTGGGTTTCGGCACCGCGTCGTCGGCTGCATATCGCTCGTGCACAAGAAAAACGTCACAAATAAAAAGATACAAATTTTACGCTACATGTAGAAACAAATTAAACCTAATAATTATATAAAAAAACTATAAAAAATGAGAGATGTGACGATTTTCTACATTAGAGATACACCACTGGCGAGCATTTTAATGCAGTAAAAGAAAAATTGAATAAAAGAATGAGTTGTGACGTTTTTCTTGTGCACGAGCTTTATGATCGCGGCTTGCTTGAAACATAAAATAAAAGATTCGCGCGTTACACGGATAGCATAGAGCTGTAATCTCCATAATCAGTCGACGAAGAATATCAACTTTGTCGATGTGTGATTAAATGTAAATTCTATGCAGGAAAAACCATGCGGAATATATCACATCTTTAATCAGTCTTACTTAACTCAATGGCTACAATTAACCTTTATCGGCCATCTATCCCGTACAACTTGTTACTCTTCAATTTTTTCTATAGTTGTAAGCAAGTGATAATGTTGCTTATAAATTTTACTGATAGCAAGACTGGAAGAACTTCTATACATAGAATTCCGAGAAAGAATTTTATCGACAAATGTTTAAAATGTATTTTTGATTTCATTATGTTACAGCTGACGTTAGGATGAATTCAACGACATACTATGTGTACATATTATGACTTTTCGGGCCCAATACCCCACTGTGCAATGATAGAACAATAAACTTGTAAAGACACGATAATTAAATCACGATAATGTAATTTGCCATTAAAAGCTGAACGATGGTAAACATTTTAGTGACGCTTTCACGGATCGCTTACGTTTCTCCAAAACAAATAAACGTTCGACGGTCAACCTACTTGATACGCGTTTCTCCAATTAACAGGTTGATCAGTAAGACCAATTGTTAATTGCACGGATCTTTATCTGTGATTCTCTCGGTTTCGAAAATTCTCCGAGGAAAATCGGAGTGTTCGTAAAAGTTGCCGGAAGGGTTCGGTTATTTGTGGATCGCGATACAGACGTTACTTCAGTTACTTGTCCTCGCCGAAGGCCGCAAAAGCGCCGAAAAACATGGCGGCGGCAATAAATCACCGGGAGGACCGATTTCGCGCAACCTGCAATTTCAGTGCGTTCTTAAAGCGTCCATTACACCGCGTCCCGGGACTGTCGATTTCAATATCTTTTCACGGCCGCTCGGTATGGTATTAAACACGGATAATGGATGCACTTCGCGACTAAGTGTTTATGACTTTTATTAACGCCGCGAGGGCCCGAGCGCGCCCCGTGAAAATTCGACGAGCACCGGTCTCCCTTCAATGCTTCCGCGAAAAGAAGAGAACCTTTCGATAGCGATTATTCGATGATAAATATTCTCTGTTTATATAAATATAATGTCTGTTTAGAAATTTGGGAAAATAAGAACAGAATGTAATACCACCCGTTTAAAAAGAAATAATTGATCAAGAGGGGACTTAATCTCCTGATAAGAATTCTTAATTATAGAGTCGTAAGAAACACTGCACTATACATTATATACTATTCTAATGGCGTAATTTCATTTGTTTTTCAATATTTAACTATGTTCCACCAAATCAACCATCTTGAAATTTGTGTATATATTAGGTTGTCCCAAAAGTTTCTTCCGGAATCGTCGTCACGTTTCGGAAACGATAGCTTGCCACAAAAATCACCGGCACCAATTACCAACGCATTGAAAGAAGACAAGCAGGGGGAGAAGCCTCTCTCTTTCCTTTTCTCTCTCAGTTTTCTTTCATGCACATTTCGTGAATGCTGTCGCGTCCTGCACCCGTGTAAATGCTCCTTCGGTATAATTAAGCACCGACGTGCGCAAGAGACATCGAAACTGGGTCTTGTCAAGGAAGTGGTTTATGTGTTGCACGTGCACCGCCGCGCGTCCATTAATATACGCGCCTTATGAATACGATACCCCGACACGCTAGAATTTCGACTCGTCAAAGGAAACCCGTGGCAGCGAGAGAGAATTCCATGGGAAACTGGGCCCTGGCTACCGGAGCCGAGGATGCACGTAGATATTTAAAGTGCTTCCCGGCCGATAATTAAACCCTTTAACGCTTTAACCCCTTGCACTACGATTTATTTTAGGGTTGCAGTGATTAGGATTTCTTTGTCGGTCATAATTTTCTCGAAAAAGAAGAATATTTATACTTATTATATGCCTGTGTATTTTCGGACGGCAACATGTCTGCAACAACACGATCAAATTTGATTCGAATTTGAAGGAAATTAATTCCATACATATTCAATATATCCTGTTCGAAATCTTCATCACGAGTCTGACTCGATGTTACAGCACAAGGGGTTGATGGCACCGCGCCCGGACACGGCGATTCAACCCGAGAATAGAATCATTAGATACTCTATTGTCGTTCTTTCGCTAAACAAAAGTCCCCCATTTGAATAGAATAATCGAGAATAATTTTTTTGAAAAATTCCTCATGGGTGCATCTTTACAATCTCAGTAATCGTACATTAACCCTTAGCACTGAAAATTACTGTACCATTATTCGCAATGTTGTTTACATTATTAAATATGTTGGTATCCAATCAATTACTACACGTTACACATAAAAACATCATGTACAATGGAATTATTCTGGGTCGGATTCTTGATCGACTACAGAGGGTTAGATACATTAAAATCATTTTTGGGGTCCAACAGCGACAAGCAGAGAAATCGAACTAACATAAGGATAATTATAACTTGAAAAATGAAGTGGATGTACATAATTACATACGGACGAAATGCCCCACGTGTAGCAGTGAAAATGACGACGTTCATAAGGAGAGGTCGCTGTTATTAAACCATACCGGCAATTAAGAGACCGAGGAGAATCCCCTTTGCTCTCTTCTGAAGATTGGGCGGGGGGGGGGGGGCAGTAGCGGTACGAAGGAGTTATTTTTGAAAAAGCATAATTAACTTAACGTACGAAGACCATATTCAACGGTGGGAGTCTCATCGTCAGTGCCTCGCCCTGTAAATTATAGTAAATAATTACCTAGAGCCCGATCCCTGGGTGTCTCCTGCATCGCGCCAAGAGCCCGGAGAACACCCTATAGAGGCGAACCAGGCGAAAAGAAGGGTCAATAACGGTCTGGTGGCTGGAGCCGATTTCGACGGCGCGGTGCGGCGATGGAAACGAAATCCGCCGGGGTTTACCGTTAGACCGTCTAAGCGTGGAAGCGAGCACGTGTCCACCGATCCTTTGCAACGGCCCCGTGCACTTGCCGCGAAAAAGGAGGAAGGAAAGTGAAAGTATCGAGAGAAACCTTAACAATGTGTTTCCACGTTTACTGAGACTGTCAAGGTTGCCCGATCAGCACCGAGGCTCCGTTAGAATTTTATCCTGGCAATCGTAGCGCGCGGACGATTTTTTACCCCACTTCCCTCCCCGTCGATCGACACGCGAGATCGCAGCGATCTACGCCCAGAATCCGCGGTGTCTTTGCCGATTCCTCCGACAGGTTGCCCGGAATAAATACGGAACCATGAGAAAATATTAGGTCGTTCAGAAGCTGCCTATGTTGCGTTCATATTCTGCGGCTGCCATCTTCTGTTTCTTACAAATCCTGGAAGATAGATATCCTGGGAGAAATAAGCGAGATTTGGAACGAGAGAATAAAAGACTGTTGCAATGATCAGGATAAAATGTTTGCTCTCTGTAATTTTATTCCAACGCGAGAGGATTAATTTGTTAACGTCGTATCGCTGCTTTCGAGTACGCATCCCTGTGCGGTTCGCGTTCGTTGCAGTAACAAATGACTTGTTAGACATGGTATATGGCAACAGCGCGGCGTATTCTGTCCCCGTTGTCCTTGCGTCACGGAAATTGCATTTTCTCGGTAGAACAAATCTAATGGCGCTCCTGAGGTCCTCTTTCCTCGTCTCGTTACACTCGGGCATTAACGGTCCGCTAAATTTAATTGATGAGGGAACAGAACCTTGCTGCAGCCTCTAGATCCATCATCCTTATAATTGTGCTCGTCCCAACGAATAATATTCGATCATCCTAAAGTGGACCCTACAATAATATTCATGAATAATAGTGTCAATATTCGCGTCAATATTAAGGGAGGACTATATGGATGGAAAGATTGATCGTCTAGGAACGTATTGAAGCGTCCTATCAATATTGACGGGTATCGATAGAAAATTATATTTTCTGTCAATATTGAAGAACGTTTGAACGTCTAGGAGGTTTATTGTCCATATTTCCTTCAATATCAGTTGCTTGCGAGTTCGTGACGGCGTGGCGCAACGTGAGGACGACGGAGACGAAATAAACAAATTTTCTATGACAACGTTATTAGACTCGGATAGCCCTGTGAGTTTTGTTAAAGAAACTTTTGTACCGAAAGATATTCCTAGAGTCACACTATGGAACATCTGAATATTGCATCTCAGTGCTTGTGCTATTGCCTCGCCGGTTTTCCAATGTCTGAATTGGAAGCATATTGAAGCATATTGATGCGTGCTTGAATATAGAACGTCAATATTGACGCGAATACTGACAATATTACTGATCGTGTAGGGGCCACTTAACGAATAATAGTCCAGTAAGTGAGTAATAATTACAATTAAACCAGATTCCAATGAATCGTCCAACATTTCTCAAAAATGGATAAAGCGAATTTCGACCACACAATATTTTCGATGAAATTTTACCTACTACCCACAACGCCTGTCATGGCGCCAATATAAAACACCCGCAACGTCTTCACCAAACGCAGTTGCTGAACGCAGCCGACAAGAAATGCGTCGATGCTCGAACGATTGCGAACGACCGTGAAGAGGACCGAGGGGAGCTACTCGCGGCCGGTTTATCGATCTGTTCGACAGGACCGAGGGTCATAGATCACGCGGAAACGCGATCGATCGATCGGCGGCGATGGCCTTCGCGGCGGCAGCTTCCTCGACAGCGCGAAAACTCGCGTTCTCGTCGCGGCGTGGCGCGGCGCGGCGGTGTTCGTGGGGCTATCGGAGGGAAGAAAGGACGAAAAGGAAACATGGCAGGAGAGATCGATCGAGGAAGATTCCGCGACGAGCGCAATACCGTTCGAGAAACGATCGAACTGGTCGTCGTCGGGCTGCTCGGCACTCGGCTCGGATGCGATCGGCTCGTTCGAGGAAGCACGACGAATCTCTCACGGATCTTGGGTTTGCTCATCTTTCGCCGAGATCGAGGCCTGCGTCAAGGACTGGCAGCCACACAACACAGGACTCGGATGATCCGAGCTGCGCTGGGTGCAAGCAACGGGGACCCGTTCACAGCCATCGTCCGTGTACCCGTTCGCTTGTATCGGCGCGTGACGCAACCAGATACCAGATTCTCTACCATGCCGGAGGATCGGGTTCTGCGGACGCTACCGGCTAACGGTCGCCTTTACCGGGACCTCGGCTGCCTCCAGTGACGTCAGACTGTCAGTGAATGGGAGTCAGGGGCCCGGAGATGCTTGCGACCGCGGCCGGTGGAGGCGCGACCTGCTGGAGGCCCCTGGATACTTGCCAGCCGATCGATACGCGGCCGATCCACCGGCTGATACGGCCGAATCGAATGTTCCTCCTGCCGAGCAATCTCATTTTACCTCGGATCAGGTCTTGGATAGCTGCCATCTACATTTTTATCCCTTACGCGCTTCGAACGAGCATAGACGCAGTTTCAGAGAGGTATACGGGTCTCAGGAAAACGACGATCGCTCATTACCTTCGATCATTTTGACGAATTAGAATTAATTTAATTCAGGATTACTTCAATTCTTATTAATCTAGCCACACACAAGCGTGTTAAATTTTCAGACGCTTTTTAAAGTTATAATGGCGCACAGTCGTCGACCCTGATAAGTTCAACAGCCTTCAGTTTAGGTCCTCAAGTTTTTAGAAAATATTTTTCTATACATTTCTCTACAAGTATAAAAATAGATGACAATGCAGCTGCTAGATGGCGAGAAGTTACACAACATATTTGAATCACTGGGTCAAAATGGACCGAAATTCTCTCATCCATGAGTTGATCATCAGAAATTGAGTAATTAGATGATATCCTCGAAATGCATGGACCTGTTGCAAGCATTTATACAGAAATTGTTTGAATAGTCTTCGAATATATTATATATGGACAAAGGTGTCAATAAAAACGAAAATGATGTAGTTCAAGACACGGGATTAAACCATAGTGAAATTATAAATCATTCATGCACCATTGTCTCTTGCAAACAATAGCCGCAAAGAATGTTTAATGTTGAAAGTTAAGGATTATTTACACCAGGCTGTGTACTTGTATGAAATGTCGAACGTTGGTGCAAACACAATGTTATACATAAAATCATAAAACGAACTATTATGTTGTTCCTCGATTCTTTATATACTTATCATTTATTTCGTGTTTCCAATATGCATGATACAGATCCGTTTAATTTGTTCATGATCAATAAATAATCCTTAGTTAACAAAAGACAGATTGTCTCCGGCGCATTCTTATACATCAAAAATTTGTAAATTACTATATTCAACCTAAATAATGCATTATAACATAAGTAGAAGATAAGAAACAACGTGTGATCCAGAAAATCTGAATGCTCACTCACGCACACAAAACATACACAAAGAAAAAGACTCGGTTCTGCATCTCGTCACGCAAAACGAACAATATTTTAAAAAAAAACTGTAAAGTCGTCTCCATTAAAACCGATATAACACATCGAATAAATTACAACGATGATATTTTGACGGAGCTCGAATAGCAAACACATCTTTTCCCGAACTGTTCAGAAGCACTCAATGACTAAAAACTGAAACTTCTCGTAAATCCAATTGTATACATTCAAAAGAGAGATGAACCTCATGTATCGTCAAAAATTCAACGCAGACAAATTGAACGTTCCAAATTTAGCATACTTGTTACCAAAACAAACTGCGCATCCCACAATAGGGACGACTGGTCACAATCGCTTACGCAGCGTGCTATTATTTACGGAAAACAGTACAGTAATGTCTCGATATTGTTTTCAATAACATTTTTATGATACTTTCACCATCGTGTTCTTGACATTTCTCTGATTGAAATGACGCCAAACACGCGACACACTTTGGATCATCCACACAAAACCTAATCCATATTTATTGTACTAATAATAGAGTTCGGATAATAGAACAGTTATTTAGCTACTGATTTAGTTACCGATTTGTAAAATAGCTCGTGTTGCATGTGGTTCTTTCCGATTGAGTAACAAAGAATTCAGACATCGGTTCGGATAACCGAGATTTTACTGCAATAACCGAACATGCAAAGCAAATGTGTTTCGATTTACGTCATGCTTGGGCTGATTTTAATCAGAAAAATGTGACAAATATACTGGTCAAAGTTTCGCACACATCATAAATTGATGAAAATTATTTTAATCTTTAAACTTATCTTTAATCTTAAATGAATCTTTTCACAAATATCTGTTGCATATCTCTTTCGTATAATTCGAGACATTACTATATCATTAAAGTAGTCACTTAAATACATTAACACATAGGTTCCCCGTGCTCTCGAGCACTGGCTTCACGAAGCACGGGGAAGAAAACGCAGAAAACTAAGCAATAAAGCCTGGCCGCGAGAGCCTCAAATCTCTGACAAAGAAAAATGAAGAATCAGTCTGGGAAAACAGTTCAAGCAGACGTCTCGACAGTGTTCCTCGGCGAGCTTGGTGATCGGTAGACGCCGGTAAAGAGGATTGCCTTCGTTTCCCTGTCGTAGAGCATGTAGACGAACGGATGATTCGCGTTGAAGACTGCCAGCTGCAGCGGCCTGCCCGAGCGGAAGGTGAAAAGAGCAGTTGCAGCGGCTGCAGTGGTGCCTTCCTCGGTGACTTCGATGCGCGCACGGTGCACAGCATCGCCGAGATGCAGAGGTTTCTCGCCTTCCTCGACGAAGCCACGCAGATCAGCTGAATTCGGCCCCATCAAGTCGCCTGCGCCCAAAGATTGCAGCAAGCTTCCCAAGGGAAGCTGCTTCTCGACCGTGAATCGAGGCAGATAGATCTCGACTTCCCTGGAAGGAGCGCCATACTCCAGGATGTCGCGAAGCTCCGCGGATCCTTCATCTGTAGAGAGACGATCGATCAAGGTTCTGATGCCATCACGATCCCCGCCATTTGCTGACCTAGCCGTCGCGAACGGAGGCAGCATCACGAACATGGAGATCCGGTCGCCCTTGTATGGAAGCTCCAGGATGTGCGCGCCCAGCAACTCGGATACCACTGCAATCCAAAGTCGAATTTAAAACTATGAAGCCGTAAAAATAAAAGTTCAACGCTGAACCTACCAAGCATTCAAGGTACAGTCAGCGGCAATAATAAGTGGAATTCTCGTTGAAATTTCATCAATTATCAAGTAGGTAACTCGAATGAATTGAATTTCATTATGATTTAAAAAATGAAGAAAGTATTCGATGTACAAATTATACTCAATAAATTCCCATTGACATGTTAGAAAATGAAATATTTTGCCCACTGCGTCCAAATGCTGAGTAGACAGTTGAAGAATAACTTACGATGGTTAAAGGTTCCTTTCTGGTGCATGAACGTCACCAACGAATTTTGCGATCCAGAACTGTAGAAAAGGGCCTTCTTCGAATTGGCTACATTGAACTGACTCTGCCACAGCCCTTTGAAGTAAACCGCGTTTACCAGCACCAAATCCGTATCTTCCGCGATGCTATTAGCAGGAAGAAGATCCTGGATGTGTCTCTTCGTCTTATTGCTAACCCATTGGTTGATCTTATCACGAACGGCGGCTGGGTTTGTATGGAAATCGGTTTTCTCCAGCTGATCGCCAAAAAGGTCTAGCATACATTCGCGTACTTTCCTCTTGTCCGATATCCACAGTCGATTAGCCGACGAGTATTCGTAGTCCGTTGCATTCGCCTAAATAAAAGGTAACGTGTCAGCTTTGATACGATTTTATATTGCTATTGGATAAAAGAGAGAGCGCAGACTAGCGAGCGGTGGAAAGTTTGAGAGAGAAACTCAACATAGCATATTCCGGGAGGATTTCTAAAATTCGTTGCTTTTGTATCGAGGAGGTAAATCTGTTGGATACATTTAATATTGTCTTAGTTTTCGGACAATATCATTTAAGTATTCGTAATTACTAACTTTCCTAACTTTTGATTTTCTTTTTATGAAACCTACCTTGACCATCGTATTTGTTTCGTTAGTCCAATTAAAATGACACCAAACACGACATAGTTACGATCATAATTACCTCTGTAACAAGACATAGGTTAAGAATTGGTGTATCTCTACCGTAAATGTCAAGTCCGAAGCTTCAATCGCTTGTTACGCAATTATGATCGTAATTATATCGTGTGTGGTGTCATTTTAATCAAGTGAACGATGGCAAAAGTTTCATTGACGAAAAACCGAAAAGAAGGAACTTCGATGTTTGAATTTAAAAGGCTGAACTGGCACGAGAGTCCTTTGATGTTTGCCGAATCTCATTGTCAGTCCGTCTTTCTTTTTCAATCGGTATCCTTCTCTACGTTCGGGATACTACAAAGAATATACATAGTAACTCTCGTATAGCTGTGAGTCTGCAGACCCGAAGTTTTCACAGTTACGGAGAGGATACTGCAGTATGTTTTGAAAATTGTTTTCTAAACAAGGAAAGCACGAAGTATGGTATTTACAAACTTGTAGGAGTTTTGTTAGAGAAGCAGCATTTCGGGTCACGGGTTTTCACGACCAAACGAAGGTTCGCTGATCGAGGACAAGAGGACCGGATACCAAGAATCCAAGGAGCGGACATCAGCCCCGCAGCGAGCGTTCAAACACTACGACATCCGGGCTCGATACTAATTATCCGGCTCGCCTTGGAATACTTGGTAGCTCTCTCAGACGACAATGATGCAACCGCCTCGAGCCTCCTCACCTGAGAGCCGATCCCGTCGGTATTCTCGAATGCGTAGTATCGTTGCACGTCGACCTTGGACAGGTTGTCCGGGATGTGCAATGCCTTCTTCAGGGATTGCTCTGTGGTGCCACGGGAGCCGAAATACGCCAGGCTTAGGGCTTCGTAGAGGCTGTGAGGACTGTAGAAAATGTTGTCATCGGGCTGGAGCAACAAGGTCTCCTTCAAGCTGTTCAACGCGAATTTGTATCGCGCAGCTCTCAGACTCGTCTTCGCGCCAGGATTTGACAAAGCAGGACTGTCATCTCCCGTCAAACACTGCGAGGACACGCTGCCGACCAAGAACAGCACGGCCAGCACCGACATCGCCTGCAAAACATGATCATCGTTTAGCACATGTGAGAAAGCGTCCCATTTTTCTTTCAGAGAAACTGTTAGTCATTGGTGTTACTGGGTTAGCTCGCGAAAAGTTCATTTTTTACAGTGTATAGTTACTATAGATAATATACTATATACTATTATAGTTAATACAGTGTTAAGAGTTGAATATGCTCACAGCGCACAGTTTCGATCAGATGAAAAGACAAAGCAAATTTGCAAAATTTAACCTCTACGTTTCGATCCGGGTTTGGATCATTTTCAAGAGTATGCGTCTGAAAATATATATGGAATTAATAATTTTGTTATTTAAAACGGAAAAGAACACTGTTGATAAAAAAACCCTTAAGACACCTACTTGCTATGTATAGAGAATTTTAGAAATTTAAATTAATGGAACTTAGACCAGCATATGGAATACAGTTCCATTAATTTAAATTTCTAAAATTCTCTATACATAGCAAGTAGGTGTCTTAAGGGTTTTTTTATCAACAGTGTTCTTTTCCGTTTTAAATAACAAAATTATTAATTCCATATATATTTTCAGACGCATACTCTTGAAAATGATCCAAACCCGGATCGAAACGTAGAGGTTAAATTTTGCAAATTTGCTTTGTCTTTTCATCTGATCGAAACTGTGCGCTGTGAGCATATTCAACTCTTATCGAATATTTACGATCGTGAAACAACAAATTAATTAATACAGTGTATAAACATTTTGAAACTTATTTGAAGTTTGGTAACAGATAATCTGGATTAAGTGCGAGGTACTATTTAAAACAATATACAACAGTATCACTGTTTGGTATTTGGTATTTTATTCAATTTTCTTTGCAAATATTGTTCAGAAAGCTCGACAAAATTATAGATTTGCAAATATTGTTCAAAAAGCTTGACAAATTTATTCAAGATTTGCAAATATTGTTCAGAAAGCTCGACAAAATTGTAGATTTGCAAATATTGTTCAAAAAGCTTGACAAATTTATTCAAGATTTGCAAATATAGTTTAGAAAGCTTGTGCTTATTCAAGATGTGTGAAGAGTGGTATTCTAATCATACTATTTTCGAATAAATGTTCTATGTTTTAAAAAATGTATTCAAGAGAAAGATAAATATTCGAATATAGTGTAAATAAGAAGCATGTGATTTATTATCTAAATTTTAATTTCTTAAACAGTTATCGAGATTAGGTAGCCAACAGGTTCGAAGCCAGTTTCATTCATCGCAAAGTACGTATTCGAACGCCTGAGTCAGCGACTGTCGCGAACGAAAACACGACGAATTTCACTCGGAATGAATGAAAGACAGTCACGTTTCACGACTACTGTGATCGTGATTACGAAGGAAGACAGTCCGTAAAATGAAACGTCAAACGTAAATGTCTGTATCGCGCATCGCCGTGCGTGCGTCGCTTATGCAAACGTAATTGCACCCTTCGAAAACATCTTCGACTGCCTCGGGTAATTTCCTGTACGATTGCGAAATTCCGCGTACAAACGATATATTTCAATCTTTTTCACGCCGCGCCACACCGTTATGTTCTGCCGGAATCGCCGCGAACGCGACACGCACGGACTGCGAGAGGTGATTCGAAAGCGTGAAAATTGCACGCTTTTTAAGTAATAGTCGTATAAACGCCGGGAATAACTTGCAAATTGATCACAAAATAATAACTTGACTAACGGACCTTGCAGGCGAAGGATATTCAACGTTCTGATTCCTATAAAAATCTTCGTTTATCCTATTGAATGATTTTCTACAAACACAATAGAAGCGAAAAGCATTTTGTGTTTTGCTTTTTGTATGTAGAATATGAAAATCTTTATTTATCCTATTGAATGATTTTTTACGAACACAGTAGAAGTGAAAGACATTTCGAATTTTGTTTTTCTGTTTAGAATATACAAATCTTCATTTATCCTATTGAATAATTTTTTACGAACACAGTAGAAGTGAAAGACATTTCGAATTTTGTTTTTCTATTTAGAATATACAAATCTTCATTTATCCTGTTGAACGATTTTCTACAAACACAGTAGAAGTGAAAGACACTTTAAATTTTGCTTTTTGCATGTAGAATATCTTTTCAGGAAGTATACTTATGATGTGTCTAATCTTGCAATTAGTTACAATTGAAGGTTTTGCTGCAAAAAACGGGGTAAGTCCAGATTTTGAAAATTGTTTAATTTCTGCGCCAAATAGTCGGCAATGCGTAATAATAATGAAAACTCGAAAAAGTACAATTTTCATAACAAAAATACTAAATATTGAGTATAGAATGGCTGTCATGACAAAATCGTTTGTTACAATAATGTTATAACGAGTTATAATGAGCAGAGAACAAATAAAATGTATGAATATTCTCGCATCATCTTCACCCAATGAAACCTATCAAACAAGGAAAAGAATTTCTATTCAATTAGATTCTATTTAATTAGAAATTTAATTTCTATTTTGCTGCAGTGTAACAAATTTGAATTTTGCATACAGTCATAATTTAAAGTCGTAAATTTGTGCAATTTTGTCAGCCATTATATAGTATCTGAAAACTGTAACTACAAGAGTGGCGTCGTTGCTCAGTACAAGAGATATCATTTCATTGATAGCGTATCGATCGTGCGCGACATATAAAGAGGTGTCGTCGTTCCGCGGGAACGTTTCACAGAAAGGACTTTCTCGATCGGTGAAAGCGATGATGCTCTCAGCCGGAGATGCAAAAGGAAAATCGAGAGCCCAGCCAAATCGAGAGAGCAGCTTCTGGAACGACATTTTGCATTTGGCTTTCATGCGATTGCATTTTGCTTTCGTCAACGTAGCCGTGACCCCTAAACGCCGTCGGTTCTCTCTCTCTCTCTCTCTCTCTCTCTCTCTCTCTCTCTCTCTCTCTCTCGCGTGAGCGCTCAATTCGTAATACACGCGAGGTCGACGTAATATCAGAAAATAAATCACCGAATGCGTCATTCCTATCTGCGACATTTTTATTTCGACCATGGGAGAAGTTTCGTGCAGGAATCACGCTCTAATTACTGCGACAAGGTGCCTGACAATTCCCGCGAGATTCTTTTCGATTATTCTCCACGACGCGACCTCAAGCACCAGCGACATTAAACTTTGCATTAATTATGTTGCTATCAAGATTTATGTCCGTCTCGTAAACCACTTGTCAGAATTTCTAACGAAATGATAGTGACGCATTCGCACGCTCATTTGCGATTTATTATCAACCCTCAGAGTTCAGCTTCAATGGAAAATCTTTTATTTATCTGTGATTGTGTTGTAATTTGATGTACAGTCGCTCGAAAAAGTACATCTACTCGTCGCACTTGTTGCTTTCACAGCATGTTGTTTAGCAGTTTATCTCCGATCAGCCGCCATATTGTTGAACCGTGCGATTTCGTCACGTGAAGAGGCCGTTCATTTTCTCGCGCAACAAAAAACAACAATAACAAAGATTGTATCTACTATGCACCGAGCTTCGTTTTACATCTTCTGTGGACCATGAAGGACAGCTGTTGTTAGCGCTCTGACTTTATTGCCTTTAAAAAGACGATTGAGCGATGACCCGTGGAATTTCCAGTTACTAGCACGAAGAGGAGCGTTGACATAGTCGTTCGTAAATCATATTCGCCTCCGTGAAAGCAAATTCCAACGTGCTAAAATCCTCGACGACTGATGTTTAACATATTTTCTAGAGGTGTGCGAGACGGTACGGGAATTCACGAAAATGTCCGGAAATACGGAAAATGTTCGGGTATTCCCGAAAATATTCAGGAATCCCGAATATATTTGGGATTCCCGAACATTTTCAGGAATCCCGTGGATGTGTTCGGGATCTCTTAAAATGCTGGGATTCGAAAACGTGTCTTGTTTTCTTGAATATGACCATATAGTGACCATATTTGTTTATCTAAATAAAACATCAAGTTTCATTTTACTTGATAATTTATAACTAGACAGCGGATGTTTATGCAAATGCTTATTTTCATAGAAAGTAGGTAAAGTTGTGGGCCTTGGACAGAAATTTACGCTATTAAAACTTAACCAAACTCTATATGCATCCACATTTTCGGGAATTCCCGTACCATCTCGCACGCCTCTAATATTTTCGCGTGGACATCGTTGATTACACGGCCCGCACGAGCATCGCTCGCTAACATTCTGTAATCCGAGCACGTAGCCGAATTAAGAATTCACTCCGCCATTCTGTGGCCGTCCTTGCCGGTATTTGTACATTTTAGGAACGATTTCACGAATCGTGTTGTTCAGAGGATCACGTAACAAGTAAAAACTGAATTTTCTTTTCTTCCAACAAACAAACATAGAGTTTGTTTACAGAAAGCTGGGATATACATTTCACCGAATTAAAAGCGTGGATGATAACACTTTATCTTGCTTTATCGTCTCTGTATATTTTCAGCGTGGAAAACAATAACAAATACAGTTTTGTTCACAGAAAGCTGAGATGTTCATTTCATTGAGATATCAGGAGATTTTCAAACAAATTAAAAATGAGGTGCGTCACAGAAAGATAATAAAAAAAGGAAGGGATTATCGAATTAATTATGTAACAGCTTCCACAACTTGAGAAAAAGTCTCACTTCCTCCTCTCTTTTATCTACTTATCTGTAGCAAACTACAAAAAATGAAGTTTGTCTACAGCAGTGCTGGGCACATTTGCCTGAATCGAGACAAGACAGTCCCCACCATAGCGCCCACTCCAGTAAGCGCCGTAATGGTGGGGGCAGCGAAGACACAAGGTGGGGGAACGTTGAAGTCTGAAGATACGTTGGGTTGGTTGGTCTACACAGAACTGAGATATTTCATGAAATGATCAATGTTTTGTCGAACAAATTAAAAATGAAGTGTTGGTGCGTCACAGAAAGCCACGGAGAAATGGCGGCATAGATTATCAAACGAATCATGTAACAGCTTTTACAAACTGTTATTTCGAAAGTGCACGATTGATGACTCGAGTCATTCCGTGCGAGAGACTAATGCAACGTCGCGTCGGACAATGAAAGATTGGAAATTAGAAGAGATTACGAAACGTTTGACGTAAAGCGTACTCCCCCCTGTCAAAGCGGAAGCTTTGTTTTTATGTTTCGAGACAATGCGAGGCGGTTTAGATAAACGGGGCCTCGTCGAAAGGTGCATACGAAATTACGTAAAATCTTTTCCGGCTATTTGCATGGGGGGTTATTAGGCTAGTTTCCCACGTGTCGGGCTGTCCTATATATCAGGAACGAACCCGAAGGCGCGGTGTTTTCTCTCGCTTTCGTCACGCGACCCATGTCACACGTTCATTTCAGTCAAGAAAGTCAGACTCAATGATGTCATGGTTTATCCGTTGCTTTCACTCGTCTTGGTTCCTTTCGTTCTTCGTCGTCCGAGCACTTTTCTCTTCTAAGCGTTTGTTGATCGTCCCTTGGCGCGCAAACACGTCGCCGCGATGCGATGTGTGTTTCTTACAATCGTTAATGTGAAATATTATCTATCATCACCAGCAATATATGTATTTATAGTGTCCGTTTCGAAGATTCATTGTCAGCATAGAATTGGTAACATAGACTAGCAGAATTTCATTTTTACGTCTCCCAAGGTCGTAACACTTTCCGTATACAAAATTTCCGTATTTAAAATTTATAATTTTTTTCATTGATCAAGGAAACTAAAGGAAAAAATAAAGAAGACAGTCATAAGTTTAATTATAGAATGATAGCTTAATTATTATTGAAAGTCAGCCAAACAGCTCCAGAGGTGTATTCTTGAAACAATATTTTCTTCAAGACTGCGAAAAATTTATTTTTCCTTATCATATATTATATTATATTATATTATATTATATTATATTATATTATATTATATTATATATTTCCCACCAGATTTTCCGCCTAAATTTTACTTCTGCATTGCATTTCATTTGCAACTGTGAAAGAAATTGTGAAAGCCCACTTCCTGTGCAGGTTCGATGCAACGAATGTTACCGCAGATAAAAATGTTCCAAACACAGAAGTTTCTAAATAAATTGGAAACACACGGGTCGGGTAAAGAATTGTTATCTAAGAAACCATAGACCGATATCTGCAAAGTAAACGGCGTTTCTTTTGCTATAACAAGATAAGACATATTTTTCTACGTCGACGTCTGCAATGCGTATATGACCTTGCAATGTCAGCAAAAATACTTAACGAAAATGTATCAATGAAAGAATTGCAATTAACTATTCATCAGTGGATTCAATAAGTGTTTGAACAGTAAATATTCGATTCTCGAAAAATTGTTTATATCGTATTACAGTATTGGAAAGTATTTAAACAAATCCTGGATATTATTGCAAGCTGTTAGAGAAGCAGAAACGCGAAATCAACAGATGGAAAAGCAACGTGCCTAATCTTATCACAGATGAATGACTCGAAGCGAATAAAGTCAGGGGTCATGGCTTGGACATCCCCACAGATTCTCGCAAAACATAATAAAGTGTAAAAATTGTAGTTGCATTAAACGATTGATTACGTACAGCAGCAGAACAGTTTTTAATGAAAGGATGGAAAACATCTCGGTGATTTAAACATCCGCAGAGGGAATTATCCTGAGCAGGATGATATAACAATCATTAACGATTAAATCATACATCGTTCGAAACGAATGTTCGTGGAATTACACGTTCCCCTTCATTAATTTACAGTTGATGTTCAAATAATTATCTGGGAGAATAACTTTCCAAGATCTTATCCTGTTGATGAATTCTTCGAGACAAGGAGAAGGCTTCTTATCTTATTTTATTATTTATGCAACATTTCAATTTAATCATTCCTGGACCGAAGACTTCCTTCATTAACGGCTCGATTCGTTGGAAACTATGTGTATAAATTATTCATTAAGTGGCTGGTGTCATTAAGCATTTGTATAATTCTTTACTTTGTGTTCCACGATTGGACTACAAATTCATGAGCATTATGCCACAAAAGAATGAAATAATTGTCAACTTACTAAACTTGTGAAAAGAAGAAATAAATACTTGGTTCCAGTACTTCGCAATGGATACAGAAAATCCACGTTCGCGATCTACTTTGCAACTGTGGCCGTAACAATTCCCTAAATTTATAGGACAAAGTAGCCAAACTAGGTTGGGCTCAGTTTACAATTCACAGTCCGCCATTGACGCTCTAAGCACAATTAATTGAAAAACTGCGGATGTTTATGCAAAATAAATACACGTGGTTTGCATCAATTCTAGGAAGCCGAATAGAAATTTCTTTCTTATTGATTTAATTGAACATCGCTGTTGTTTGATAGAAATACATTTCTGTCAAAAATGGATACCATCCACAATTAATTATTAGGACCTTGAATAAGTTCTCGCTGTTTCTTTAACAAAATAAAAGATTTATTTAAATTATAAGGAACAAAAACATTTCATTCAAAGTATAATATATATAGTATAGTATATTCGAGTAATCCCTCCAACTTTTCGTCTTCAAATTTTTTCGGTGCGCCAGAACGTTCTTTATCCTCAAGTTCAAAATCATTATTTTTGAAGCGTCGAAACCAGTCTGTGCATGTCGTATCCGACAAAGCATTGTCACCATAAGTCTCAACAGGAATTGTATATGCTTCAGCTGCAGATTTCTTTTGAATAAAGTAGTGCAATAAAATTCCCCGCAAATACACTTTATTCGGCACAAAAGTAGACATTTTCAGAACTAAGAAAAAATTACTTTGTTTACACTAAAGTGAACTACCATACACTGAAATTTAAGGTTAGATACACTACTGCCTTGCATGTGTGTTACCATGCGAAATTCCACGAACGGGGTACTGCTACTACCATCTTTGAAGAAACAGCGAGAACTTATTCAAGGTCCTAATAACAACACAAGCGTATGTCTTTCTCAAGATACAAGGTAATATAGCATAGCGACCAAATCAGGCCACCATACGTATGTTTACAATCACAGTTCGATGCTCACAAACAGTGGTCTCTCCTAACAGGCCCAAACCGAGGAATATCAATCGAAATATTTGAAATCAACATAAACTGCTCGCTACACGATTAGTGTTTCAATCGTCTTGAATAAATATGTGACGGAGCATAAGCTCCTGAGAGAGATTCGTGAAGAAATCGGTAGCACTCACCGGTTCGAAGAGACCCATCTCGTTGACGCACGTGTAACTTGTTCAGAGTCGCTGTGGTTACCGTAATGACCAGTCTACGCTAGCTTGCCACGATGAAGAAAAAGAGAAAAACGTCCGATTAACGCTCGCAGCCAAGTCGAACTGAATGCAGAGCCGCGAAGCCCAAGAGTAACTGGCATAACTGGCACCTCGGCCGCCGCGCCGGCCGCTTCCCCACCACGGTTATTTACTCGAGAGTCAGTGTCACGTTTACTCATCGGTCACGAATCCTTCGTTGCCGAAGAGCCGAGCCCACCGACTCGGGGTGTTTCTCAGACCGCGCTGGAAATGCCCGGTCGTAATCGTTTCATTGTCCGGAAATCCCGAACGCGGATCTCGGCCGAATGGTGGGGCAGATTTAGCATCGGGATCGTAGATCGTTGATTCATTGCGCGTACGATCTGATCGTTGGAATCGCCGTCAGGAAGCCTCCGTACAAAGTGGAGTGGCGTTGTTAAACGTGGACTTGACTTTTCCTGGAATTTAGAAACAGAACTATCCGAATAAACAGGGCCTGACACCTTGAGCTTCTTCGAGATCTTGAATCAGGATTATTATGACCGGTACGATCTAATGACCTTGTGCGTGTGGCAGGGTGAATTTCAGATCGGAATTGTTGATTCATTCGTACGGTTGGCGATCGAATTACATTACAGCTTCAACACGAAGTGTATAGTCGATCGAACAAGTCTCCGTACACACTTTGACACGCGGAGCCGTTTTCGCTTGACAATTAAACAGACTTCTGTGTTCTGTTCTATGCTGTATTATAAAATATATCCTACAGTATTAAACTCGTTAGAAAGTATATGTTTTTAGAGCATTAAAAATAAATAAGTCCACCAGGCGCGGAACGTGTGAAAATCTCTTGTTACGTAGATTCTGTGCAATTTTTATCACGATATGTGCTTGAATAAAGAAATTCATTGAGTCGGTTCTCATGGAAGCAACTTTATAATTTCAGTAGTTGCAAAATAAAAATCATTTGACCGGCAATGGTAATTTTCAGAGGTCATCGGTTTGCGTTTGCACGTACTTCGGAGTTATTTGCATGCGCGAGGCATTCTTTTAGTCTCTTCCGGATCGTTTTCCTCGTGGCGATGTGCAAAATCGTGGTTAAATCGCTGCGCTGGCGCCGCGCCAATGAAAGCCTATCGGAAGAAACGCCGCACGTTCGCGAATTCGCGATTCGAGCTGCCCAGGTCGAAATCATTGCCTCGGATCATTGACGGGTCAAACGACGACGCAACGAGCAATTAAAGCGGATTTCAGAGAACATTAGAGCCAATTAAGCGGTACTGCGTCGCGGTCTACGGTTTGACCCGCGGCCAACAGAAATTCGCTGGTCTCAGTTCATCTATAGTCTATAAAGTGAGTTTGAAACCGTGTCAACCGATGAACCAACGATCTGATCGGAGGAATCATTTTTGTTTGCGAGAAATTCATCCTACTCGAAGTCTGACCTCTTCATTTTAACTGCAGTCTAGAGTGAATTATTTATACGCATTATATATATATATATGTATAGTATATATATAGCGATTTTGACTACTAAAAAATTATTCATGCGAAATGAAAAATATTGGATATTCATTACAGCAGCAAATGATTCGTGCCGCTTTTCCCATAAGACGCAATGTTAATTCCGGCACGAATTATTTGCGCTTCGTACTTGCAGCGCCATCTAGCGGCAGAACGCTCCAACTGTTAGCCAAATTTAGTTCCGAATCAACCGCTAGATGGCGCTGTACAACCCTGTCCGTACAGCGCCAATTCGTGCAGCGGCAAAACGCTCAAACTGCTAGCCAAATTTAGTTCCGAATCAACCGCTAGATGGCGCGGTTACCAACCTGAATCTCTGTCGGTAACATTTGGCTAACAGTTTGAGCGTTCTGCCGCTGCATGAAATGGCGCTGTACGGACGTTTAGGAAGAGCAAATAATTCGTGCCGCTTTTACCATAAGACGCAATGTTAATTCCGGCACGCATTATTTGCGCTTCGTACTTGCAGCGCCATCTAGCGGCAGAACGCTCCAACTGTTAGCCAAATTTAGTTCCGAATCAACCGCTAGATGGCGCTGTTCAACACTGTCCGTACAGCGCCATTTCGTGCAGCGGCAAAACGCTCAAACTGCTAGCCAAATTTAGTTCCGAATCAACCGCTAGATGGCGCTGTTCAACACTGTCCGTACAGCGCCATTTCGTGCAGCGGCAAAACGTTCAAACTGTTAGCCAAATGTTACCGACAGAGTACATGTCGGTAACAGCGCCATCTAGCGGTAGATTCGGAACTAAATTTGGCTAGCAGTTTGAGGGTTTTGCCGCTGCACGAAATGGCGCTGTACGGACAGTGTTGAACAGCGCCATCTAGCGGTTGATTCGGAACTAAATTTGGCTAGCAGTTTGAGCGTTTTGCCGCTGCACGAATTGGCGCTGTACGGACAGGGTTGTACAGCGCCATCTAGCGGTTGATTGGGAACTAAATTTGGCTAACAGTTTGAGCGTTTTGCCGCTAGATGGCGTTGTAAGTACGAAGCGCAAATAATTCGTGCCAGAATTAACATTGCGTCTTATGGGAAAAGCGGCACGAATCATTTGCTGCTGTAATGAATATCCAATATTTTTCATTTTGCATGAATAAATTATCTTTATTGTACAATACAGACACAGAGGTTTTTCCAGTATACACCCACCAATTTTTTCAGCCCTTGAATAACAATTTCATTGAATATTTAACCAGATTTAACCATCCACGGTACGATCAAGGTTGAAAAGGAACGCAGGGGCAATATTAGGCTATGGAGGGGGTTCGAGGTTACTTTATTTAGAGTGATAGGTGTTTTATACACCTGTTACACTGTATACAAATAGTTTTTTTTTTACATACAAATCATTTTTACATATAATCTATAATATATAATATAATGTATATTATATATGGTATAGTTTAGTACCACAGTACCACGGCATCACTGCGTACAGGCCGCGCAGTCTATCTCTATAAGTCTATGGTCACGCTACAGGAGATAAACTAGACGTAAAATCGTATCTCGATAACCGCGCAAAGTCTAAATAAATTAAAATTTTTTCATTTTTATAGACAACCACGTGCCTGTTACTTTTATAGCTTGGTACGCTTGGCGTTACATAATATCCTACGTTCGATTTTAATCTAGATGTATAATTTCACTTTGAAATCAATTTTATATGGTAAAATTATATAAGTAAGTAAGTAAAGTAATATTACACATATGTATAAGTAAGTAAATTTATATAAGTGATAGGTATAATAAAAAGAGAAGCGAATCAATCAGTTGGCAGGATTTGAACACGGGTCTTCCGCGTGAAAAGTTGACAAGCTACCATCAGCTACCACGCCGGCTCTTGCTGTGCCCTAGAAAGCATATTGTATTTGATGGGTCCAGTGAACCAGGCCTGTCCAGGCACATCTCGAGCCTGGCCTGCGGAGGCCACCTAGCGGGCATTACACTGGCCGATCGTCGCTCGAAGCTGCTCGAAGCACACGATGGCTAGACTCTGTCCATGCCACAAAAAATTGCGTGGGCTCTTAAAATGGATCGAGTGGCCAGGATTGTGCCGAGGACAACTTGTGCCAGGATGGTATCGAGGCAAGAATACGAGAGCCCACGCGATCTTTTGTGGCATGGCCAGAATCTAGCATTTTTACTGACTGGGGAAGCAATAAAACTTTAATCGTCAATATCTGAAAAACTATTGAGCTATTGAGCGTCTGCCCCCTATAATGGTGTATATTCGTAAGCAGGAGAACGAAATCTATAAGTGTGCCAAGTTTCAACACGATTAGTGACCAGAAGGTCGTGATGTCTCTTTTCAGTTCATTTCAGTTCGACTGACTGACTGAGCGCTCTCGCCGAGCTCAGGCAGGTAGAAAATAGGCTAAAACATATGTTATCTACACGAAGAAATAAAAGTTGAACGAGAAGACAAAGTTTTACGTTTATATTAGAAATTTCCTTAACTAATCTTCGTTTGTTATACTTGTCAATATCGATGATGGCAGCAGAATAAACACGTTGTTTCGCAATATGTATGTATCAGGAAAAAAACAGATGGGCGATCTTGATAGGTCAAAGTAATCGCTTCCGATTTCCATATTGTGCCGTGAGTAATTTCCGCTGACGGATTAAGTTGTTCTACGTATCGGTCGAATCTCGGACAGCTCGAGTGGAACAGATATCGATCGCGATATCGGCCAATAAATTCGTTCGTTCGAGTTAATCGAACGTCGCTCGAATTTAACCTTCGGTTTCTATGCTACGATCAGCTACGATATTCCCAGTTACGCAACGAGTAGTTGGACGGCATGCAGCGCGTTTCTTTGATCGGTGTAACCGTGCTATTAAACTATTAACACTCCGCGAATCGGCTCGGCCGAGCATTCGCAAATTGGATTTTCTTTCGAAACGTCGCGACGTTCGTTCCGTGCGCATATAGGCAGTTTGTATTTTGTATTATCGAGGTTTCGAAAAAAGAGGAATTGCCTTCGAATGTTCGGTTACGGTTACCGCGCGCGCGAACAAGATGTTCCACGATGTAAACAGCCGTGCAGCTGGCGCAGGGATCACTCCGGTGCCATGCTTGGACAAACACACATACAACATATGTATATGTATCTCTAATAAATCGAAAAGTTTGCAATTTCAGCGAGAAGCGTACGATCCGACACTGGGGAAACTCGTTTGAGTCTGTTTGAGTAGCGGCAGCTCGGACGAAGAGGAAGAAAAGTCGTTTCGTTCCTGTTTCACGCGTTGTTGCTTCCGATCACAGGCTTCGGCGACGCTTTCACGGGTCCCGGCAGCAGCAGCGACAGAAAGAAGCAGACAAGCGATAGGACACCGAGCCCGACGAATGCCGCGGCAGGCTCTGCGTCTATTATGGCCGATAGGTAGACATTCCCGAGAATCGCTCCGAGATTGCCGAGATTCGTAAATATGGCAACGCTGGTCGCCCTTAACGGGACGGGAATGACTAGGACGCTGACGGCAGCCACGGCGTTGCTCGCGATTTTCCCGGTGACGATGATGGCCGCTGCCAACGTCAGGATGTTCGGAGGATCCGGTACCCAGCTCATCCCGAGGCCGCTGCCCGTCGATATCAGAAAACCAACAAGCATCACCGTCTTCCTCCGGAAATCAGATCCGCTGATTAGTCCAGCTAGGAACGCGAACCCCACGGTCGAAACTGCGATGATCGTGGACTTGAGGTAGACCGAGCTAGTAATGTTCCACTGAAACACAAAAACACCAACGTACACCGATAATTCTAATCGTCGCGGCGCACAGTGGGGTATATGCCCAATCTCAGCGACCACAGCCAGTTCAAAATTCGCTCAATATCGAAACTGCTGTAACTTTGCTAAAATTTATCAAAATTTGATGACAAAACAACCATTTTAAAGCTTAAGATTTCTACTTTTTTAACAGGTGAATTCGTTGAGAAATGAAAGCGGGTTAGCGGAACTTCAACTTCCGACAAATGTCAGTGTTTAATGGATACATTAATGGGAAAATGAATGATGGGAGATTGTTCCTCAGACATTCAACTAACTCAAGCCACAAAAATTTTACAATTTATCTAAAATTTTTCAAATTGAATTATGACCGCTGAAATCGGGCAAATACCCCACTGTGCGGCGCGGCGCGATTGTCAAAGAGGAGAGCATCGCTTCCGTCTCGAGACTGCTCACCGTCACGCAAATGTCGTACAAGTTCGGGCAATCGTAATACTGTTTCAAGGTGACGGAATACCGACGATGCAGCAGATCCGCTAAGATCGGCGATCGGTCCTCCGTCCACTCGCTGGCATCGAAGTTGCTGATGATCATGAAGGTGTGCGGCACCCAGAGCCTCATCGTGTTGAACCTGCGCGAACGAGTGTCCATGAGAGATCGAACACGACGGATTAGGGTTCTCTATGCTCGAATTCAATGGGGATATAGGTGTATGTATGTATATCTCTTACAACAGCGAGCTGCCGAATTGCAGGAAACCGAGCTGGGAAAACGCGCGTAGGTACGGCCGGGAACACAACAGCTTCGCGTTGTACCAAGCCACTCGCATCTTTTCCGAAGTCTCCTCGAAGAACGAGTCGCGCGACGGTTGCACCTTCTGGGAGCCGAGGAGTAGCCTTCTGATCTAGAACGGAGACGTTGCGAGGGAATGTGACACGTACTTTTTGTCAAGACCTACTCTGGAAAACCGCATCGTCTCCCGAAGGTACGTTTGGTACGAAAATCTGCTTATCGAGTAGTAGTCTAGTAGCCTCTAGTTGGCGTGTTGCTCTACTCGCTGTTTCGATACGGACGCTTCTATCGTTCGCTTTGATCATCGTGTTCTGTTCACCGTAGCTTGAACCACGGTGCATTATACAGGTATGCCGACTTAGCATCTCTGTAAGACTCAGTAAGACTGAAATTTTCAGGCAGATGGGTAGTAATTCTCTGGCCGCCGCCAGATGGCGTAGGTACCGTACGTGTGCGAATGAGTTTGTGTGTATTCAACAGCGCGCCCGAATACACAGAATCTGATTCGCACTAGTGATGGGCATTATCGACTAATTACTATTTAGTTACATACTATCGAATATTTAGTCGATAGTTTTTAGTCGACTGAAATTTCGTTTTAGTGGTTACGTCTAGATTGCGGGCTATAGTCTATAGTCTATGCCTACGTACAGGTCTCATTTCTCACTCACTCTTACAGCACTATACTGCAGGTTATATTCTGAGGTTATAACGAGAATATATTCTCGTATTTACTCTTATTCTCGATGTTCGCTAGTTAAATAAATAGTAGTACAGTACAGAGATAGTAAATTTCGTGATTGAATGATTTTGTCTGAATCTGTCTTTATTTAATAATAAATTCATACACTACGTTATAAATATGAATATACACAATTTATTTATATCACATATATAGTTTATATCGCATAAATAGCAATAAGATTCTAACATCTAATATGAATTAAAGTATTGAAATATCTATTACATATTTGCACGTCCTGTCATAATCATGTGTTTCTAACATTTTCGTTTCATCGTCCGACACTGACACTTGAGATTTCAAAATGGCGACGTGTAAAACAGTCGAGTGAAAATAGTAACCCCACCACTACTAAATTCAGTCGATAGTTTAAAAAATTAGATAGTTTAGAAAATAGTAGTTCACTACTATCGATTTAGTCGATAATTTTTAGTCGATGGTGCCCATCACTAATTCGCACACGTACGGTACTTACGACCATGCGCCGTCTGGCGGCGGTCAGAGAATTACTACTCATCTATCTCAGTTTTTTTGAGGGAAGTCGGCACACCTGTATAATGCACCGTGGCTTGAACGCTATCCGAAGGCAAACTCGTCGTCGAGCATCGAGCATCGAGCCGAGAATCGTCGATGGTTAAAATCGTTCGGACTTACCGGAAACGAGTCTGCGGGCTTCCGCCAGTTGAGGGCGTACATTCTCCGGAGGAGATTCAAAGCTTCGTCGTGTCGACCGGTTTCGAGGAGCTGCTTAGGCGTGTACGGCAACGCGCAGGCTGTCAGGATGCCGACCAGCGGGACCATCGAGCAGATCAGCAAGTAGATCCTCCAAGCGGTGTATCGTCGGTAGAAGATGTCAATGTCCAATGGCAGCGGCACGATCGAGTAACCCAGCGCTGTCGGACGACGCGACGCTGCTTGTATTCGGTTGGAACCGGAGGAATTTAAATCAGATATTTACCTGCCGGGATGATGATCCCCGCGTTCATAATCAGACCAGCCCACCTGGCGAAGCCGGCCTTGTGCGCGGAGGAGTGGAACTCGGACAAGTAGCTGGTTACCATGGAGAAAGGGCCGCCGACGCTGGAAACGGAGCGAACATATAATAGATGTATGGTACAACGAATTTTGCATTCGTCGCGTGATAGGTTTAGCATTAGCGTTATAAGGGATGATTTCGATCCTATGAAATTTTATAGGACCTTGAATAAGTTCTCGCTGTTTCTTCAAAGATGGTAGTAGCAGTATCCCGTTCGTGGAATTTCGAATGGTAACACACATGCAAGGCAGTAGTGTATCTAACCTTAAATTTCAGTGTATGGTAGTTCACTTTAGTGGAGGCAAAGTAATTTTTTCTTAGTTCTGAAAATGTCTACTTTTGTGCCGAATAAAGTGTATTTGCGAGGGATTTTATTGCACTACTTTATTCAAAAGAAATCTGCAGCTGAAGCACATAGAATTCTTGTTGAGACTTATGCTGACAATGCTTTGTCGGATACGACATGCAGAGACTGGTTTCGACGCTTGAAAAATCATGAATTTCAACTTGAGGATAAAGAACGTTCTGGCGCACCGAAAAAATTTGAAGACGAAAAGTTGGAGGGATTACTCGAATATACTATACTATATATATTATACTTTGAATGAAATGTTTTCGTTCCTTATAATGTAAATTAATCTTTTATTTTGTTAAAAAAAACTGCGAGGACTTATTCAAGGTCCTAAAAAGAAGATCTGTCCGAACCTTTACGACGCGATACCTTAGCTTGTTTAATTTCGGTAGATTTTCTAGAATCGGTAGGTACTCACAGAACACCGGCGAGTAGTTTCACGGTCAGGAACGCATAGTAGGAATCGAGGGCGCTGCCGAGCACGTTGAGAGCGGTGTCCGCCAGAAGCCCGACGATCAAGAGGTTCCTGGTGGCGACGTAGGGGGTGACGCGATCCCAAACTAGACTCGCCAGAATGATGCCTGCGTGCGATGGTAAGGGTGCGCGTGATCGCGTGATATCGCGTAATCGGTGAAACAGGTGACGGCCGGTCGGCGCGGCGACCGACGCGACGTCGTTGTTGATACTCTACCTAGAAACGGGATCGCTGCCAACACCCCTTTGCGAACGGTGGTCAGCCCAAGATCGCACTCGGCAGAAATCAGAATGAAGGCGGTGGTGGTCGTGTCGAAGATTCCGCTCCAAGCGGCTGGCAGAGCCGCCATAAGGAGCAACACGTTGAACAAGCCGTAACCTGCGAACGAGAGAATCACGGGACGAGAGTCGCACCAATCATTTCGTCGCACGGGCCGCGTCACCGTTCAAACGACACGCGCCGATTTTCACGCATCTACAAACGCGTTCACGTTCGCCGTTCGCTGCAGCTGTGGTCCTCGACGCGTAGTCGTGACGCGTCTGTCGTTTCAACGGTCGCGTGACCCCGGTAGCATCATCTAACCAATCTAACCTGTCTCGAATATCGCCCTCTCGAGCTCGGCCGCATCATCAACGCCGGAGATGTCGTCCTCGCGTTTTACTGTAAAATTACGTTGAGCTTGACGAAACGAAGACTCGCGGTGGTTACGCAATCGGTTACGCAAACCGTCTAAAAATTCTCGGTCAATCTCACCGTCAATCGTGGCAACAAAGGTGTTATCGGTCTTCCTTCCCTTGGTCATCGTACCGGGATCGACCGATCGATCGATCGATCGACCGTCCGTGCTATGCGTGCTCACCCTTGGCTGCGGAAATGGCGAGCGAGTATCCGTCAGCGTTTCCCGCGTGTAAATACCAACAACGGCACGTCTCGTCACGGCTGCTACCGCGAGGATCGTATCGATCCGTCTGCGCGCTCGATCCCCTTAGTGGATTCGCACGAACGCGAACCTGTTGCTCCCGGACAACGATTCCAAACGATTCCCGATTTGCAATCGGTGTGGCGCGGTGTGTTAGCGCGCGTGCGCGCGACAGATTCCGGGTATCGAGCGATCTTCCCTCTGCTTCATCTTTCGAAACCAGTCACGAGACTGCGGGGGGGGCCTCCTCGACTCGCTGGCTGGCTTCCCATTCGCGGGTGTCGCGACTCGTGCCAATAAAAACGGGTCAAACGATTCAATTGTCGCGGCCCGCGAGTATAGAGCAATCGTTGTCCCGAGTCACAAGATGTCAACGATGGACGCGAACCGAATCGGTACCGACTCGAATATCGATTGCCGACCAACCACGATCTTCCCTGGTCAAATGGCAAACAACGCCAATCATCCACCGACGGAATACTGATATATCACCTTTTCGCCGGTCCTCGACGATCCACGGAAGACTCCCGAACAGATTCCCGCGTGATAAGATAAGCGGACGCGCGTCAAGAACAGAGATCCGGTCTCGCCGCCGCTAATCGCTATCGTCAGCTGCGTTTCGCCGAACGGAAACAGAACTGCGTCGCGATCAGTCCAGATCTAATATTCAGAGTGGTTCTAATCTGAATCTCACTCTTCGAATAGACAGAGAGGATCTCGACTTGACGTCGCGACTCGTCGCGCTCGAGAACAAGTTCGATCGGCGATCTATCGGGATTCTGATCCATCGCGATTACCATTCCAAATGACAATCGGACGAAGAGAACGCGAAACGCGCCCGTGCGACAACGGAATAACCGAGCGTGATCGATATACACGTATACGTGTACGTGTAGTAGTATATCGAGGCACTGAATCACTTAAGGAAGACGAAATATAATAGCTCGAACGATAACGCATCGATCTTATCTCGGTAGACGAACTACGTACAGTATGTACATCTGTGAACGGTAGCTACGGCAGCTCTGCTCAAATTAGTTTACTCGGTTTTTCGGCCACGTGAACCTCGAAGAGGACGCTGCGGATGCTCCCAATTTCCAACTATTTTCGTGCGGTACACGATTCCGCGATCTCTACTGTGGACACACGCGCCGAGAAACGGCGGACAGTGGCACGAAGCGATCTGACGGCGACCGAAAATCGGTTTCTCTAATAAACTCCATTTTAAATTCAGTTAAACTCCGTTTAGTTAAGAATCTGTGTCGCGCTCGTGGAATAGCAAGGCAGAAAACAAAACATATAATTATGGTAATGTTCTCATAATCATGGTACAGATTTTTCATTTTTTTTCGTGTCAACTTGTTGCGTGCAATGTTAGGCGCGGCGTAGCGTAGCGAACGCTCGCAGCGTGGAATCCGTCAAACGAGTCGATCAAGAGGAAAAAATCGGTCCATTTGCAATTTTGACGAGTCTGCGCTGCGCCTCGTTTCCCACCGGTCGACCTAGGATCGGCTACCGTTCGCTACCGGTGTGGTGACCGTGAGCCGACCTCCCACGAGATCGCGTTTGTTTCTTTTCTCCCTCTCTCTCTTTCTCTCTCTTGAGCTCGAGCGCGTACTGCAGGTTTTGCACTTGAAATTAATCCTTTTGTAGATCATATTCACCTTCTTTCACACCAAATTGTTGCAGGCCTTATTCACTCTTCTGTAAATTAAACTCACCCTTGCACAGAATAAAAATTCATCTTGTTATTTTTATGTAACACTTAAGTATAAAATAATATAAATTGACGTAAAAATATCCTAAAATGTTTACTTAACATAAAAAATATGTAGTATCGGTCGTAATTATTCATTGAAACCTTGCTAAGCGTAGATTTATGGCTCAGGGTTTTATAGTTTTAGCGCTTTACCTAGAATTACCTAGAATTACCTAGAATCTAGAACATTGAAATATTCGGAACTTGGCAAACAAAAATATTTCAATCGGTGTATCAATTGGCCATCCTTTATTTCGACTACTAGTCAGTGAAACGGGTGTGAATTTCATTTGCGAAAGAGTGAATTTGGATTGAAAAAAAGTCGACTATCATCTACAAAAGGATTACGTAATTTGGAGCGCAAAGAGTAAAAAGAGCCTGTATCCCCCCTCTTCGGTTTCTCCGCGATCGATTCGATTTTCAAAGGAGGAACGCGCGCCGCATCAAAAACTAATGACACAAAGACAGCCTCCCGCCAACCCCGAAACCAGGATTAATTTACAGGGAACGCGGTTTCGAGATGGTATCAATCGTTCTCGGTCGCGATTCGTCGGCTTCGCCGGAAGACCGAGCGTGCGGTTTCCCGTTGCTCGTAAATCACCGAATCCTCCGCGCGCCCTTACACACACTCAACCGTTCCGATCTGAAAGGCATGCACGTCGAACTATAATGGATCCCAGAACATACATACATAGATTCAAATTCTAGACACGATTCCGAAGAGAGACTAATTTACAACAATGTCTACAATACCGAAGATTGTTGTGTTCAATGTTGTTCGTTCTCAACGTACATATGTAAAAAAATCGCAGTCTGTTAGTTTGCCCATTATTGCACGCCCTTATCGCAAATACAATGCCTCCTCGAATTATAAATTATCGTTGCTATTTTCTCTTTCTTCGCTCTGTTTCCGTGTCTCGAGAAACTCTCGAGCTTGGCCGATTATTATTCGAGTGCCAATCGCAGCGACGACTAACGATTTAAAATAATTGCGAACCGTTCGCTCCTCTGTCAAGAGGCTCGTGGGATGGCGTTCGAGGTAGACGCTGCGAATACTAAATTCTCAGAGAGTTTCGACGATCGTAGGTATCTACGGGTCTCTCGTAAAGACACGACGAACGCTGGCTCGTTATCTACCACGTAATTGCAACAAGATATTCGGTTAATTATACATTATTAGTTGATAGTGTCGCGTTTCTATTTCCTATGCGTTTAGCGGGCCCCCCTCCCAGCCCAGACACACCCACCGAATCAGATCGATGGGATCATGCATACACACTCGCACACACATACATACTTTTCTATTTTATATGTACATATATACAGGGTGAGTCACCTAACGTTGCCACCTCAAATATCTTATTGTTAGTTGTTTTTAAAGATACGTCAAATGTCTGAACAACAAAGTTGAATGGTAAAATGTGTGGGGCTCATAGGATACCAAAAAAATGTTCGTTTTTATATTACATAAATTTTTTTAGAGATGTGAAGGTCACCTCCATGTTTTTTTAATGAAATGTCCTATTTTTTATACTTATACCATAGATCGATAGAGTGTCAAATACTTACCGAGTATAAAAGTGTTGACCTTCATATGCCCTAAACCTGATAGTTAACGAGATATTATCGAAACAATTTTCTTTCTTCTTTGGATAATATCTCGTTAACTATTGGGTTTAGGACATATGGAGGTGAACACTTTTATACTCAGAATTTGATACGCTATGGATCTATGGTATAAAAAGTAGGACATTCCATTTAAAAAAAATGAAGGTGACCTTGATATATCTCTAAAAAAAATTACATACAAACAAACATTTTTTTGTATCGTATGTGCCCCATTTTACCATTCAACTTTGTTCTTCAGACATTTGACGTATCTTTAAGAACAACTAAGATATTTGAGGTGTCAACGTTGGGTGACTCAGCCTGTGTACAATACATTTATCATGCAGACGAAAATGGGCGACGTACAATTTAAAGCAGTGGACACCACGTGTATCGATCGATTGAATCGATCGAAGAATTGGATTGGATACGATACGATACGCGATAAACGTAAAAAATAAAAGGAAAATTCTGGTGTTCCGTATTAGTTATAAATAATAAGTTAACAGAGCTACCATTGGGAACATATTTGAACTGTATCATCTTGTAGTAAGTTCTAGAGTAAAGGAGAGGGACCGCAAAGCGTTAAAACAACGAGGCCGCGCCGCGTCGAACAACGCCGAAAAGGGGGGCCAGAAGTCCGCGAATAGCGTTTAGCGGGTGGAACGTGTAGCGCAGCAGCTACATTGTGCTCTTCTTAGCTAACTTTGCTAACGACCCTATCGTCCCGGCCGGGCCCCCTGTTCTCCTTAAATACGAGGCAACTCGGAGATAAGCCGGAATCGTCGCGCTTCCTTCCGACGACGTTACCAGACGTTTATTTCTTCCGAGAGACAGAGAAAGAGAAAGCTATAAGACGAAAAGCAGGCTCGTTTCGGAGCGGCTCCTGCTCGGCAAGGATTCCGGAGATAACCGTGAGGAACAATGTCTTCCGGCGCAGTGCGACGGGCCACTTTTCCAACGGATTACGCCGAAACAAAATCGCCAAGCTTCCACGAGGAGCGAACAGGAACAGAAGAGGAAAGGAGGGAGGGAACTCTTCGTTTGATATTCAACGCGCGGCGCGGCGAACGATATTATCTCGGAACAATTGAATTAACCGCTATTGAAACCAAGTTATTGTCGAGGCAGAATAGAGGCCGAGTAGAGTCGGCGCATACGAAGTGGCGAAATTTCAGAGGCGTCGATGATAGCGTGACCCTCTACCCCTCTGATCGACTGTGCAGGGGTGCAGCGCTTAAACGCGATCGACGCGCGCGTTAATTAGATACTCGTTCGCGAACGCCCGATAATTGCGTAACACGACATGCAAAGTCCGCCGATGGAATCGCGAGCACTCGAGAGAGCGCTTCAAAGTCATGGTCGTTGGCTGTCAACACTCAACGTTACCGTTTAAAAACGCCTATTCGAAGCATTATTAGTACGAAGACAAAATTTAGTATTAGTCTATTAGTAGTCTAGTATTAGTCTAGTATTAACAACGCATATATATGTAGAGTAACTGATCTGAAACACCATATTATACCGTTGTGCGTAAATGTAACATTTATTTCGGCATAAATTATGACGATAGATACATAGATTAGGTGTAGATACAAAATGAATTGACTGTAGACAGGACCGTAGTAGTGAAAATACACTAATGCGTCTGTTGCACCAGTTTCCGTACTCGAATTGCTTCGTTTGATTCCGGTTTTGCGAGTTCGATCGCCGCGATTGCCTGCTACGGTCGGAACGACATTTCCAACGACAGGAGAGCTACCGTTTCGTTCACCTGCGCATCCAGCATCGTCAAACACGATTATTCGAATCTCATAGTCCGCGGGTCTTAATGGAAATTCGAAATGTCATGGTTCAACCGTTAATGGAAATTCGAAATGTCTGGTTATAGGAAAACGAACGAGGGTCGCCGAAGGACGACAAGTACGCTGATACATATATTGGTATTTAACGCCAGAAAGTCTTAGGAGAACTGGATGTCGGTGAACGCCTCGAATCTCCGGAGGACGAAAGTCTTCTTCTTCTCCTGTCACCGGCGCGGCGCGGCGTCGACTGCAAGTCGCCATGGACCAGAGACGGCGATCTTTGATTTTCCAAGCTGCCGCGAAAACTACCCTTGCGCCCGTTTTTGATTTTGAGATCCGTCGAACCCCCCGTGGGAGGTGGAGGAAGGTGCACGCGACAGATTTATCCTACCTCATAGCACCGGACAGGAAAACGAGACGAGTTCTTCTCTCTCGACTAAACAGCGGAGACCGTCAGCCTGCGAACCAATCTCGATGGGAACAGAAACGGAAAAGTGTCGCGGAACGCAACCATCTTTGGCAAAATATCCGCGCGTCGCGTCGCTTATGTCGCTGCGCGCGTCGCGATCGTAATCGATTTATTGTTATGTATATCCGTGTTTGTGTACAATTTATATATACATATATACATACATAATTATATGTATATACATACATATATATAAATGTATAATATAATACAATATAATTTAATATAATATAATATAATTGTATACGTATATATATATATATCATATGTATATGTATATATGTATATATATATATTTCTTACGAACCGTTCCACGATTAATTAGGATCACAGCCATAGCTTTAAATACGAATGTTCCGTTCGTATCGTGTTTAAGACCGAATACGATTACACGTTAATATACATATATATATGTATATATGTATGTGGATAATATACGTGTGTGTCTGTACTTCGGACGCGAACGGCAAAGGATTAAAAACACGCGTCCGCGTTCTTAACGCTATTATCCTTACATTGTGGTTCTGTTCTAGTGGCTACGTAACATCGATTACAACGAGATACGAGTGAAACAGTGGTACGAGACATTGAACGAGAATCGAAAGAGTATTCGTATCGTTTGTTTGGTGGTTGTTTTGCGGAACAAGAATTTACTTTTGGATCGAGTCGAAACTAAGAATCGAAAGCGGGCTACGCGCGTTCTAGATTATATTCGTACTCGGCATGCTTTTTCAAGTTGAAGCAATCATCGCGGTTTCGATCATCTACAATCTACGGACTAACGACTACATTTTCCTACGGTGCGAGAGAGCGAGTGGACGGTCCCGGGATCGGTCCGAAGACGTACCATCGTCATTCGGTGATCCCGAAACCGACCACTCGTCGCCTATCAAGCTAGAACGCATCGGACGCGTCTACTACATCGAACGAGTCGATTAACTTTGGCTACGGTTATCGTATCATATATGTGCTGGAGCGCCTCGGTCACTGTCGCGTGGTCTGCCAACATTATTTGCTGCACGTTCCAGACAAATTCAGAGAAGAACGTCCACTTTGGTGGAGCTTTAAATCCTCGACTATCGAATACGATCATTTTTTCTAATTATTAATTATAACGCAATAACTGACAAAGTCAGCGTTAACACTGACGTCTCGACAATACGGTACCGCTCGAGATGGCTGATCGAGAAATTAAAATCGCTGTTACTAAACGATTCATCGCGAAATCCGCGATTATTTACCGCGAAATTAGGAAAGACTCTTGACATGTTCGCTGCTTAACCCTAAATAAACTAGTGACAAATTTTCTCCAGGTTCCACTACCTTAATAAATATTAATTTTCCAGAGAAATTCGCGCAGAACAACTTGTGAGAAATTGTTCCCAGTCGCGTGGCGCCTTGCGACAATAATCGAGGCGCTCGTACGTAAACCCGAGATCGTTCCGTCGCGACGACGGCTGCGAGTCGTTTGCTATCGGTGCCGTCTATAAAAAATAAAATTTACCATCTTGATCAATGGTGATACGGTCCGAAAGAAACGATCCTCGTCGTCGAACGGCGTCGATCGGCGTCGATCGAGTGTGCGGGTGGGATAATACATATAAACGACGACGACGACTACGACGATGATGACATTAATAACTAGAACACTAACGATAACGATACCGATCACACTAATTTTCCTACGACCGCTACGATACAACCTACGGTTACAATTTCGCTACACTCGGAGGATAGAGACTCCTGTTGCCGCCGATCTTCCGTTGGACATCCGACACGATGGATATTCGTTGATCGCGGAGTCGGATGTTCAGACGGCAGGTCGGTTTGCGAACAGGTTCGAACAGACTAGAGACCCGTTGCACGGCCGGCGCGGCGAAGATAGGCTTTGTTTCTCTTTGGATTCTCTCTTTGGAAGGAAGCGTGCAGCCGTGCAGTCCCGGGTCCAAGCTATGGCTAAGTAGTCAGGAGGGACCGTGATATCGGACGTGTACGTTCACTTAAACCGCTAGCTACCTAGGACACCGGCTACCCGAAAAGAGACAAACACACCGAAACTGTGTCGACAACAAGCGAGGACGAGCTTCTATCCACGGTGGTGCTCGGTTAAATTACTCGAGCCGGCCCCACTCTTCTTTCATGATTCTTTCGCTAGCCGGCGCGTCGAGCTCGGAAACCTACTGTTCGAGTCTCGCAACAAGTCTCGCGGGACGGCGAATGGGCAAAGGGGGCAAAGGTGGCGGACCCCCGCTAGCTCCACCCATCCTCACCGTTCGCGCCCCCCGTAGTCTCAATGTTTAGGCATTGACGTCGCACACTACTGTGTAACCGCATTAAAATACTCTGACGGGACTTTTTGCGAGTCGTGTACAGTACTTCGGTGGACAAGGATAAATGTCCAGCTCGTGAGAATTTAACAGCTGGCAACCGAATTCGTGTAAATTTAACCGAGCTCTACTGTATCTATACTCTATCTATCTATCTATCTGCCTACCTACCTACCTATTTGTCTAGCGCTATCCGCGAGCAAGCTACGCAAGTATAATCGATACTCTATCCAACGAGACGAGTCAGCTTAGCAACCAGCATGCGCGTTCTTTGGTAATTATATCTGAGAAATGTAACTGGATCTCTCTGTCCCACTCGAGATCAACACTGGTTTGTTCACGTTTGCTGTCTCGACTTGTTGGACAAACTGCAAGCCCTACGAAGGTCCCCGAACAATTTCTCTGATAAAGGGGCAACAAGCTCACGAAAAGTCGCCAGTTGTTGCATACGAAAGCGAAACTTTTCCGACACCTTTGGAACGCTTCAGCGTCTACTCGGGTGTACATCTAGGCGTCTATTTGTGTGTACACTTTTGCGTTTACTTGTGTGTTCACTTCGGCATCTAATTGCGTGTATACTCGTCTACTCGTGCGTATACGCGTCTGCTACGGTAGCGCACTCTTAAGTGTCCGCTCTTTTGCACACCCCAAGTGTCCACCGCTATCCCTAACACCTGAAATAGGAGGCCGGAACGAGCTTCGAGTATCCGCGCGACTCGCACGCTTCAGGTGAATTCACGCTTCATTTTGAACGGTTCGGACCGTACGCGGACACTTAAGTCTGCACTACTGTACTACCTGCGGCTAAACCAGCTACACCGCTACTGATGCGTCGAACAAAGCGTTGCGTCTCTACGCCGAACGTCTACGGCCGTCTAGACAGCCTTCTCTACGAGAGCACATCTACTTATAGGTGTATACGACATCGAGCGTGTTTCTTTTCTCAGAACTGTGCCTAAGACCGCCTTTAGAGATCAACGTCTAATTGTAAGCTGTTTTCGCGGCGTTCGCGGGACGGGGGAACGAGCGAGAAGAATTAAAACATGGTGGTAACGGTTCTCTAGAATACGAGCGACGAGAACAAGGCGGAAATAGCAAAGCGCGAACTCTGATCGAAGGAAGTACCTTCTGTCTACGATGCCTCGCAATCGGACAGCAACTAGGAAGAACAGGTGTCCACGTGTCTCAAATGGTAGGTACACTTTTGTCTCAGATGAAATGTCGTTTGCAGTATGTTTTACCGTCGAAAATAATGTAAATCAATGAATGACCGTTCACGCGGCATCATAGTCACGATTGGCGTTTATTATGACAAAAATGCATCATTGTTTTCTATAGATACTTCCGAGTAATAATTAGGAATAGGAAGTGTGTCTACGTTTCTGATGTACGTTCTAGTTTTGCGTGCCACGAAAATCCGAACGACCATAGACCAAGCGTGATTGGAGCAATTTGCGTTCGTCGTGACGTCCTATTCGTCCTGACAGTCTATTGCCTCCGCGTACAAACCGTAAACGCATTATCGTTTCTCATACACTTTCGAGCAGAAGAGACAAGAGAGTCTGTGTCTCGTAGGCAATGTAGGCATCGCGGACAGAATGGAACGCGCAGCGCGACGATCGCTCGCCCCGTTCCCGGCGAATCGCGAAAAACCGATAAACCCTGTAACGTGTAACGACTAAATGGCGCGCGGAAGTCCGATCGGGTTTGTCGATCGTTTCCACGTTTTGCCGAGCGAAATCATGCAGCCGATCTATGAAGAAGGCGGCTGAACACGCAGGAGGAACGCGAACGGATGGATAGATGGATGGATGAATGGATGAACACACGCGCGTGGACAAAGATCGAGTCAATAGAAGGGATAGTTGAAGAGAAAAAGAGAGAGAGAGAGAGAGAGAGAGAGAGAGAGAGAGAGAGAGAGATGTAAACACGTGGAGCGAGACGGTGAGAAAGGCAGTGAACGAGAACGAGAACGAGAGACAGAGAGAGAGAGAAAGAGAGACAGTTTGAGCGTGAGAGGATGCGGAACAACGAAAAGAGAGGACAGATGGAGAAACAGACGAGAAGCGCTGTTCGTTATCGTTTCAACTAGCGATAGATACCGTTGCCCCGAGCGACCATCGGAATGCGCGCAGCCACGGACGGAGGTACGATCGATCGGCGGCCATTTGTAGGAGCCGCGCATCCCGTCGATCGCCGGGAGCAGACATTTACGATCTAGGGTCGCGTCTTACAGCTATGTCATCCGTGGTTTCGGCGATCTACGCGCCATTGAGCAAAGCCGAAAGTACAAAAATCTTCGAAAATTGCGGCCGACCGATCGCGAGAGACGAGTCTCTCGGTCTCGTTCGGTTTGTTGCGATCGGACCCGATCGGTCGTTTGATCCACCGATACGAGGCACAAGATCGAACGATCGATCGCTGAGTGGTTTCGATCGTGTTACCGCGGTTCCCGATTTCCGGGACGCGTCGTGACGCGGCCAACTTTCTACTCGTTAACAAAAATAAGTATCGCGCGAACTATGGCACCGATTCACGACGATCCCTTGTCACTCGGAGAGTGTGTGTTCCTATACACATTACACATGCACACATACACACGCACACGCACACACGCACGCATGTTTCGCTTCGTTTCGTTCTAGCGGCTACCGTAGCGAACACGCAGTGCCCTGGAAACCCGTTTCTCCTGGGCAAAATTATGTTCTTCAAGTTTTACATTTTCGATGAAATTGTTGCATAAACATCGACTAAGTACCCAGCTTCGAAATACAAAATGTGAGCAATTTTAGAGAATTACTAGATGGCGGGTATTTATGCAAAATAAAAGTTTTGAGATGAGAATATACTACAATACATATAGCTCTTCTCATTTAACAACTTCAAAACGGTATAACCATGATAACGATTAACAAAATGGTATAACGATGTTCTTAAATTCAATGAATGTTCTCGCAGTTGTATGTTTCTTCTAACGACATAACTTTAAATCTTGAGATAACGTTAAAATCAGTATGGCCAGAAAAAGAACAGGTTTCCAGGCCACTGTGCAGCGGTTCGTTGGTTTGAGCGGTGCTAACGCGACAAGCTCGCATAAACGCAAAGCGCACCAAGCCCGAAAACACCTCGCGAAAACCGGCTACGCTGCAAGCACAGCGCCGAATCGATTCGAATCGTCGGCTATGCGGCTCGAGCAGAGTACCGATGTCGATGGCAACGTAAACGACGTTGGCGACGTTAACGTTAACATCGAGGTTTCGCTTGAACGGTGGACGAGAAGCATCGCGCGTCGCCGAAGGGAGCTGCCTAGGAATCCGTGGCGGCGCGGCACGGCGCGGCGCTCGTCGTTGCTCTCTCGTCGCCCTGTCTCTTTCGGTGACGACCTTACATGCTAATACTTTGGAAAATCGTTTTTTTTGGTATCCTCGATCACCTTTTGTATACACGATTTTAGGTATCGTTTGTCGCTAAATTACAAACTATTATATTTTCATTCAACCTAAGTTTTAAACACTACCTTTGGACGTTTGACATTTGCTTTTTGTTCGCGGGTGCTCGTTGTTGTTTTGGCCCGCTACTCTACACTCTCGCTCGTTGTAAGCTCGGATCGCGACATCGTTTCCTTTCCCTTCCCCTCTACATTTCCCTTTTCCTTTTCCTTTCCCCTTTCTCCCCTTTCACGCGTAGTGCTCGCAATCCCCACGCTCGGACAGCGTGGGCGTGGACGGACACTAGGAGGTGTTCGCATACTCGTAGGCCTTTTCGTAGTCCCGCCGGCGAATCACCGCGAAGTGAGTCATTTGGAAGGTGTTGGTCTTTTTACAGCCACGCTCCAACGTGCCCGTCATACTGTAACCCATGTTGAAGTCGCTCGACGAGACGTTCGACGTCAGGTACAACTGCGACAGAAAAAAAACCAGACTCGATCAGACCCCGAACTAACCATTCAACTTACCGGCTCGACATATTCAGGATTTATTAATCGAAGCGCTTGAGACAAGATGGTCGAATATCACGAGATCGAGTATCCCGATCGTCGTTTTACCAAAACCGCATCCACGATATAACGCGACTATGCGCGGAAGGGAGTAGACTTTGGGGCACGCATCCGTGCCGTTCTACGTGTGCTGCTGACGGTCGCGCTTTAGCGTCATAAATTTCTATGTCGTCCATACGTTACACCTTTGCCGCACAATAGAAGCCACTTTAGGATTTGGGTCATTCGGAAAAGCCCAGGTTTCGCTGGCTTCTCTTCTCTTCGCCTCGCCTCGCCTTGCCTTGCCAAGCTTCGCATTTCTTCACCCCTCGTCCTCTTCGTCCCTACGTTCTCCAGAGTCTACACCGTCTACACGGTGCTATCGGAAAGAAAATCCATCCGTTTCTCCGCGTCGATATCAGACAAGATTTAATGGTCTTGCGACATCGGTTCCCTATACCCTTGTCTATCTGTCTGCCGAATTTCATCGAGCTGCGAACGTCTTAACGCGGCCAATTTAATAACAATTGAACGGAGGCTCGAGCATTAACGTGCAAGAAGATGGATTTCTCTGTGACAGCACCACGAGGATTGAGCCGTTCGGATGAGAAAATGTTGCAAGTCGAAACAGTTAATTATTGGATAATGAGCAACTAACAAGGGTTATTACTCAAGTGTAACACACACAACTATTACGGTAAACTGCCGTATAACGCGATCAAAACACTGTTTAAAAAGATTGTACGTTTACTGATACGAGAGATACATACTATGTATATATATTATACTTTGAATGAAATGTTTTTGTTCCTTATAATTGAAATAAATCTTTTATTTTGTTAAAAAGACAGCAAGAACTTATTCGAGGTCCTAATACTTAAATATTGACTTGCACCAGTTTCGCAATAAAGGGCACACTTGGTACGTACCCGGACGGAAAGCATGAGAAACGCAAAAGGCCTGATAGAAGATGATGGTGTACCTTGAAATCGGGATCGGTAGTCATTCGCTTGAAGGAACCGATAATGTAAAGCGTGCCTGTCCCAGAGTCCACCATTTTCGCCTCGGTGCTATACCTGGAACACACAGGATCGCTCGATTCAGTGAACATAGACGCGCACACGCATACTCCCTATCGCCGGGACATTCCCGATGATCGAGTATTATAATTACGCGTCGAAATCGCGAGCGTCGCGTCGGCTTCGCGTCGAACAGGAATATACCTGTACGTATGTACACGTATACTGATTCAGGGCCAGGTATTTTCGCGATACGGTCGAAAATGTTCCAGCTGTCGGCGACATCCGACAGGTCGCTTCCGACGAACGAACGCGCGTTCGCTCGGACCTCGTAAGCGTTTTATCGTCTCGTAAATCGGGTAATGCGATTAGCGTTGCCGGGGCGCGACACGATTCAAGTTCCACTAGCCGTGAGAGCGGCTAGCTTGTTCCGCTTTTATTTTTTGTCCGGACCGGTATTTCACGCCCTTTCTGTCTGGATTAAGCGTTAGTTCCCGAGGAGGCCTGCTCTTGAACAGGAAGAGCGGAGTTTCACGCGCCGGTAATTCGCGAGACCGGAACAAACAGCTCGGAACCGCTCAGAGATAGCGAAAGTAAAAAAAAAACAGTTGCGATTTCTGAAACAGACACCTCTGATTTCGATGATTTTTCGATATGTTGAAAACCTCGATATTTCAAATAACTTTTTGGTTTACGCGTAGCGCCGGTCTTCGGTTCCCGAAATATTCGGAAAGCGTGGGTGGAGAAGGTGCGCGTAGGATATGGACGAGCAGTGCGAGAGAATAAGAGACTATAAAAGACCGTGGAAGAGCCGTGAGAGAGTGTGAGAGGGCAGAGCAGCACAGTTCAGAGGAGAGGAGCGGAGAGGAGAGGAAACGAGAGGGGGAGAAGCTTCCCTGGTGGCTCGAGGGGCTTATTCCGGCGAGCGGTTCAGTCGGCGACGATCATTAAAAGTTTAAACGCCCTTGATTCAAGTGCGGCGGATCCAACACTCGGTTTAAAATCCACTATGGCTGGTGCTTTGACTTTTCCTCCGGTCCTCGATTCGCTTCACAAAGGAAACTGCCTGGCGGAGCACCCTTTCGATGCTCGATCGGGGCTGGTTCAAGACGCGTTACGTACGATCATCGATCCCTCGATGTTCAAAGAGCTGATTCGCCGGACACGGTCATGATTCGCGCATGGTTACCTAAAACGTGTAACGCGTTCGCTAGCATCGTTCTCTTCGTTGCCTATCTTCACCGTTCAAATGAATTGCAATTACTAAATCGCTTTAATTTCGTGCGATTTCTCCGAGATAATTGTTCGGCAGTCAACGTGTTAACTGTTCGAGGGTTTCGTTCTTCCGCAGAAATGAATTCAAGGATATTCGTTTAATCTGTTTCCTCGAACTATGCGACGCGCGTTAAGCTCGTCGTAAAGGTGCCGTAAAAATGTAGTAAAAGAAACGTAATCATTTGTCTCCCATATACATATACATATTATTGTATATAATATAATAGTATAGTATGTACGTGTAAATAGTAAATATGTACATCAGCTGCAGAAATTCTAGCGTTGAAAAATATTTTTACAGTTTTTTATCTCTTCGACTATTCGTTATTCGATTTATATGATGATATGGTAAATGCAACATTATCTATGCACGATTCTGAATCGCAATCTAATCAAGGCTGATTTTAAGGGTTGAACGCGACGATATTCGACTGTCCGGATTGTTTCAATGTAGGAGAGAGGATCTAGAACCGGTAGATGAAAAAATAATGAGAAACGAAAGGAAATTGTGATCGATTATCATTAGCAACAGCAACGATACTCGACTCTCTCTCTGGATTGTTTCGCTGTGGGAGAGAGGATCGGTGGATCGAAAACTAATGGGAAACGAATAGAAATGGTCGTTCGAAACGCGTCGAGCGTGGCGCGAGAACTCGCGCGAATAACCTGATAATCCGTAGCTGCGAAAGGGAAACAAGAGGACAGTGAAGTTTCGGACGCGCGTTGTCCCTGTAATTCTCGACTGACGGCTATACGTACGGCGTGGCGTACGGTACGGCAGTTATAGCGGCTGCAACGAGGAATAGACAATTCCGGCCACGTACCGGCAAAAGCTCGAATTTCGGCCGCGCCGAGAATACGATTACAGGGAGGACAGTGCAGCGTAACGTCTATTTTCTTGGACAAAAACAAATCGAAAAGATGAAATAACAGTTTTTTTTGCTTTGACGCCCCGCGTTTTCGGAAATCGGAAAAAATCAGTTTCAACATCCGGATTCGCGCGGCATAGCGTTCGGAGTACATAAGTAGAGTCGGTAGGCGATGGTCGGACACAGCGGCCGATTCCTATGTTCCTATCCAAATGCCAAATACATCTGGTAGAAATTATTTATTATTATTTATTTATTTTGAACGGACCGAGGTCCATTTATGCAAATGTTTACAATAGAACAAAGACTTAACATAAGTTACTAAGAAAGGACATGCATAAAAAGAAAACAGAAACTATAGGTATAAAGGCACTGATATTATACGTTAATCCTGCGTAATTTTTTCTTTGAAAGTTTGTATCGACCCATTAAAATAGTCAATACTGTTATATAGAGTGTTGGAGTTCGCAATAATTCGACTTATAGGATTTATTAATCCATATGCGGATTTGCATTTAAATGTTTGAAAACCTGCTCGAGATCTCAAAACACGTTCAGGTGCGTAAAAATTGATTTGCATAAGGAGAGAGGTACAATCTATATGGTTATTAATTAAATTAAAAATAAAGCTCTGGTCGGATACTCTTCTGCGAGCAGACAGTGTTTCCAGGTTGACTGTGTTTAATATTGTGGAGTAATCGTGATCAAAGATTGACATAGGATTATTAATCTTATAAGAACAAAACCTGAGAAATTTAAGCTGCACTCTCTCTAGCATGATTTCGTAATTAGAAATTAGAAGGGTCTTGGAAATTCTAACTGTTATCGCCTTCTTCTTTTATTCGGTAATATATGTAGGTATGAACAAGAGAGAATAAAAGTTGCTGCATGTTGCTACGATGTGAACATTGAACATACATAGTTGAAAGGTTGAAAGTTCCGCGTGGAAAATTTAGTGGAATAGGGGATCTACGCTAACGTCCCTAAACATCGTTACTCGACACGTTGTTCGAAGCTGTTTTTCGTGGCTGTTCCAGAAGGGAAATCTAGGTAATAAAAGTTCCGAAGCCGCGGAGACTGGCCAACTCGACACGGACTCGCGATTTACGACTTGCGACTTACCACTTACCACTTACCTCCTAGTCCCAGCGACTTCGACGACCTTGCACCGACTCCGACTCCACCAGAACAACGACAACGTCCAGTAGGAACTGCTAGCGCTTCTCGCCCAGCCCTCCTCCGGGAATAGGAGCACCTGCGACAAACGATCAATCATTTATGTATACTCACATTTCTAACTGTTAAATCTTTCAAAGTCAATTATTTCAAAATCCTACAATACCGATATTCTAAAGTTCTTCCAATTTTTTCTGTTTTATTCTACAATATACATACATAATATCTGACCCAGCCAATGTCTGCATAACTAGTAAGAAATCCGTGATCTAGTAATCGGTGGTTTCAACTCCCTCAGTATACTATAGTATGTATACTGTATACTGTATCCTGTATACCGCATCACAATTTTTACCATCTTTAAATGTTTGTAGCTCATTGCAACGTCGACCGATTTTGGTGACATTTTCAGAATATGTTTAATCGACGCAAATCTACAAAACGTATTTTTTAAATTTTCAATATAGGCCCACATAAAAAAGTTAAAAATTCAACTTTTAGTATTTTCTTTCAACAATTCCGATCAATTGCAATTTTTTAAAAAATTTCTTTTCACATCCTTTAGTAAACTAATTGCTCTAGCTTCCCGAAAAAGTTCAAATCGTATAGTACAATATTAACAAAGTTATCGTCTTCTTTAGAGCGGTTTTAAACTTTTGTCCGCTACTGTATGTATACATATACGTATCGTGATGGTAGGAACAGGACAACAGTATACACGACTCGGTTAACTTGCATAATCATTGACACGCTTGTTCGCAACATCAATTTTAATTTCGTTCAGCCAGCAACCGTATGAAAGATCGCGCGCTCTACCGACGGCTCGAGAGACGAGAATGCTTGATGACCGAACGCTAACGACGCGCGACGCCTATGTTTCGTTTCCCTGCATCAGCCGGGAGCAGCACGGTACATTGAAAATCGTTTCTCGGGGTGACTGAACAAAGCGCGACAGGACGCAACACACGAGTCGGCAGTCGGCAGTCGTTTCGACGAGAGGCGACGCGACGTTGGCGCAAGGTCCATACGTCGTCCATCGTCGCGTGCGGCGCGGCGGTTATCGAGCGCGACTACGATGCTCCACGATGGATAGCAGCTCCTCGTTAACACCCTCTCCCTTCCGTTTCGTATCGCTCGACGACAACGCGCTCCGGATTCCGTCTGTCGCGCTCCAAAGATTAATCGCCGCTTCCCGCGTCCAGGATCCTCCTCTTAACTCGCGGTACAGAAGCTGGAAGACTGTAAACTATACGAAGGATTTTTCATTTTAAGAGAAGTGTTCTCGAAATTCTGCGAATTTCTCGATTAATTGCAAGCTACTGGAATCAAACAAGAATTTCTTTCCTCCTTTAATCGTTTGGGTACGTTGGTAATAATATGTCGACACTTTTAAATCACTTTTTGCAATTCAATAACGCGATACCGTATCAGCTGACGCGTCTGGTCATGATCCGGCCGTTCTACTTATTTCTACAAGCATACAAATATAAAAAGTAACGGTCATCCGTCCTAGGGGTGAATCTACACCTCTGGATCGGTGGACATTTGTAAAAGAAATGAGCCGCAACAATTGTCAATACCTTCTACTCATCGAAAAGAGAAAAGGTTTGAAAGGAACCAAATACGACTAAAAAAAATACAAGCCGCGGCTCGTGGAATATACAAACCGAATTCCAAAACGCGACGGCGCCGCTGCAAAAAAACGACGCCCCGTTTTTCGCGAGCATCGTCCGATAGAGAAAGAGAAAGAGAAAGAGAAAGAGAGAGAGAGAGAGAGAGAGAGCACGAAAGCCGAAACTACGAAAGTAGAGAGAATTTAGTCGTAACGCGAACCGGATCGCGTTGTACCTCCAAATTGTGTTTCCTGCGAATTTTCCGAGAGCATGCGCCCTCGGCCTCGACTCCGTATTCGTCCTTCCGTTGTTCCGCGGCTACAAACAGGGAAAACTTTCATCGAATTCGCGAGCCGTTCGAGAGGTCGGCCATTCAGCCCCCGGAACAATCCTTCATCTCCCCTTTTTCCCAGAGAATATCGATCAAGGAATTCTGCACGGAGAGACTCCGGTCAGCGTTTGCTGAACCCTTTTGTGTTCTTCGCGACTCACGAAAAATTTTGAAATCAACTTTTTTCCGACTTTTCTGGCCAGTCGGGTATATACCGTGCCTGGACCAGCTCTAGACATCGCGATCCGAAAAAATGGTTGGTCAAACTACCCGGTGGTCTCGACGAAATTTCCATTCCTTTGGGATCTAGCAACATGTTCGAGAGTGCCGGGACCGTCGCAGCAGCCGTGGCTTTCGATCGAGAAGGTCGCAGGGTCGTAGGGTCGTAGGGTCGTAAGGTCGTGTTCCCTCGAACAAAGTGCACCGGATATTTTCTGGGTTAGTTGAGGAGGCAGCCGCCGCGCCGCGCCGTTACGGCCGATAAATACGTGCGCGTGTACGGCGCGGCGCGGCGGCCGTCTGCTTAAGTTGTATGCAGCGAAATACAGGCGCGCCTAAGTACACGGGGGGCTTGCCTAGATTAAATCCGGCTTTCTACGAAATCCCAGAAATCGCGGAGCGCGCGCACCGATCCGTGCGACGACGCGTCGCGTCGCGTCGTAGAGTCTCGTGGATCTCGAGCGACGCCGACGACGGTCAGCAATACTTTACACCTGCCACACTGCGGACCTAATTAGACGCGACGGGCTTAATCTTGCGCGCGTAATGGGATCGCCGAACAAAACGGGTCGCCTGCGATCTCTCCTCTCTCGGACGTTCACGCGGACGAGGGACCAAGACTCGATCGATACTCCGGCGCAAGCACCGGGCCGTCGTCGTTTTCATTTTCCGAAGATCGTTTGGGTTCACCGTATTTCTTCAGCTTCGACTTCGTTATCGGATCGATCGATGTGCTCTCAGTCCCCCTGGCGTCAAGTAACGACTACGGATTTATACGGAGTGGAGCACATAGTCGGAACCACCACGTTCTAATAAATAATGATTTTAGTGCAAAATGTTTCGCGTGGTAGATTTTTCGAAAATTCCAAGGTTATCTTTAATTTTGTAAAACGGAAGTCGCGTTGCGTCTCTCTCGTCGTACTCCGCGGACCAGAATACTTCCTATTTCGCCCGCCAATCGCGATTGCACGGACTACGGTTGTAAGAATTTCGGTTTTCCCTATTCGAGGAGTACATCGCATCGTCACGTCGTCAAGCTTAAAACTACGGACCGTATTCGATGGGTTTAACCGAGAAACGCTTCAGAGTTCCCCCGAATCCAAACGGGATAGACGAATCGTTCCCTCTTCTTCTTTTCTTTTCTTTTTTACCCTCTTGTATTTAATAAACTCCGCGGTCGGCTCCTCGGACTCGAACGATTCTTGCCTCGAGAGAGTCAATCTCTGGAACAGCTCTTCCGAGGAGGACTGCTCCCGCGGAGTGCTCGCGCCGCGGTCCAATTTCGACGGATCGCTTTGAGGCACGTTGCCGCAACTATCTCCGAACCGAAACGGTTTCTTTTCAACCGATTTTCTCCGTTCCGATCCACTCCCTCGAGTGGCACCGGTCCAAGATGACTGTGAACTCGGTCGGTCTACCACCGTGGATCCATCGATCGTCACTTGATTGGACAGCTCAATCAACGACGCTTTCTTTCGTTTTCTACGTTTTTCAGATATTCCTAGCCGTATGGCGTATGCGGTCGATATCCTGTTGCTTGGAGCGTCGCGTCGTTTTCAAGTTTGATTCGGGGGCAGCAGTGTCTAGAAATTATCCTAGAGGGTGTCAATGCATTGGATGATTTACAGAAGTACGTGACCCATTTTCGGAGACCCCGAGATCTTCTTTTGACGAAGAACCACGCAGTTTTCGGGGGAAAGAAATATCGTAAAAATATGACTACGCAGCGATCGCGGGGAAGAAAGAAATGTTCGCAACCGTTATCGGCGCTTTGGCAGGGTTTATCGCAGCACAGGCAACATAAACGTGGCCTAACGGGGCGCAATTATGCGGCGCTTCGTCGATCCGTTACCGTGGAGATCGAGACGAGAGCAAACGGCTTGAACGTGACTCGATCACGCGTGTAATCATCGGCTCCGATCCTCTCCTCTCCGTTCCGCTATACGCGAGATTCGCGAGATCCACGGGATCCACCACGAGTGGTTAAACGGAAGCGGGTTACGATTGGCGAGTGACAGAAGGGTAAGGAGGGGGCGCAGATCCCTCGGATAACACGGAAAACGCACACGGAGACCAGAAATACCCGCGTACGAGTTGGAGCGTGCCGGTCTAGAGGCTTGAACAAAGGTGGGTCGTTAGAAACAAGTGGCGCCGATTAAAAACGCCGACGTCACTCGCTCGAATGCATCGACAAACACGCGACGACCGACGCGACGCGACGTAGACGTAGACTCCAGACTACGCGCGACGGGACGCGTTCTTCCCCATCGTTCCGCTTTCGACGATCGACGATCGTTCAGTCCCCCTTGGTCCCCCTGTAGGTACGAAATATCGCTCGCAGCTCGGAAGTTGGCACAGTCGCCTGTGGATTCGGCCCAAACAGAGACGCTGATGTCGGTACGGGTATCAATAAATATTGATAATACCGCTGAAATATAGACGAGCTCGCTCGTCTTTCGTTCGTGGTCAACGCGGTACGCGTGTCTTCATCGGATATGAAAAATGCCGCTTGCATTGTCACACGCATCGAGCACCGAGCGTTAAAGACAGCGAACACCGCGAACCTTGAAATTCGGAAAATTATCAAATTGCATTACGATTTTATTTCCTTCCGAAATTCACTTTAACGAGGTGAAACCGCAAGTTTCGAGAAAAAGTTTTCAGACAAAAGTTGTTCTTTTGTAGCGAGATCGATCATGTGGTAAAACATTTATCAATTGTTTGTATGTATAATTCGAAAATAAATCGGATACAGAATTTGGACAGCAAAGAAAAATCGCGTAATACATACATAGCTAGTGTATGTATACGCGCTACTATCCCCAAACTTTCATTATTTTTCCAAGTTCTTTGGGATCATTCGTTGGAAGTTTGCGGAGGAAATTAGGAGAAGTTGGGACACAGGAGGGCTTTCCACGTTTCGGTATGTCTGTGTCATCTTCAGATCTTCGAATGGCACCGCGAAAAAGCTCGTACGGTCAGGAGATCGTTGATCGAGAAGGGAACCGGAGGGCGTAGTTGGCGGTTCCGGTCCGTCGGCGGAATCCCGAGGAAAAATTCGTCATTTCCGCAGCTGCGGCGGTAACGTCCTGCGACCTACATCAACGAGAGCGCGAGGATACATTATTACTATCATCGGAAAGCAAAGCTCCGATGGTGCGACGGCCGCAGGGTGTTTCAGGGTCGGTTGCCATGGCAATGCGCTGGGACAGCCACGGGGTGCAGCCTGGAATATCCACCCTCTTGCCTCTTTTCCGCGATTCTCCCGGTTACCCCTACCTCGGCGTCACTCTCTCTTTCTCTCTCTCTCTCACTCTCTCCATCTCTCTATATCTCGCTCTTGCTCTCTACGTGGCTCTCCCTCTTCAGCCTACACCCGCTCTCACTGCTTCAACCTACCCCCCCTTGCAACCTCTTTCTCGCTCCCATCGCTCCTCCCTCGTTCTCTCTCTTTTTCTCACTCTCTCTCTCTCCCTCTCCTGGCCGATCCACGTCTCTCTCGTTCCAATTGACGCTCCATTCCTACCTCTGCCGTCTCTCGTTCGAATCCTACATTGCTCCTGCTCCTTCCTTGACGCGTCTCTGTCGGGTTCGCGAGCGAACCGACTCTGATTCTGACTCCGATTTCTCCCTCTCCTCTCTCCTCTCTCTTCTGTCTTTCTCTCGTCCAACCTCGATCCTTTCTCTCTCGAAAGAGCTCTCGTTTCCGGCGCCTCTCCGTTACCTCCGACTAATCGCGCCATTCGGCCGCGTTTTATTTATTCGCAGCGACGAAAGATTCCGTTCGCTCGCTCTCGCGCGTATTGTCGCGCTGCCCCGCGCCGCGCCGCACCGTAACGATCAATCATGGGCCAACGGCATGCATTCCGGATGAGAAAAAACGAGTCCAGCATCCGTACGATGCGCGATTATCGAGAGAAAGATTGCTCGATCGCTACGGAGATCACAGTCCCCGGGAATTCCACTCGATTTCAGGTGAAGCCGGACGCGTTTCCGGTACCGAGACCAGTTTTTAGGTCGGTAGCCCTTCTACCCGAGGTCTCGTCACCGCTTATCGGACATGTCCGGTGACTCTTCAGGAGCAATCTCGAGTTTCGAACGCGTTTAAACGTGTCACGCTGAATCACGGGACACCGATCGATTATCGACGCGGAGAGATTTCCGACGAGTAATAGGTCGCGGTGCAAGTCTCTGCATCCCAAGGATATGACTTTCCCGTTGAGATTCTTGATTATATTTGTGGATCGTCTAGGTCGCGATCGATTACGTAAGGCGTAAGGCGTAATTGTGTAACGAGATTGAAAGTTCGGTTCGTAACAAAGTACGAAAGATTCGTTTCGAATGCTGGCGGTGGACTACGGATCTTTATGTGACATCAAAATTGTCTGCATTAATTGCAAAACAGTGGACATTTTGGCTCAGTCTCTGATTAGGTCAACAATTGACAGATACAATTGTATATGTAGATATTCTTTTAACCTTTCCACTATTTAACCTATCGATTTCCGACATAAATACATCGGATTCGCAGTCTAGCGATTAGGATTGTTCGAATGCGAGAACGGGCGGTCAGGCCGAGTACGGTCCTCCCGTGCGTTGCGTCGTAGCAAACCGCCGCCGCCGCCGCCGCTGAAATCCTCAGGGGTTGTTGGCGTCATGTCAACGATGACTATCGAGAAATTGCAGGGAGTCTGTCGCTGTCGTGCAAATATTCGTCGGATAGAGAAACTGCGAAGCCGAATCCCGTTCTCCGCTAGATATTCCATCGCATCGGTCGGAAACCGTTTTCCAGGAAGAAGCGAACCGACTTCTCGGCCGAACTCGATACCTCGTCGTGTCCTCGTTTTTCGGCCGAGGTCTCGTCAACGCGCTTAGGATGTTGGCTTGGAACGAAGGAATGCGAGAAGACCGGGAGAGCCGTTCCAAGTTCACGGCTCGAGAAGTTCCAAGTTTTCCGGAAGCCCCCGGGGAAATAAATCGATTCGCTATCCGAATAGCCATTATGCGGACGTGGCTCGGAGGCAGAGCGAGGAGAGGACGAGAAGCCGGTGGATTGGGACGTTCGAGACGAAAATCGGGAGAAAGACAAGGGAGAGGGTTGCCAGCCCGCGGTGGAAGAGAAAGAAAGAGACGAAGATAGATAGAGAGAGAGAGAAAGAGGAAGAAAGTCGATGGGCGGCTTTATCCTGGGCAACTGGGCTAACGGTTCGTAGTTTCGAAACTCGCATCGACCGGAGTTTTCTTTCAATAACCGAGTTATTATTCATCCGGCCATTTACTGGCCTTCCCCGCGAACAGGCCCCTTCTTTTCCTCGGATCTCCTGGCCTCGGTTTGCGACTGTGCTACAGAGGATCGAAACTTTTCCTTTGTAGACCAACGATAGGCGCGCAGGCGGCCGAGACCAGCCGAGTTTGTCCGCGAGAACTATCCGGAGTTTTTTACTCCGGAGCGATTCCCGATCGGCCGAAAAATAATGCGCGTATTGCGCGGATCTTGTAAAAATACGCTTACGTTGCCGATCCCGTATTACTCCCGTCTACTTCCGCCTACTTCCGATCAACGATTCGTTTCTCCTTGCGAAACCGCTGGCTCGTGAACTCGGTTCCTCCGTTCCCGATTCGTCCGAGGGTTTTTTAGAATTCGCCGGATTTTCGCGTTGCATTTTCGCGTTTGAAAAAGAGCGAACGAGAGAAGGAAGGAGACGAAAGATATAGAGGAACGGCCGTCGCGTCGGATAGTCGTCGTCGTCGTCTGTCGTGCTCCCCGGGGCGTTGGTAGTTTCGATAAAAAGCAGCATTGTTTAGCTCGTTGAATGGCCTAGGAAGCTCGACCCCTCCGACTTTCAGTGTCGTAGACGGCTCTTTAACGTCGCGACGCGTCGCGTCGACCCGCGTCGGCGCGATTAAAGATATCAGCCTCTGAAAGGGTTTCGCTTCTTTCGCGGTGGCTTTCTCTTTCTTCGCGAAATCGTGCCGACCGCCGCGCCGAAAGGAAAACGTCTCGCGGGATTCGGGGAAGAAAAGACCAAGGGGAAAATTCTACTCTTGCCGAGGCTGCGACACGCCGCGCGCCGCGCGCCGAAAGCCGACGATCGCGAGAGCTTTCTTCTTCCTACCCAAAGTTAAACGCGTCGCTCCTTCCGGAAACCATTCGAAATAAACGAGTAAGCGAAATAAAAACCGAGTGAAAGAATAGAAAAGAATAGAAAAGAAATAAGAAAAAAATAGACTTGCAGAGAAACAACGCGTGGGGTTAGCCCATCGAAAACGTTATAGCGAATAGCGTCATCGCCAGATCCAAGGCCTCCGGGATTTCGGGCAATTTTGTGAGAAACGAGCGAGATCCGCAATTTATCGATAACCTGACTCTACCCTGCGATTCCGTTGTACCTCGAATCGGTCCCTCGGGAGCGAATAGAGGATATGCTCTTACCTTGTTCGGGTAACCGTCGTATCGGAGCAGTTTCTTGCAGCATTTCCCGCGGTTCTCGTAGTAGAACATCTGGACCATTTCTGCGTGGTCCGTCGCGGCGCTGACGGTGAACGGAGCTGCACCGTCGTTGCCCAAACACCTCGATGTCGAGGCCGATTGTTGCTGGACCGGTGATTCCGGGCGGCCGAGGGGCACGCACGGACACCACCCCGAGACCATCACAACGATCGACACGGATCCAGGAAGATCCACGTCCGTGCACCCAGTTCGGGCGCCTACCACGATCGCTTCTTCCTCGCCGGAACAGGCCTTCTCATCGTTCGCTCTTCTCAAGCGTCGAGCTCGTGTCTTTCTTATCGTTCTTATCGCTCCGCGCTTTCCCAGGTTTCCTCTGCTCCGCGTCTGCTTGCTCGTAGAAGCTCGCGAAATTTCGCACCGGTTTCCTTCGGCAGATACTTTGGCACCGAGTTGATCGATCGAGCCGCACGATCGAGGCTCCCGATGGCTCCGACGACGGTACGTCGTTCTTGTCGTTGTCGTTCTCGTTCTGGTTCTCGTCGCCTTTGCGACGTCTCTCCGTAATTATCGACGAGGAATTGCGCCGACGAGATCTGGAAAAAGTGAACGGTGCGAGGCGTGTTAGGATCATTCGCAAATCTCGATTACGATCGAAGCGACCGGTTCGATTAAGTAGTGTCACCTGCCCAATCGAGCAACAGTTGCCCACTCGACGATCATTATTGTCTAGGTGTTGAAATTTATACCCTATTGCAAGTTTACTATTATATCACCTATTCAGCGCTACATCTATTTAATCTATTTCAGGACTTTGACGAAGCGAACCCATTCGATCCGTTTATATTGAGTTCTTTGTTCTTTGCTAACAACACCTTGTCGAGGACATGGATTACGATGAAGGTTTGCCTCGATCAAGTACTCGACGGTGTTTCCTGCAAGTTCATTTTGCACAAAGATCCGCAGTCTTGACTGAACTTCAAGCTAAACTTCGGCCAATTTTCATTCGCTGCTAAAAAGCTTAAACACCGAGATTCGCTGCAAGTAACTTTCAATATCTAAAGCAATTTAAGCGCCAGTAGACAACGAGTTATTTCCAGCGATAGTCTTTACCGACTTTACGAGTACTATATCAACGACGACACCCCGCGAACTTTCTATTCCTCGATGTTTTTCCGCAGCCTGGACCGTTTCCGGCATCGAGGGTGCAATGAAATTCAACGATACGAGTAGAATCAAGGAAGAAACGACATCGGTCAAAGAACTGCACAACGAACAGTTTGGTCCGCGAGATAACGAAATCGCGGGAACGAGAGAGAGAGAGAGAGATGCTCTTTTATTACTATTGCTCGTAGTTTCAACACTATCAATTTCTTAGATGCAAACATAGCGATGTGAAAATTGTTTTAACCGTTCGTCTGCAAACTTACTTTGATCGATTAAATGAACATTGGAAAGAGAGAGAGAGCAATTCAAGAAATTTCGCTCCGGGCATAAACGACCCCAGGTTGCAGTTGGAGGGTTATATGTATAATAGTATGGCAGTTTTTAGTGGCGCCTTGGAATGCCAATGGTTAATCGAACGGCGAGGACGAGAGCGAGACCGAAAAGACGACTTTGCATTTCGCGAATTGGAAATCGATTTCCATATTCGATCGATGGGATTCTATCAACGCGCGCTTTCGAAACAAAAAGCGGCGCGGCGCGACGCGACGTTGTTATTCGACGACAACTCGAACGGTTAGACGCGGAGAACTGCCGAGGGGATTTTTCAGGGCTATTGAAAACCGCCTCCAGTCGTCGTCGACGGAGAACGATCTCGTTCGACGATGCGTCGAAGGGACGTACAGGGAACACGATGGATGCGGCTAATGGAAACCGCAGGTTCGACGAACTCTCGGAAAATCAGACGGATGTCCGCGTTTCTAATCGACCTGTATGCACCGGACTCTGCCAGAAACGGCAAACTGCTATCGAGCTGTGCGGTTTTATTCGACGATGGACCGGAGCATCCTGCATCCGGTGCAACGCGAGGCTCGCGGACAGATGAGACCCGTAGGCCGGGCCTACTCCTTAAAACGGATATTCTGGTTTCTCTTTAAATATACAGTGAACCACAGTAACCACAGTTCGAACACTCTTAAAAGGAAGATAACATTTTTAATATCAGAACATACGGCTTGAATTTTTTGAGAAGCTAGAACGATTAATTTACTACTCACACGCACATCTACGACGTGAGAAAGAAATTTTGAAAAAATTGCAAGTGATCGCAATTACAAAGAACATTTTAATCAGAAAAATGCTATAAACAAGTCGGTGAAAGTCCCATAAAGAAATAATGAAAAGTAAAGAAGTTTTGTAATTGGATTAGTAGAGGATCACACCGATATACTCGACACCAAAAACAATACAATTTATGTAGCAGCTAAATCAAAGACAAAAGAGAATTATACCGTGAGACGTGTAGAATTTTGTAAAAATTCCTGAAAATAGTGAAATTTTGCAGCGTTTACATGAGACTGCCCCTTTAAATTTTGCCGGTGCGGCGCGGCGCGCCGACCTGGCTCGGATTACCGAGGTAAATGCGCGCCAACCACCCGCAATGTCCATCGTTCGACATTCTTGACCCCATCCTCTACACTCTACAGTTTCCAATCTCCGGCCTGCAGAACAACGAAATCGAGATCCAGATCTCGAAATCGAGATCTCGTGGGACCGGGTGTATATACCTGTACGTATGTAGTACTATTCTATCTTTCGTTTTACGTTCGTGAAGCCTGGGATGGAAGATGAACGAATTATTTTTTCGAATAGTAATTCTACCTTGAAAATATCATATCCTATCCAAAGAGAATTTGTCGTCCACTTACCACTTTCGCAATCATAGTTTGTCCCGATAGCAGTCTCCATAATCATAACTTTCTATTAGATGCAGCGTACATCACCTTGTAATATATGGGAAGAAATATAATATTATCTAATAAATGTCATACTTTCTGGAGTGCCGTGCATCGTAACTAGACAGCGGATTTCATGCATTTGTAATTTGTAATATGAGTGGATAAGCGAAATAGAAAATTCCAGGAACATTGTACGAATTTAGAAATACCGCGTTATTTCGGACCTATCAAAATGATTGACCCTTAGCGGTCAAGTGGCGCCTCTGAGGTGCCATTAAAAGTTGCTGTACCATTATTGAAAATATTGTTTACATTATTAGATATGTAGGTATATAATCAATTACTAAACATTTAATTATTTCATAAACTGTAATATCAATTTCATATCCACCAAATTTAAAATCTCATAAAAAATGGCAATATTTTAGGTCGAAAAAAAATGTTTAGTTTTCGAGTTAAAATAGCTCCGACCGCAAAGGGTTAAGAAAGCTCGCCTGTAACTTTGATATTTTCCGTCGATAGTTTTCGTATCAAGTTCCTTATAAACGCGTTTCATGGAAATAGGCCAGAAAATTGTGCCACTCTAAAACCGTAAGAGATCCATCAACCGCGATTCTCCATACGCAAATCAACTATTCATTTCCCCAAAGAGAAACAGAGACGGCGAGGTTTCATTCATGCGAAATAAATTACGGTTTTCGCAAGCTTCTTCGCAGTCTGTCCTAAGATCGCTGCTCTTGTACTCCTGTTACGAAACATCGAACGAGCACACGGCTCCGTAAATTCGTTCCCGAACTCAATAACTGAACCGTCCCACGTTGAAGCCAAGTTCTACAAACTCGAGTCCCAAAGTGCCGGGAACTCCCAAAAACTCCCCGCACAGGGATGCACCCGAGGAAATAACTTCCGCGTTGGTCAACACTTTGGGGACACGGAACCGTCCGGAACTGTTTCGATCGATCAATCACGATTTCGAAACGGCATCCAGACATTGCGAGACGTTGCAAGACGTATTCGCGTGACAAGTATGCGAGACAGCGTAAACTACCATATGCTATGCTACTCTTTTCTAGTCGACAAGTTCAACATGTTCCTGTTTTATTATCAAATACGCCATCAAATGAATAATTCGCCTAAAGATCCGCAGTCTAATCGTGGTACTTTATGCTAACGGCAGTGTTCCTGCACGGGCACCTCTGATCTATCGAGAACCCAGCACAGCACAGTCATCAATTTAACCGTAGCTTTAAAGCTACGGGCCAACTTCGGGAAGCTGCCTCGCAATGTCAAACCGTCCTTATCTCGCGACCCGAGCTGTCAACGGGTCCCACGTTGTTAGAGCAGCGCGCGAGGAACTTTCTCGATCGATCGAAGCGCGAAGTCTGGAAATCGATATGTGTCCGTGGATCGGCGAGAAAACGATGACGTCACTGTTCGCGAAAACGTTGAATCGCGGCGAGGATTGGCGCGCGCGATCCAGCGGACCTTGTACTCGCGTGGCATACGGTGGCACCATTTTTCTTTACGCTCTGTGTACGATCTGTGTATCTCGCGACGAATTAAGGTCACTCGGACTTCCCTCTCGGCGTCAACGATGCATCGAAGAGACGGATTAATCGCGCGGACGGAGAATCACGACTGGAGCCATGCAGCCCAAGGGCGACACTACGCCCGCCGTTGCACGGAACAATGTCCCCGTTAATTAAACCGATTACGGAGCAGCATCTGCCATCACGATTCGCTACAGGAGAGAGAGAGAGAGAGAGAGAGAACGAGATAATTTGCACAGATCACTCTACGCACCTCCTCGTTTCTGTCCGGGGCGGAAGGATCTAACCTGTCTGTTTTCTCGGGATGTTGCACTTGCTGGTGAGAAGAAAGGACGTACCTTGATCGGGTCCCGACGACCACGCAGCTTCTAAATCCGTGAGCGGAAGCTGACGTCTGATCCTTTGGATGACGCGCGGCCAGTTAAACGAAACCAGCACGATATGATAACCAGGATCAGCGAGAGCGAACTCGAAATTCGGAAGATCACGCGGAAACTCGATGCGAACGCGACAGGACAACGAAGCGAAGCGGAGAGAAGAGAAGAGAAGAGAAAGGTAGGTGAGAAGCTGGAAGAGAAGTAGAGGGAGAATGATAGGAGAAGAGCGAAGAGTAAAGAAGCGAGAAAGGCAAGGCACGCGCGATCGCGCGATTCCAAGCGAAAAAATGTCGCGCTCGAGACGGCGAGCGAACGCGAACTGAGGCGCACGACTCGTCGGCTCGTCGGCTCGTCGACTCGTCGCGCTCGACGTCGCGTCGACGTCGAACGACGCTACCCTCGTTTCGACGGCGCAGGACAGACTGAGAGCTCGACGTCGACCCGTCGACCGCCGAACCTGGTGCCCCGACCCCCGATCCAACACCCCCGAGCCCCCAACTCTCAGCCCCCAGCTTCGAGCTTCGAGCTCCGAGCGCTCAACCCCCCGCCCACTATCCGAGCTTTCCCTTCCCATTTCTCCTCCTTCCTCCCTATCTCGCGCTCTCTCTCTCTCTCTCTCTTCGCCGCGCCGCTCCACCAGCGAGTAGCACGCGCGCTTTCCTTCCGCTCTACGCTCTGGCATTCTATCTCACCGACATGACACGTTCCTCCGTCTCGCGCTCCGTTCGAGAGACCCTCTTGAATTAGCAGCGACCGCTCGATTTCTCTCGATTCGAGCTCGTCCGCGCTCACGCTTCTTTCTACTGCTCCCGCGACCCCCTCTCCCTACTCCGGCCCGCCCCCTTTACTTTCGGTCAGGCAGCGTGGTCACCCCCAACGGGACGCGGATCGGTTTGAAATGCACCCCCGGATGAGCTACGGCAGGAAATAAGGAATTTGTAAACGCGGTAATTTGCTGCCAAAGATGCTGCACCCCGGGCAACGAGTCGGCAAACGTAATACGTACACCTGGTGGCTACTCGAGTGCGATAGGGTTACGTTTCTCGGATACCTAACAAAGGAGATTGCTGCTTTGTTTATCTGCCTTGATTCGTCTCGTTGGATCGAGTGCAGGAGGAATTTGCTTCAACGAACCCAACGACACGTCCGATACAACGGTACAACGATCACAACAAAACAGTATGCAATACAGCCTTAGCTACGCTTTAATCGCAAGGATCGATTCGATTATAGCAGAAAACAATATAGTTTTCACAAATATTATGAAAACATCCCAGAGAGTAGTTGACAAAAAATTGCTACGTAAGAAGAAGCAAATACCGACGATATACATATATGTAAGTGGAAATAAAAATGATATTACCCGCGTGGAATCGCATATTAAGCCAGTGTGCGACGCTCTCGAACGCGGGGACACGGAAGAACGCTTTTGCGAGACGGTAAGCCGCAAAACACGAGAGGATGGTTCCGTTCGCGGTCGCAGGAGCGCACGCGTCCCGCACGATACTAAATCTCTCCACGCTTCGCGAACTACGAGAGTCTAGTCGAAAGTGTGCCACGCGAATTTGTCGTACCCGAAGATTCAGCTTCCTTCGGTCTTTCTTTTAGGTCGTTCCTTCGACCCGCAATGCTTCGCAAGCCAAACAAATACTTACTATAGACATAAGATTCATTACGAGGTCCATTTATATAGAATAGAATAGAAAGCCGAAGGTGGCGCGGCGCGGTAGCTTTCTGTGTTCCCGATCCGCTAAATTTTTCTTGCGGGGGACATGAAAATACGCGGCGAAATACGCGACGCGACGGGACGGGACGCAAAATCTCGAACCGGAGACAGGAAAACGAGTGGCCCCCCTCCTCGTCTCGATTCCTTCCGTTCTCCGTTTCTCTTGTTCCCGGTTCCCTCTTTCCCCGTTCGCTTTTGCAGAGAAAGGATTCCGCCTCCGTAGCCAGCGATGAGAAGTCTTTTGTTCGATATCTATCCGTCGCTCGTTCGTTCCTTCTCCAGGCCCGTCTGTGCCCTCGCGACGATGGATTCCATTGTCGCCGTTCCGCCTTTATTCGTTTCCAGTAAAAGCCAATTGCCGTGCCCGCGAATATCCCTAGATCGAAACTGAAAACTCAACCGCGTTCGTGTTCTCTCGCTTCGACTCGAAACACAGGCGAAAGTCTGTAATCGTGAAAATGCCAACTTCATTTGAAATCGATGAAATTTAAGGAATACATTCCTCACCGTACAGACTATCATACATTATCGAAGAAATATCGATAGCCTCCAATTCTGTAACCTCTCTACCGTTTGAAATATCTCCTACTAATTTTTCTCGAGAGAAACTGTGCAGGAGCGGCGTGAAATTCAGAAAAAGTGTACCGGACTTGTTCGACAGAGTTTCTGGCTGTTTCGAGTACATACGTAGAAAACGACGAGAGAGCTCGTCTGCCCAAACTCGTCCCGTCCCGTCTCGTTGGATCACTATCTTTAGATTGTCGAGGATGGAGACACGCGTGTCGCGCGACGTCGTTTACATGGAAATTTGTCTGGCCGACGCGAACCCGAGTCGAGCTTTTAATTACCTCGCTACAGCCCTGCTCCGCTACAGCCGACTTTTTCGCAAACTCGTGCCGCTCGTTCAACTCGATGCCAAAGCCGCTTCAAAACACGAAATCGCTCGTCCCCGACAACTTCCCGCAGCCTTGGCGGTTTCGAATTCTACGTAAATACGAAATCGAATCGAATCAAATCGAATCGCGGAGTCGCGGAGTCTCGACACGTTAGCGCAACGGGAAGCTCTTTCGGACGAGCTCCATCGAGTTTCGAACTATTAGCATGGCTAACGAAGCGCGAAGATGCTGCCGAGCGATAGAATCGATGGAGCCACGCTCCGCGTTGAAGGTCGATCGAGTTTCACGATATAACAGACCGATCCATCGCCGATGACGAACGAGCAACGGTCCCATTGCACTCGTTGGTCCTCTGGCAGTGTCTTCGAATAGAAATCCGTCGCTTCCTCGCTGGAAATACGATCGGTTTCTATTTCTATAGCCCGCATTCGCGGACGCGCACGTATCGATCGACTCCCCCGGAACCAGCGAAATTGTTTCGTTCGTTAAATCGTCATTGTAAATCTACCTGTTGCCGCACGCAGGCATTTAGCCAATCGGTTCACCGCAACGGACGCGAGATCGTTTTGGCTCGCAACGAGTTACGATTCTCCAGTAAAATCAGCGATTTTCGCGGTTAACCGTCCGGCAACGAACACTCCTCGTTCCCATCGAAAGAAGAACGGCGAGTAGATTCGTGTTTCTACAATCAGCCGGAAACGCGTCGCTCAAGTCAATCCATATTCGCTATATTCGCGCGTCTATCTGTATCTACAATATAATCAGCCAAAAACGCGTCGCCCAAACGGAACCATTTGCGTTCGATGATTAAACGAGCGGACTGACTGACAATGAGAGAGCGTAAGCGCGCCACGTCAAACGAAATCTGCAACCCTAAGCGAAAGTTCGTTCATCGGCAATCTCGATCGATGCAACTTTAAATCCCTCGCCTCGTAGCACGGTCTTGCAGAGGTTTGAATAGACGGCGTGAGTCAGAAACCCTTTGACCCTTTGGCGCGCACGAAATACGAGCGGCATTGTGCAAACTGACTTCCCCTCGGCTGCCTGGCTGTCGCGGCGAGAATCCAGGGATTCCATGCTGTCCGAAAGGTCGCGAATAGTCGCCCAAATTTTTATTTCTTTTTTTTTTAATCGCGAACCCGGTGCGGCGCGGCGGTCCCGCGAATTCTCGACGGAAACGCACAACTCGCCCAGAGAAAGCTTAACGCTATGATTGCCATTAGAGAATACCATTAAAAGGACGATTTCTTTTTCAACATCCGAGAGAAATTTTGAGAAAATTTCAATTGGTCAGAATTACAGAGAAAATACTAAAAGTTGTCGACTCGCAAGAAGTCTCGTGGAAGGAATGCCAAAAGGAGCTCAGAAATGTTCTCTTCCATTATAATCTGGAACGCGAAATTCTTAGATCGCGTCACTGGAGATGACGGATCGTGATTGAAATTGCTGTTGAAGGATTCATTAAAGAGTCTTTTCGTCGTGGACCGTGGACTTTGAAAAATCATGAAATAATCGCCGGTAAGTAAGTTTCATTTCATCTAATAAATTACTTGAATTGTAGGGAATCTTTTAGTCTGCTGGCTTGGCACTGAACGTGTTACGGGTTAATATTGAGCTAATGGAGTTTGGATCGTCGGACCAATCGGTTTCCGGTGACCAGGAGCGGTTTTCATCCGCTTTGAGCAATTTCGCGACTCGCCGGGCTTTTTCGCGGTCCGGGACCGGACCGAACGCGAAACTTGAGTTTCGCCAGCTACGATAAACCCGGGGAATGTCGCTCGGAGTGAAAGGAAGCGCACGAGATACGTCGCCTGGCGTCCACGCGTAACTCGTCCCATTGGCGACCGAATAAACCTGAAAATACTGGTCGAGAAAAACGACTGCGAATACAAACTCGCCGAGAGAGAGAGAGAGAGAGTAATAGAGAGAGAGAGCGAGAGGGAGTCTTGAGGGGCCGATGTTACTTCGGCGTTGGTAGAGAACGGTATTGGCACCGTTCCAGATTTCCCTAAAATCCCCACGGGAACGCTATTTGTCGAAGTTCTGGCCTGGGCCGCGGGGTCGATACCGGGCTGTTCGTCGAGGACATAAGCGGATTTTTTTACACGCGGGATAATTGAAACGCGCTCATTGTTCCTTGGCCTTTCGAGACCGCTTTATCTCTGGCACCTTTCATCGGCATCTCCCTCTCTCTCTCTCTCTCTCTCCCTTCCACTCTATCCCTCGGCTTTTTTGTAAACAGTCTGGCGGTGTAGGCTCGGCGCGAAAAACCGGCCGCCGTTAATGGATAAACGGACGGTATAATGGTGTCTGCAATTTCGAGCATTGTTTCAATTTCTAGCAGAGGGAGCGCGTACATCGCGCTCCAGCGATAGCAATTTGGCTGCTCGATAGACCGGACGTAACCCGCGCCCCGTGCCCATGCCGATTAATAAAATACGCTCTCCGAGGCAGTCCTCGTTCGCTGTTGCTAATCTCTCTTCCTCTTGCCCTCTCTTTCTCTCTCTCTCTCTCGCCCTCTCCCTCCCTCTCTCCCTCCCTTTTTTTTAATGTAGTGGAAGAATGGATGAATATTAACAGACTGAAGATGAACGCAGGGTAAACGACATATATGTGATAGTTAAAAGTATAAGAAATTTGGAGTGAAATGCTTGGATAAAACTGAAACAGAACGGGTGGAAATGATCAAGTATCTAGGCGTAATTATTGATGATAAACTACGATTTAACGATCACTGTAATTATATGCTAAAGGAAATCGGGGCAAAAAAATAAGTGTTCTGAACCGAGTGGAAAATTATATTACAGCATATACTAGATGTACTATATAAATTATATAAGACAATCATAGCACCACATTTTCAGTAGTGTGCGACGTTATTCATTAATATGGAACCGGGCTATGAGAGTCATATCGCAATGTGACAGACGAACCAAAGTAGAAAAATATGCTGCAAGCGTTGCAGTTTGTGGCTATAAGACAGAGGCTGTACTATAATATGAGTATATTTGTTTTTAAGATTTTAAAAAATATGTTGCCGCAACATTTAACAGATATGCTAAGAATAGTAGGCGATGATAGTGTAATGCAAACAAGGCAAGCTGGGAGTATCAATGTATGATGCACTACCAGACGAAGTAAAACGCTGTGAAAGTTTAGATATATTCAAGAGAATGCTAAAGGAATTCGTTATAACAAATGTATTGTAATGTACATAAATGTAAACGAAAGTAGCTGAGAAAGCTAATAAAAAATCAATCGATCAATCAATCTCCGTCTCTCTGATTCTCTGGTAACGATACGATCTCTCGAGGAAAACTCGTACAAGACTGTTTGGGTACTGGTTCTTGTTTCTCGAATGTGTGATGTATTTGATAATTATAAGAATAAAAGCTCTCTGTAACGAGTCCTTGCGGCAAGTTTCATGTACAAATGTCCACCGCTCCAGAGTGTAGGTATACAGTATACACTCTGTACGTAAGTGTGCTGTATTCGCAGCAAGTAGAATCGGCGGATCAGGATCAGACGCGCCAGCCTATTCGAATCCAATGGCGCTCGTATTGTACTCGATGAATCTTGAAACCTGATTTCGTCGACACCAGAAGCTCAAACAAAAACATTGTATTCTATAATACATTTCCGACGTATTTTTACAGGCGAAACACCCAGTATACAGGCTTCTTCTTGCGGCAAACAGAGCACAGCTCCTATTTCACGCAGTGAAGCTCAGCTGTGTTGCTAGTAATCGAATTTCACCGGTTCGATCGGTCACCGGGTCTTCCGGTTTCGAATTATCCGGTCGAGAGACGAGCACGATCCGCAAAAAGAAGGTCTTCCTTGTTGCATCGATCGCTCGAATGCCACGGGATAAAGCATACGCGTGGTTTTCTCCTCTATTCAGCCTGAACCTCGATTCTACGTTTTTGTGGCACGTTTCTCGGACTTTTGAGAACCAAGGGACGTTTGACGGTTCGACTTCGAAGTCGCGGTGATCGAGGCGCGCTTCGAATCGGCACGAATCCGTTGGAAAAGCGTCCCGATAGCGTCGCGCGTCCATGCGACGGGCTCCGGACTCCGGATAACGAAAGTTCGGGAAGTCACCTACAATCGGTCGACCACGCTCCGAAATTCCCGCAGCGAAGCTCCGTAAGCTCCCTTTATTCCCTGGCCCGTGTCTCCGTCGAACCGTTCCATTCCACGCGCGATTTATTGATCCACGCACAATTCTACCTCGACGACCAACTCAAACTCGGCTCGAACAGTGGCGCTCAGCTGAACACTGTTTTCCTTCCCCCGTCATAGTTCGCCAATCTCGTTTCATCTATCCTCCTATCGGCCGCTCGAGCTCTGTCCCCGTCAACTATCATTTTTTCTGCCGCCGCGCCGCAAGCGAAAGCGTTCATTTTCGTCTACGACAACGATGCCCTCTTCGATGCCGTCCCATTCGCGCAACCTTCTTCCAGCGACCCTTCCGCTTGTGCAGAGCCACTTCTGAAATTCGTCTTTCAGGACTCGCGACAGCTTAGTACTCGCGTTAGCGAAGCGGTAATAGTAGTACCTACTACAGGTTCGTTTGTTCATTTCTCCGTGTTTGTCGACGCTAAGGGCGACGAGAATAATTACGAAACGATCTTTACGCGAAACTGGAGATGTCTTTCCTCTTTCGATAGTTTCGATAAATAAAATTCTGAAATTCTTTGAATTGTTTCACTGTTCCAAGTTCTACCTGCTCTCGCTTTGGTCATGAATACATAAAAAGATAATACGTATAATCACGAGTACGTTACACACGTTCAGACCGCAACACTTGCTAATTTTCTCGGCAAATAAAGTGACCGTACTAAAACGAAAATCATGCTACGACTCTGCTGAAACGTTAAACGCCAGTTGATCCGGTAAACATTGTTCTCGCGTTCCCGTTATAAAACAATATTCTAATAGAATCCTCTGCCGGAAGTGGTGGGAACGTTACAGCCTCGGGGAAATGGGATCGAGAAGCAAATTCGTATCCAGCGATCACCGGCGATATACGGCGAAGAAGCTCGAACTCTCGGCCCGGCGAAACCCATGAAAACCGCGGCAAAAGAGAACCGTGGAAAATTCGAGGATTTTATGAGGCAGACCACGTTCCATAATTGCAGCCAGCCGTGCCCATTACGAATTTAAATATTGATTCTCGCCGCTGGCGGCCGTAATGGAATCTGAAAAGCCTGGAAACTGGGCTTTGGAATATCGGCTGGCCCGGGCGCGGGCGGCGCGGCCCGGCGCCCAACTTGGACCTTGCTCGCGGCGGTTCCCGCGAGAAACCCTCCGTCCATCGCCTCCTTTCGTTGCATTTCGAATGTTGGATCAAAGTTAACGGCGCGGCGCGGCGGCAGAACGAAGGAGGACTACTCTGCACTTGCAAACTCCCCGAGCATGTTCTCGAGATGATTCCATCGTCGGCCTCGAGAACGAATTCAACGACATTTAATGTCGACGAGACGCTTTGAAATAAACTCGGTACGAAGCAGTTTCCGGTTTGAAGCAACGAATCAATTGTCAGGCGAATGGATCGTCGGTCGGATTTCTTCGAAAGAAACGCGGTCCGAGGAGATCACGAGCCTGAACACGAGCCGACAGCCCATAAATACATTAGTCTCGCTAATTGACGAATCGTTAATCTCGCCCCGCGTTACATCCGGAATGGTAACGGATGTGGACAATAACGACTCGGAGGGCCGCAAAATCGGTCCGGACACACTCCATTCTCCCACGCTCGGAAATCGCATCAACCTACACGCGGAACGAGTTTCTGCCAAAGCCTGGATACGTTGGGATATACGATGTATCGGTCGGTTCTGTAAACGGCAATGTTTCTTCGGTTTCCGGACCCGATCTGGCGTTACTTTTATTTATTTATCCCTTTCCGCCTCGCAGAGAGAGAGAGAGAGAGAGAGAGAGAGAGAAAGGGAATTTTTCTTCCTCCCGTTTCTCCCATTCCTCCTTACCGTCTGGACTTTCAATAGTTCTTCTATTTTTTTCTTTTGCCGAGCTGTTTGTATAGTTACGTATGCACCGCGATTAAAGGCAGGCCTTTAGAAATTAGCGAATCCCGGCAAAACCATAGCTAATTTTCGCCTCCACCGCATTTCCAGTAGTAGACTCGACGCTGCATCGGACGAACCGTTCCCGGGCGCGTTAACGGTTCCTTTTAATCCTGTTCTGTTCCTTTCCTCCTCTCGTTCCGCATGTTTCTCGACTCTTTTTTTTCGCCGGCAGTCAGCCGAAGGGAATCGAGACGGTCGTAGCAAGGCAGACGAATGCTCGTTCCAATTCGATATGTACAGGGTGGTCCAACATAGAAAACAGATTTGCGCAAGTAGTACTGTGCAGTGGTGGAATTGCAAACAACATTTTCATGCCGACATGATCTTCTAGCCCTTAAGGTAGCCATTTTAATATTTCCTTCTCCCATGATCATATAAAAGATCATTTCTGTGCAAAACGACATTTTCATGGTAAGATTATTCTTTTCGGAATTTTCAGAATTACTAATATATATATTGTAAAACATAATTGAATACGCAGAGGCTGATAAGAAATGATTAAAGACTCGCATCGATCAGCACGGGTTAAAACGATCGATTTTAATACGCGCGTGTAGCTACACTGAATACATCAAACTTTTATAAACTACTTTATGAAGCGTTAAATAGCAAATACACGTTTCACGACACAATAGGCAACGTTATCCATCGTCGCGCGGATAGTAAATATATTCTACGTACTGTCGTTGTAAAATTTTCATTAAAAATGAAATTCGTCTCTAATAAATTGCGTAGAAATACGTGTTTTTTACCATCGCGATCGAAGGATATGTTTTGGTGGGCACCTTCGCGGGAACCAAAATAGTATAATCTAGTGCGAATATACGTGCTGGAACGATTCCCATGGAAATCAAATATTCAGAAAATAAAATATTAATATTTTATACAGGGTGTTTTGCTATTTATTATCGCTATCTTTTAGCTCCCCATCCTGAATAATATAGTCTGCTCGCATGCATACACTATGTATGTATTATATATGATTCGTATAATTGATATACATATGAATATAAAAAAGCTGCTTTATTCGTGCAGTTCGATGCGGAAACAGCATGACTGGAATAACATTGATTACCGAATAATAGGAGATGATATGAAAGACTTTTCGGACATACCAACAATACGATGCAATTCGCGCGCGTTCGCGTAGATAATAATTTGAATAAGAATTACGGACAATATAATCCTCTGATACTTTCTGGCTATTCTGTGTTTCACCTACTCGTTCCTGTGACAAGTGCGTCGCATCTGCAGTCCGGCCACAACAGTGCTGTGAAATGAAACTTTCTGACCGTTTCAAGCGACCGAGATCGATGCAGTGCCATTCTTCAATCCCCGAGTGCAACTCTGTTCAGTTTCATTTACCGGGAGTACGTCTCGACTAAAGGATGACCCCGTCGTTCCTCGATCTCGTTTGTCGCATTGCCGATAAGACGTAATTCCCATCGATACGGAGGCAACCGAGCGGAAGATATTTTGCTCGTCGCGCGCTCAGCCGCGCCGGATGCCGAGCAATTTCGTTTCGCTGACGTTGTCGATGCGATCGGTCCCTAAACGGGAACGGGAACGGGAACGGGATACGGAAACGGGATACGGGAACGGGGTCGTTAGACGTGTACGCGTACGTATTTCTACGTGTGTACGTACCCTGCGGAGGAGGATGGAACGCGACCGAGAACGATAAAGAAGGGAAGCGGAACGATACCGAGCGTTATTCGCGCCGATACTGGATAAGAGGGATGGATAGACAGGGGTCTGCCTCCCTTCGATAGCGATCGACGACGTTCCGTCGGAACGACGGACGAATGGGACTCGTCCGGGACGGGTTCGAAATTTTCGGTACACACGCTCCGCATCGAGATCGACCACGAATTCAACAGGACACGCTGGAACCTGATTAACACCCGTTTCCAGCGTTCGAGGATCTCGCAATTAACGCAACAACCGGGCAAGTACAGATTTTCAACATTAAGACGGAGTGGGGTAAGTACGTCAACGGGGCAAGTGCGTTAATTGGTTATTTGTATTATAATATCAACAAAATTTCTTAATGTTCGAAATTTATTAATGTTAGGTAAGTTAGTATGAACTATTCGACATAGATGTCGCCCAAGAATAAAGTGTTTTCCTCGCTTAACTCAACCAATGCCAAACAGTCACGTGCGAGGTACACGTACAACTTTGGGGTTACCCTGAACGTGCAATAGTTTACGAGTTATTAATACATATATTCTGTTTTGTTATTTTAGGTAAGTACAACAAATATTGATGTAGGTTTACATTAAATAAAATGTTTTTATTGTATTTTTTTAAATTTTGTTCAGAAAAGCACCAAGATGCACTTGCCCCGTAAATATTACTACACGGGGCAAGTGCATACTATCACGGTGGGGTAAGTGCGTACTGTATGGGTGACTATAAAACTAAACAATATATCTAATGCAATAAAAAGCATTTTGTAAAAAAAAAAAACCATAAGTTCTAGGTATTATGGTAACCATGCTATGGATCACGGATGACCATTACTTTTCATACACCCTGTACCATCGATACCGGGTCCCTGTTCACGGAAGTACGTAACGCTTGAATGGTTATTGGACGATTTCAAGGATTAGCAACCGATTATCCGCGAGGCATTTGATGAAAATGTTCTTTGAAGAAAAACCACGCGGATCAAAGCTGGAACAGTAGAAATGAAATTCCAGATGAATATAAGAGAAGAGAAGAGATGAAATGAAATTCTAGAGTCTAGAAGAATCGAAGAATAGAAGAATATAAATGAAATTCCAACAATTCTACGTGCACAACAGTAAAACTGAATAGACGGGTTGTTTCGAGAACCGAAATCGATATTATAGCAGTTTTCAAGTCTCGTATCAAACGGTCGAAACGTGTTTTTCATTAGCGATTCCCGTATCCATCCACAGAAGGAACGGGAAAAACCGTGTAAACCTCGAAAACTTTCGATCCGCCGCTAAACAAAGGCTGTTCTTCGCTTATCCAGGGTCTATTATGCCTTCGACAATGTCTATCACGGTCCAGCGAACGCGCCCCCGCTTCGCTCGATATTGAAAAGTCCCAATTCTTTCTCCTCTTACCCATGCTTTTCTCTTCGACGTCCCCTTCTTCCTCGTTCCCAAGTACAAAAGTACAATATTTCTCCTCGTGTACGAAAGTAGTTCGCGTCCTTGGAAGATTTTTTCCCTTCGTTCTGTTTTTCTCGAACGACACGGTAGAAGGTGAAAAGATTCGTCTTGGATGAATCTTGTTAGCGCGAAACGAGGAGTAACGACGCTTTATCCCGCGCGCGACAGAGATCGAACGGAACCCCGCGGATTTTCGTTTCGAACCTCGTTCCGTCCGCGTTGCAACAAATCAACTACCCACCGCGAATCCTATGAGAAACGCGAATCTTTATTGGCGAACGCGTTCCGGGGAAAAAAGGTAAATCGTTCTCTCGAATTTCGCGATACATCGGCCTCTCGGCTAGAACGAAAATAGAGGGGATATATCGCTTCTGGTCCGATAGAAATCCTATCGGAAGCTTCTTGATGCACCTTCCTTTGAGGGTTACAGCTCCACCACTGCAAAATAACTAAAAGTTCTTTTTCTCGCTGCGGCGATAGTTCCGAGTCTACCACATAGACTACAGGAAATCTCAATTCGATAAAACGCGTTTATCTTAAAACGACAAGATATTTCAATCGGCAGCGGTGCGGTTACAAAAGAAATCTGCAGGTATCCAATACATATCTTCTAATATTCTTTACGAGGGGAAAGAAAATTAATTTTTATCTCGCATAAAAATCTTTAGTTGTGCAATTTTTCATTTTCTGCAATCGACGCCCAACATCTCGAGGACTCTGAGAATCGCGGACTTGACCAATCAACATCGTAATATTATATTTAGTAGTTTTTGTTGCGCATACGGGAATTGTACGAGATGTGCCCCACCCCCCTATGGGATCCCCGCAGGAGTCTAGGCTTTTAAGGCCGGCTAGGCCGGACCTCGTTACGGATAATAATATAATTGGACGATTCATGGAAGCTAAGCGGCCGTACTTGCGCCTATGAGACGCCCTATTATCACGGGCCACCGGCTTTGTAATGCAAAACCAATTTCCTCCTTCCGTCTCGTCCGATGGAGGCGGAGACTCGGCTAGGAAGACCTTCTCCTGCTCGTCTTCCGGCCCTTTGCTTCGATCATTTCAACGTCAGGCCCTTCTCCCCCCTGGATAAAACTTGTTATTTTATGAAAAATAAAAACATGATCCCGTCTAACCGGGAATCTAGTCTAGTCAGAGAGAGCGAGAGAGAGAGGGAGATCGGTCTCGAGGATCGACGTCGGTTGACCCCTACGGAGGCTAAGGCCGAACTTTATTTTCCCTCTCGGGGAACCCATCCGAACAGAGACGGTATTTTTATTCAAATTTCATTCAGTTCGACCCACCCTCCGAACTTTTGCGTTGCCGTTCTCCGAGACGCGATCGTATTATGCGTCTTCTCGAATAAAATCGACTCGGCCGATGCCGAAACTTTCGGAATTTATTCTATTTACGGAAAGCTGATCGTCGGCTCTATAAATTCGAATTTCTTTCAGCCGACTCTCAGCCGGGGGAGCTCGTCTTCTCTCGGTTCGCCTTTTTCACCCCCGCGTTCCTAATGGGACACCATGCAACGTCGTCGACCAAATGGAAAGCACGCGCCGCGTCTCGAACCAACACCCACGCACAGACGTGGATATTCCATTCGCGCATACAGCAGCGACTGCGAAAATGCTACAAATTCAAACTCAACGGTGTATCTGTAAATTTTTGTCGTTTTGGTAAGCTCCGAACGAAAGATGCACGGTTAAAGCAGTAATTGTTGTTGCTATACGATGTACGAGCTACTATATGTAGAATGTAGATATCGCGAATGACGAAGGGGTACACAACACCCTGGTTAAACTGTCCATCGAGTTGCAAAGTCTTCGTCTAGTATTCGCGAAGCGAGACTTTTCGCTGGAGGTGTCTGCGTGTTACCGTATGCAGTAGTATGCACACGTGCGAAGTTGTAACACGTTGCAGTTCCTTATCGAATCGTGGGCATCTCTGCTCGGCTTGCTCAAGGATGCTCTATCCTTAACAGCACCTGAAGCAAAAGTAAGTTTCAAGCAAATGGAAAAGTTCAAGATGCATTTCGAGGAAGGAGAACGGGCACTGTGGATCTTCATTGAAATTCTTGGATTATTTGCCTCCTAAGTTCGTACACGCATTTCCTTTCTTGAACATGATCTACATGACATAAATGGTTCAAGATCCGCAACCTTAGCATACCTAAAACGGTAATTTGCAGGTCTACAAAGGAATACTAACAACCGTTCCTCGTGCAATCGTCATCTTCATCAACTGTTCACGATGTACAATTCCGTTTTAGCTGTTTCACTACATACTCGTACAAAATACATTTCTCAGATGTATTTTGATTTGTTTACGCATTTTCTCACACTCTTCTACGTGTTGGAAAAGGGTTGTAAGAATGCCGCAATTTATGCGCAGCGTTGCAAGAGTGTATCGCGAAGAAAGCGTACGGAAGGGATCGCGATTATCGTGCGCGCGTTTGCCTTGAATAAGGTGCGAAGAATACAGGTAGTAGGAGACCTGCAGTTCGCGGATAGACGTCACCTGCGGCGGTCGCGTGCGATAACAGCTCCGTATATCGGTGCCAATGTTAGCGCTGAGCTATCGTCTCGTTGTTTGCCGAGGAGTCGTCGTCGCGACGGAGAGCCCGAGTTTTCGCCAGAGGCGTTCGAGGAGGACAAACGAGCCTGGAACCGAAGCCAAGATCGTAAAGACCGGCCCCGCGTTTTCGACCGAGAACACGAACGAAGCGAACGCGGTTCCCTGTAGTTTTGTAATTCTATTCGCCGCAAAGGACCGCCGCATTCTACTCGGCCGGGTCAATAGGTTCGAAAATGTTTGAACGTTGCCCGCGGGCGCGGGCGCGGGTAGGGGGGCGGCTCACTACCGAATGCCCGACGCGACGTTGAAAACGATCATAACCGATCGGTATATGTGTATGTACATACTATGTATCGTCAGTTATCGCGTTTCACCGCCGAATCCACCGAAAGAGCCATTCCCCTCGATCGCGAGCTGTTCCGTTTTCGGAGCTATACGGTAGTGCACGCTTAAGGGGGTATTCTGGTTTTTGATTTTCGAAAAATTCAGCTTGAATTGGCCCAATGAAAACTCGGAACGAGATCTGATTTTTGTGGAATTGGGTGAGGACATGTACGGACGTTTAAGCGTGCACCTTTAGAACCCTTCGGAACCCGATTAGCAGAAATTACGAGAATTACTGTCTAATGTTAGCCGGTGCGGTGCGGCGCAGCCCGGCGGAAGGATTAGGGCGAAGCAAAGCCGAGTAAAGTCAGAGGGAAACGACGATAAGAATAAAATGAGTCGCGAGCGTTCGCTGCGCAAGTAGTCGCAGTACGAGAAGAGTTGCTAATGATTCGCTAACGAGATACGTGCTCGGTCTGTTTCGAACGGGAACGAGAGAGAAGCTAGGTTTCCTCTCGAGACTCTCCACCGTCGCCACCTCTGACGGGCTTCGTCTTTCTCTTTATCTCTACCCTTCTATATAGTCGCTTTCCATTTTCTCTTATTGTCCGCGCGGATATCGTCACCTGTATATCGTCTCTGTTCTTGTTCTAGTACCGTGTAACGTCCCGTTTGTCCACCGTAAGTTCCGAGTCGCGTACGAGAATCGTTGTTTCCGAAAGTCGGAGGCGTCGTAAAGCGCGCTCGATAACTAAAAATACTTTTCTGTCAGCCCGGAAACACGAATGAAGCCCGTGTAAAAGCGAAGTGCATCTCGACACGGGAACCTTTTGCGTACATACCAGTTTCCTCCGATACACATCGACTTTTCTCTTTCACCCCTCTCCCCCTCTCTCTCTCTCTCTCTCTCTCTCTCTCTCTCTCTCTCTCTCTTTCTCTCTGACGATTCGAGGCAATACTTTTATTTCCAACCGCTTTACCTCCGGACTCTTATTTACGTGTCGCCGGGAAAGCGTTCCCGTGTCTCGACATCGAACCAAGCCCTTCTTGCTGACTCGGCTCGGCTCGGCTCGGCTCAGCTCTGCGCCTGGTGTTTCCGATCCCGATATCGATACCGATGTCGACGTCGATGCCTATGCCGATACCGATACCAATGCCGATGTCGACGTCGACGTCGATTCCGCAACTGAAGCCGACGCTCTGTTATGCCGTGCCATTGCCATGCCACGCGATGTCATGCTCCGCTCCGCTATGCCTTGGCATACCATACCGCAGCCATAGCGCGATTTCTCGTTTCGTCTCGTCTCGTCTCGTCTCGTCTCGTCTCCCCACGTCCGCGTTTCCATTAAAACCCTGCCAACCAACAGAGTCTTTGCGAATTTATCGACCCGATCTTCGCCTACGAATATTTATGAGTCGCCCGGCCGACCGTGAAACTTGCCTCGAATTCGCGACGCTATTACCCAGACTATCTCTACCGGTCCGGTCCGGCCCGACCAGAGATCCACTTACACAACTCGTTCACGGAATTATTCAAATATTGGCGCGATACTCCCCAAATTTTCCGAACCCCGTGAGTTATTTCCTCCGAGGTAATCGGTGCTTCAACGGTGCGTGTACTCGAGAGGGAAAAGTATTTTTCTTGGTCAAGCGTTAAAATTTGTATTTCCTTCAACAGTAACACGACGGTCCACTTGACCGTGACGATGAGACAACAGTTAATCGTGTGCGTGTCGCGAAACAAGGGAAAGGGACTAGCCCAGGCGTGGACAATGTTGCCTCAATTGAGGCAAAACTGTCCCCACCGTAGCGCCCACTGTCCCCCACCAGCATCCGTTGTTACTATGTAGGAAGGACGCGTTTCGCTTGTCGCAAGCAGTGCGCAGGCATCGTGCATCGGAGCCACGAGGAGCGCCACCGAAAGAAAGCTTGGTGGGGGAAGCAGGCGTTTGAGGGCCTCCACCCATGCCCACGCCTGGACTAGCCGATTAAGATGGTCAAAACTACACTTATTTAGAGGTTTTTCGATGGCTATGGAACCATTCGAAAGCTGACCAATAGAAACCCCTCCGAGTAAAATTTCAGCCCTCTTGCTTTCTCGCGAGGGTAGTTAGATTTGATTAGTAGATAGTCTAATTTTTACGAGCACAGTTTGCAAGAAAAAAATTTTTTAAAATTCTGTAAACTACGCCTTAGGATCTAAAATACAAGTATGTTACATTTTTTCAGAATTGTAGAACTCATCGGAGACCGAAAAATGCGCGGAAAAGGAGCGAAATTTGTTTTACGATTTACCCTGTAACTACCCTCGTTGGTCAGCTTTCGAATGGTCTTTGAAATTGAAAAACCTTTGATGGCTGTTTTGACAATCTTAATCGGCTAGTCGGCTAGTCCCGACTAAAGGAATATTCGTCGCTAGTCCTGTACCACCATGCCACTCGCGCATCGTCAGAGGCAGATTGAACCGGACCTAGAGTCGTTCGTTCGCCGAGTGTCTTCGCAAAGTTTATTAGATTCATTTATTCTAGCGATCTCTCTTTACCATACACTTTAAAAAACGCGACAAAGAAGGACCGGCGACGGTAGTCTACGGGGATTTTCCAGTAACGAAGTTTAAAGATGCGGCTCTAAGCCAGAGCCCCGTTTCCTTTTACTCGTCTTCTTTCTCCTTGTTCCGCTCTGTTCTTAAAAGATCTAAAATATGGTGGAACTTTGAAGCCGTGAACGCGCCCTACGAACCAACGTAATATGTAGTACGTAGTAGACTTTTACACCGGCTCGAACTCCCACGTTACCGAAGAAATCGAGCGCTCTTACGAAGAGGAAACTGTTCCTTTTACCGTTCCCGAATTTATGTGTATATGTTACGGTAAATGTGATTAATCCGGTGATTATGAATAATTGCCGGTTATTATATGTACATATATATATAACATATAATCACCACTAAGTTTGGTAAATCGTGATAAATTCCTGAATATATTTATCAAATTAACCGCCGCGCCGCTTTTATCACATTCGCCATTACGAGTTGGGAATTATATAAACTACCCAGTCAATTTGATAAATATTCAATAATTTATCACAGTTACCAAATAAACTGGTGATTATATATAATAACCGGTTATTACTATACATAATGAAAACATATACAAAAATTCAGCGAATTACAAACGTTACATTCACCACTGAATTTCGAGAAGGATCCTACACCTTATTATACATAGATTTCATAATAACCGTGTGTTCAGAAATTTCAGAAACCATTTGGATTAATCGGTGAAACGAAACAAATTCTCGAAACCCTATGACTTATGATGCGAATAAAGTAATGAAAATTCTGAAAGATACGACCGCGGAAGAACCTAAAAAAAAACAGTTACATTTTTTCTATTTTTTCAAGGTTCCAAATCGAGATTGAAACCGATAAAAAATATTCTATTTTTTTTACAAATTTTACTGTACCACAGGTTTCCCGATTCGCGTGTACGGCCCTGTGGAGAGAGCACGCGAGAACGCGAGAAAAGGAGGAACAACACCAAGTAGAAGCGGGTGGAAGTAGGGGAATTTCGAGTCAACTTGAGTCAACTTCACCAACGCCCTACGAATGACGTTACGCGCTACGCTAACAGGCGGACAGAAGCAGAATAAACGCGGTGATCGTGTCGTTTCGAATTTAATTTAATATAGCAGTCATGAACGCGGTCGCGAGTGTGACTATTTTGTCGTTACTGTTTATGTTTATGGTGACAGGTAAGCAAGTTTTTTTCGAACTGTAAAGTAGAACATAAAGAGAATGAGAGAGAGAGAGAGAGCACCGCCTTGTAAACAAATCGCGCATGTTGAATTCCTTCGGCCACGACCCATGTAACGGATACTGTACTATCGATCCGATTAGAGTTTGGCTGATCAATCGTACTTTGATCAAACTGTTGGAGCGAACGCGAACCGCGCCAACGCTATTCTACATACATATATATATACAGTTTTAGGTTATGGACACGATTATGAATAAACGTTTTCGCTTTTAGGAACCGGAGCAATCCGCTGCTATCAATGCAGCAGCGACACCGACGCCAAGGGCGAAGATTTATGCGGAGCGTACAAAAAGTTCGACAAAGAAAAGAACATTGCTATCGAATGCAACAGCGAAGAGTCTCACATGCCCGGCACGTTCTGCGTAAAAATAACGCATCAGAGTCCCCGTGGCTTTATCTGTAAGTCGACGTGTTAATATCTCCACGACTGTTTCTTTCTTTCTATCTATTAACCTCGATCGTAAATAGGTTATGTTATTTCGTTTCTGCATCACTAGGACTTGGTCGATTATTATTGTATTTACTGTGTGATTTTCAAAGGGGACGGTAGATGGCGGCAAGTGATCCGGAAATGCGCGTCTGTTGCCAGTACCGGAGTCACTGGCGTTTGCAATTGGGGAGTTTACGAGAATGGCGTGTACTGGGAAGAATGTTCTTGTTCAGAAGATTCTTGCAACGGAGCTACCACGTTATCGTCGCTCTCGATCTTATTTTCGCTGCTACTCGGCGTCTCGATCTATAAATTCTCTATAACATAACCGTTGTTCGTGCTCAAAGAATTTCGAATAGCGCTTATTGTATAGAGTATAGAGTATAGAGAACCTTGAAACGAAATCCGTCCACAAATTTCCGTCGATTTTATATTCTTTTTATCTGTAAATAAATAATTTTTATATAATATAGAATTTCAAGTTCTATGCGTTTACCTGTATCCTTTGTATGTATAAATAGAAATCGTATTTTCAAGAGGTTCCACGGTATACTAACTGATCTTTGTACTTTTGATGAGAAACGAATCATGTAAGGAATTCGTGATCTCCTACTTGAAATATTTTTCACTATGCGTTTATAACTTAGCACGTGAAATTGTTAGGCTAGATTGACATTAGATTTTCATTAGAATTCGATCGTGTTCGATTTGAATAATCGCGGGGAATCCATTGTTTATGGCTTCCGTATTGCGAGCAAACTGCGCAAACTCCTGATTTTCCTTCTCTCTTGATCTACCGCGACTGTTCCGTGTGGTTCCATGCTCGGGGCTCGGGGTAGCGATCATGCTAAAAGTTTGAGGGAAGTGTTGAGTGGCATGTTAAATTCGCGAAACACATTAATCCCTGTTTGTCGAGATCGTTGCAAGTTCGCTCTTAACTGAACACTAGAATAAATCCATCCGAATCGAACGATGAATATTGCGGATGGAATCGGCTATTCGAGAACAGAGGTATTCGTACTTGTGGCGAGGGTATCTTTTGTTGCTGCCGTTGGCTTTTTTAGCATGAAATGGATAATGAATCACCTCGATCCGACGAACAATGCGAAAAAGAAGGCCAGAAAAAAGGTGAAGCGTTTATTGATTTCTGTTTTACTAGGTTTTTTCTTACATAACCTATGCACCGTTTTCACGAAAACGAAAACGGTGCAAAATGATAACCTAACTTTTTGCGGTTATTCGTGATACGTTAACGTTAAACGAACACGATGTTGGACATTCTCTAGGCGCGCGAACAGTTGCGGAAGTTGGCCAAAACGGACAATTTATTATGGTCGGTGGACATGGATCAATTAACAGATTACGAAATGATGATTGCCAATCACATAGTGGATCCTGAGGATATTCGAGTTTCCTGGAAAAATATCGCAGGTCTCGAGCATGTCATTCAAGAACTTAAAGAGACAGTTATATTGCCTATACAACGGAAGGAATTGTTCGAAAACTCTCAATTAACTCAAGCGCCAAAGGTATACGTTTAATGTTCTATGGAGAAAATAACTCTGTTTTTTGCTCGACCTTTTGCGAGTGGATCGATACGAACCACAAAAAGGCTAATAACAGTTGTATTTCTAGGGAGTATTGTTACACGGACCCCCTGGTTGCGGCAAGACAATGATAGCCAAAGCAACCGCCAAAGAAACAAGAACATGCTTCATTAATTTAGATGTAAGCATTCTAACCGATAAATGGTACGGCGAGAGCCAAAAATTGACTGCAGCAGTTTTTTCTTTGGCTGTGAAACTTCAGCCGTGCATCATCTTTATCGATGAGATAGGTTTGTTCGAAAATCTTACTAAACGCTTGCAACACATACGTTTCTGGCAATGGTTCGTCACGTTTGTCTTGTTCTGTTTACCAGACTCGTTTTTAAGAGCACGTAATTCGCAAGATCACGAAGCAACCGCAATGATGAAGGCACAGTTTATGTCTTTGTGGGACGGATTAATCACAGACCCGTCTTGCACCGTAATAATAATGGGTGCAACCAACAGACCTCAAGATTTGGACAGAGCGATACTCAGGCGTATGCCTGCTACTTTCCATATTCCCTTACCGGTAAGTCAAATTTACGTCGATGTATTCTTAATTAAATAATAAACTACTATCGTTTTGCTGAGATTCAAGGATGGTAGTGGCAGCTCTAACAATGATTATACGTGTGTTTCAGAATGAAATGCAACGAATGAAAGTAATGGAATTGATATTGGAACACGAGCCGATAGACAGTAACGTGAATATTCCACTGTTGGCAAAAAGGACAGACGGTTTCTCTGGATCTGATTTGCAAGAACTTTGCAGGAAGGCATCCGTGTACCGCGTTCGAGACTATCTACGCGCTCATCAGCAGTTAATACTTGCTCTTTTACGATTTACGATTTATCAATCGTAATAAACCTTTGCTGGACAGACAGTTTTGATTAATTCCTTTTTTTCTTTTTGTTTTTATTTCAGAGAAACAAGCACTGGCACCGATGACGAGGAATATCACGACGCTGTGCGACCTATTACAATGGAGGATCTTTCCGCGTCGTATAAAAAGATGAAAACGTCAAAACTCCATACGGGCGCCCTCGGCTCAGTCAAACTAGAGTTAGATTAAAAACCAAAAGTATCATTTACCTGTTCACATTGAACTTTTACATTTTCTAAAGGAAGAACTAGGAAAATATCATTTTGTAATAAGATTCTCCACATGCAGCGTTTATACCTTTATTTTTATCGAATCAGAATCAAGTGAATTTATTTCGGTTATACCAGCAATGCAAATTAAATAATTTAGTCGAAACCGGGTCAAGCGGAAAGCGTTCATTATAATTGGAAATTTTGTCGAATAGGCAAAAATAATTCGTCATAATATTATAGACTACAAAGAATTTTAAGAAACTTTTATGAATACTATCGTTTTGTTTGGAACCAAACGATCGCTTCCATGAATTTCGTTTCGTTTCGTTTCGTGATTGTAACTTAATGCATTATTTTTACTACTTTAAATTAGCGGGTTTGTATTTTAGATTAAATTTTTTTTACGCAGGAAATAGTAGACGTCACGTGCAAATCGAATTTTTGCCAAGTACACTTGTGCGCAAGTCAATGTGCGTGTGTAGAATACGTCCTTCGAAATAACGGGAGATTATCGATATACATCTTGTTTAGTATCGTTTAAATTCTATCATGCCATTGTTACATCGGTGTGTTATAAGCATCCGTGTTTGTGTATGTACAGAATTAAAGCGTAATTGTATTTCATAAGTAATGGGTAGTTTCGAATGTTGATGATACAGAAAACAGTTTCGCATTTTCCTCGCAATCGAATAAGCAAAATTGAACGGATAATAGAAGACTATTTATTTTGAAGATTTGCCATGTGATTTATTTAAACTTGGCAATTACAGGGACGGCGACGTCACAGGACAACTAATCGAATCGAACGCTTAAACTAATTAAGACCGAAACGAGAGTAGTACAACAAATTAACAAGATGTTCGTTTGTAAAATAATGGAATTAAATTGTTACAAGACGTAACCGTTGAAAACTGATGGTTGTGTAAATAATTTTGATAACTTTATGTAATTAGGATTATAACGTGCGCGCGCGGGCGCGACTAAGCTGTCAATGCGGAACGTGGAAAGAAGTACTACATACGTATATGTATTGCACACAAGGTATAAGATCTATGTATGTAATAATGTATAGTTCCGAGTACTATAAAAATTTTACCGTTGTTCAATATAACAAAAAAATAATAAATATCTTGTACATACGATACAAAGTAGTAAATGCAATCCTCGTGTTAATAAAAAGCGAAGGTATAGTTTTGCAAGAAACTTACCGAGTCCCTAACGAGACTATTTTCTGACAGGATCGTGGAACATGCTCGCGTTCGACGGTATAATTCAATTTGACGGTAGTCGGAGGAACGTGGCATCGACTATGAGTAATATTTCACGGTTTTCTTATTATATACCACTACGGTTTCACTAAACACTAAACATTTACATACGGTACATTTACCGTGACTGTGACTGTGGTCACCAGTCAAAATTCTGCAACCGTTGACAACGCTAGTCAAATTCATTGCGAAAGTTACTTGACAAACCTATCAAAATGATAAAATAAATATCTAATTGTAAGTATTATTTCATTTACTAGATTCTGCTGAAATTAATTGGATCGATGATTGAAATAATCATTTAATAGAAAATAACGGTTCTTTTCGTGATGTACACTTTGAAATTTTAGCTCGATTCGCGGCAAAATGTAGACAGCGGGAAACGATTTTGAATTTATATATGGAACTGCCAATGATTCACAATGATTTCACAAACGAGTGTCGCTCGTTTACTGCGATAACGACTTAACTAAAAATTTTCAGTTTCCAAATTATTAATAGAGAAATATTCAATCTTGCGTATACCAGCACAATATGCAAAATGGCAGCAAAATGGCAAACCTACCCCTACCCGAGATGGATTGAATACGAAGTACTTCTACTCGTTTTCTCCCTCTAATACGAAAAGGAAACAGTCAAGTTCGATGATTACTTGTACTTACTTTGATAGGAATGTACTATTTTTAATAAATAGATAAGCTTTATTACAACTTGCAATTATTTTCAGCAAATTTTCGATTTTCATAAAATCGACTAACATGGAGTCGGATTCGGCGAATTTTCTTCCAACTCGGACTTGGACTCCAGTGATCAAACTCCTTCAAAACTTTGACTCGGACTCCTTACGATTCGGCGCGAACAATCGGTAAGTAGGAAAAAGAAACAGCGGAAAAATATGGGGGAAAACGAGAGAACGCATGCGCAAAGAGGATACTGATGGAGCGTCTCAGTAGCAACGAAAGTTTCCGGGAATGAAACTTCTAAGAGGACAAAGCCTCCGCGAGCCTCTGTCGGTTCCCCTCTTCCTTCTTTTCACCGGTGAGCTACGGCCATAAAGTCGGAGGCACACCGTGAACAGTCCGAGGGAATAACAGAAGAATATATTTTCCGGGGTAGCGGAGGTGAACGTCGTCGACGGACAGAACAGAAGCGCAATCGGGAGAGCGAGCGAGCTAGCGAACGAGCTAACGAACGAGCGAACGAACGAACGAACGAGAGAACGAGGGAGAGAAAGAAAGAAAGAGAGAGAGAGACAGAGCGGTACGAACGCGTCATTGTGAATGGCGCTCCTAGTGATAAAGGTGGCTGCGGAACACTTTCGATTTCGTATCAGATGGAAATTGTGCTTGAAATGAATGTTACAATGATTACCACCGTCCGTTGATCTAACGCGGTGCGGCTTTTACCGATTTTACCGATCGGTGCTCGTTCCGTGTCGGCTATCCGACGAAGAAATGCGAGCAAACACGAAAAGAAGAACGACGGCAGCAGCCGGATTCCGGTACGATCATCCGTAAAATCCTGCATAGAGAGCATCGTGGCGTTCGTTCGCAGAGTGGACTGTTCTCTGCAACACCTGCGGTGCATGATTCCATGCATTGTTGGTGAGTGTGCGTATCCGCGTACGCGTATACACCTACCTACATGTATACCTGGCGTGCTACGCTTCTAAATACTTACGTTATCAGACCAAGGGAGTAACGTAGGGATCACTGTTGTTTTTTTGTTCTCTCTCTCTCTCTCTTCTCTTTTCTCCTCTCCTCTCCTCGCCTCTCGTTCGAGCGCGTACGTGAAAAATCTGTTCTTTTGCTCGCCGCGCGCGATAGAAACACGGGGACAAGCTGCCGCGAGTTATTGCTTTGACACGATGACACGATTGTACCACGGGGAACGTGATCGTACTGTGAATGGAGGTCCGCTCAGTCCGCTGTCGAGTTTACACGGGCACTCGGCCCAAAGTGTTTGAAAGTTAGCCGACGACGACGACGACGGCGACGAGCCGAGCAAGAGACAGGGCACAGGGCTGAACGGAACGAACGAACGACTCGACGGAACTCTCACAAGAGATTATCCTCTCCTTCTGGATGTTATTATTATTGTTTCGTAGAAATTCACTGTAAAACTGGGAGTGCCGCCGAACTCTGCACAAGTTGAACATGCTCCGAAACTGCTGCTCGGAATTTTACGTTACACGCAAGGAACGGTGAAAATGTGGTGTTAAGTGTCCTCTGTGGTGTACTGCTAACGGTGCTTAACCTAACTTCTCCTTCGACGCTTCTACATACATAAAACACGGCGCGGCGTTTTCTCGCGAGTAACGTTCTCTCGACGACACACGCTCGTAACCGAGAGAACGCCGAACGGGGAAACTTGTCGTCCACTTTTCCCCACTGTTTTTCCTCTCTCACGTGTTTACCGCAACGTTTTCTTACCGCTGTAATACATGTTTTTATCAGTGTCGAAAGCTCCCGAGTACGATAGAGCACCGAGCCACCTTTTGTGAAACAGTGAACGCGATACTGGCACTCTTCTAGGTCAAATTTCGTCGATGAACGACAGAACCGATCGTCCTCGCGATATTTCCACGAACGCATTTTTAACGGCGTCGTCGTTCGTCGCTTACGTTCAGAAATCTAAAACTTATAGATTTATTTTCATTTTTTTTCCTTCTTCACCTTGATCATCGTTTTCTTGCCACCTGCTGCCAGTATCTCTCTACGATACATTATTTGTTGTAGACACACGTGTAAATAGAGTCTATCGTTGTTCGTGATCAGCATTTTATCAGGAGCACCATTGGTTTCCTCTTGTTTTAGTTTAGCATAGATAACAGACGGTTTTGCTATTTAGTCAATTTAATCAACGCATTCTTTTCAAGCGACCAAATTAAACGACATAGGGGTACGTTATACCTTGCATAGTGTTTCTACGATCTCTGCGAAACTTTCTAATGATCTGTCGTTAAACGCAAGAATATATATAACGTTCGTTCGTACATTGCGACGCGTAGTGTGTTCAGACCCTCTGTGGTTGATTTTTGTGGACGCCGTACGCATCGGTAGTTACGTGCAACTGGTGACTGTCATGGTGATAGTAATGCCAAACTATAATCTAGTGGGAAATTATCGAACAGAAAAAATAATGGCTGGATGAAATGGATAATATAAGGCACGCATGCTCTGGGAATTGATGGGTGTATGCTTTTCCTGCAGGAGACCTACAGGCAGCAGGCTAAATAATAAAATCTCAGAGCATATCTCAGCACCGGTAACACCCCTCCATGTTTGTCTGGAGGAACAAAGAGGACCAGAACTGGGCTCTCGCGACGCCTCGGCTCGTAAGCCACAGGTAAACTTGATCGTTCCACCTGTACATGTAACATAAAATACTGGATACGTGAACGTCTTGTTCTTTCCAGGCTAAAAAATTCTTTGAAAAGCAGAAAACACAGGAAAGGTATAGCGAAGAAGAAGCGGAGACAGAATTCTTTAGACTCGAGGCAGAAGATTTGAACAAGAGTCATTCGAGCATGGCCAATACTATCAGTAATATGAAGATGACCAACCGCATCAAGGGACTGGTGAGCAAACATCGTAAACGGTTTATGGAAGATGGGTTTGATCTTGATCTCACATGTATCCTTTTATCGGCAAATATCATTGACTACACCGAACGTGTAGCATAACCTGTTTCGTTTATGTATTCCTTAATTAATTTCTATCGACGATAGATATCAGGGGTAACTTGATAGCGATGGGTTTCCCTGCTGAAAAGCTAGAAGGAGTCTATAGGAATCACATCGATGATGTTGTTAAATTGCTGGAGTGTAGACACAAAGATCATTATAAAATTTACAATCTGTAAGTGTCGGTGTACGCGAACGCGCGTTCGTTCGCCTGTTTACTCTGTAGACAAGAAACGCTTGAAAACGATTGAAAAATAATTTTCAGCTGTTCGGAGAGGTCGTACGACTTTAAGAAGTTCAAACAACGGGTAGCTACTTATGCGTTCGACGATCACAATCCGCCGATGCTGGATCAGATAAAACCGTTCTGCGAAGATGTGCACCAATGGCTTTCCGAGCACCAAGAAAACGTAGCTGTAGTTCACTGTAAAGCGGGCAAAGGTCGAACAGGCGTCATGGTTTGTTGTTACCTTCTCCACACCAAACAATTTCCCACAGCCACAGAAGCTCTTAACTATTATGGAACTAAAAGGACGCACGATAGGTAACTACCTATAGTATAAACAATATTTTGCGAGCGTTGTCTTGGACAGAATTGGGCATTGACTCTCGATAACCGCATGAATCGTTAACTCTGCTGCCTCTGTCGGGTACATAGTGCATAGACCGTAGGCTATCGTTTCATTTCGTTGTTTGTTCCTCGTTATTCGTACAGGAAGGGGGTAACGATACCTTCTCAGAGAAGGTACGTCGATTATTATGCAACTCTTGTTAAGGAGGGATTGAATTATCAACCAGTTAAATTGTTGTTGCGGAAAATAGAACTGGATCCAGCGCCTATATTTCACGGAGGTCAAGGATGTAAGCAAAGACAGCCTAAGGTTACCTATAAGTAAGCTGCGAAATTTTTATGCAAACTCCCATTTTCATGAATCATTTTATAAAACTCGAAATTTGTTTGTGTGGTACGGTCTGTGTATGGTAGAAATTCATAACGAAATGCATAAAATATTCGCAGTTTATTTAGCAGTGAACGAAAAGAACGACGCAAGATAATGCAGGATAATATACAGCCTTGTATTTCAGATTTGCATTGCGTAATATCCGAGTCGAAGAAGAGGATATTTAGTTCCGATATAGTAGAAGTACGAAAAGGAATAGCGACCGTCTGCATCCCCTTGAAGCATAGCGTCGCGCTGACCGGGGATATACGAGTAGATTTTTTTAATAGGCCAAAAATGAAGCGAAAGGTAATCGACAGTTTTATTCGTCGAACTACGTGCGTTCTATTGAAAATCTACGATCGCCCAATCGTATTGTCCAACCCGCAGGAGAAATTGTTTCATTTCTGGTTCAATACGTTCTTTGTGCGGGACTACTTCACGCCGGAATACGATAACGGAGAGTTACCGATCGATCGATCGACAAGGGCATTGAGTTGCGACGGTACAACTATGGAGTTGCCGATGGTGATGTCACAGATGAAGCCTAGGGCAGGATCGTTGGCTAGCCTCGGACCTATGCCACCTACGTTGGTCTTAAGTATAGACAAATGGGGCTTGGACGATGCACACAAGGACAAACATCACAAAGCGTACAGTGCGGACTTTAAGGTAGGCGTCGTCGACACGACTAAGCGACCCGACGAACCTACAGGACACGCGGTAACTACCTTGAAATTTCTATGATATTTAGATATGTTGGAAGTTTCTGTATCCGGACAAAACTTTTTGAAAATAGTCATTTCCACGACGTATCTCAGAATCATCGAAATCGGAGGGTAGCTAATGATTCGATCGGGGTTTTATGTTTGAGGGATTCGAATCTGTTGCAGGTTAGCTTATTTATGCACCGAGTGGGCGGTAGTATGTCGCAAACTGTGCCAGTCACGGCAAACAGAACCGGGGAGGGAATTCAAATAGGGATGGGAGGACAAGAAACTCCCAGCGAGTCGAGCGAAGCGGACAGCAGCGAATGCGACACGACTGGAGATACGACCGGAGATGAAGATGGGGAATCTGGTGAGTCCTCTGCATCTCTGGTGATGAATCACCATCCCCTTACACATAGCAGTAGCCGTACACACGTTAGTACCCACCAAAGAGCTAGTCTCAGAGAAACTGCAAAAGGTTTACTTCCGCGAGGGGAAAAGAGTAGAAGTAGTCATCGACAGAGCAGTAGTAACGTCAAATGTTCTTCGGCACTCGTACGTTCAGCTACCTTAGACACATAGTGACTAGCAACTATGTATTTACCTATGTATGTATGTATGTATGTATGTATGTATGTATGTATGTATATACACACACGTTTCGTTGAAAGCTTTGTACTTAAAAGTTACTTTACAGTTCTCTGAACTGGCATTCAAGCTTTACAAGTTCACGGCAAAGGATGGATCAACCCACTTTGTACTATTAGTTTTTCGTTTCTGCCAGCATGAAATGCCAAGTATTCGACCACTCGAGGACGCATTGGTTTCACACTTTTTGTCGTTCGGCACCAAGCAATGTTTATAGCCCGTGGATCCGATGCGAGAGTCTATGTCGCTTCAGAAACTAGCTCTTTTTTTAATTCAAACAAAATTACAGTGACACGTCGTCGCTGCGCGTCGATCGGACCGAATCTTTCGGAGAAAACTCGCATCTTCCGAGATTTCTCAAATTGTATATATTGTAGTGCACGAGAGAGAAAGAGAGAGTGAGAGAGAGATTTCTTTGTTCAACAGATTTTCAGAATACGCAGTCGACATCGGTCGATTGTTTGTTTGGAGCGTCGACCCGAAGTCTCACACGGTTCACGTTTTTGTATTGACGCGTCATATCTCGCGATTAAAGATTCCATACAATGTTTTGAATGAAAGACGCCCGGTAGCCGAGACATTGCATGTTTCTTTAGTAGCGTGTTTGCCAGAAACTATTATTTATTCTTTGCTAAACGATAAGTACTCTAGAATTCGACTGGTTGCGAGTTTCGAGCGGGAGTTATTCGGTAACCCATTTAGACACGTAATCTTACTTTTATGGTTCATCTACTTCTCTCATACAATCTTCCAAGTATTTCGCATCGTTGATCGTTCAGCGTTACTGTCCGTGACAGTGTAGTCGAATGTTACACACTTACACATGCGCGCGCGCGATATTTAGATAAGGGAAGTTATTCAGCGTCGAGATCGAAGGCGAGAGTTTTTTACGTACGCGAAATTTTATACGATAATGACGTACTATGTACGAAACTAGTATTCGGTTTGGAAGTTGTGCGGGGAGAAACCAGTTTGCGGAAACCGACGCGATCGTTTGTACTATACTACACGTTCCGATCGCTGTATTCCACGTGATCATTTTCATTCGTTCATTCGTTGATTCGTTCATTCGTCTATCCGTTGATTGGGACAACGCCGGAGCTGATTTCCATAGTTGTTTCATGTGTGCGGACGGTCGTCGTCGGACCATGTAACATAGCGTTTGCGAATGCGCAACGAAATGTCATCTTCTCAACAGAATCGCGCGAAACATTAGCAGGCTGTGCAATTGTCGAAACCTTTTATTCCTCAATGTCTGTTCGATTGTGATTTTTTGTATCGTCGCTGAGGCGCGGTCCGTTTCGACTAAGGGTGGATTTATAAAGGAGCTGCGAGCATCGATGATAGCGGCGCGGTGAAATGAAACCAACATTCGTGACAACATTTCGACACATACTAATGAAAAAGTACATATGTATTTTCTTCGTTTTTCTTTTTTATTTCACCGCACAGGTCACCTCGCTGCTCCACTATAAATCCACCCTAATAAACCGTCGCGTCGCGTCGCGTAAAATGATCGAAAATTCGGAAGCCACGCGACCGAACGTAACATAAATAGACATCTACGTTTTTTCCTTCTACGTTCTCTTTTCCGTTGATCGATCGTTTTCACGGACTGCAGTCCACGCAGACAATCGAATCGCGATCAACGCCGTAAAATTCAGTTTTAAAGAAGCGGTCTTAAAACTGACATTTTGCGGATGACAACGATCGTCGGAACGGTTGTCTATACGCACCCGTGGAAATTGATCGTTTTTATAAAACGTGTATAACGAAACAGTACGAGTTTTTCGGTTTATATTTATTATACATTTGCACGCGGCACGCGGTCGAGTAGGACATCTTTCGTCGAATCGCAATCGGAATTGTTTTCTCGCGTCCCGATTTAAGAAGACGCGCGTTGATCTGAATTTTTCCTTGTCCGACTTTCCAGCAACGTTTTCGAAATTTCGACGTGTTCCCGCTGATGTTAGACTAGAAAGGAGATTTCGGAAACCGTCGAAACGTCGACGCGCCTCTCGAGGTTTCGACGGTAAGCAGCGAACTCGCCGGGAACACGATGCGAAAGAATTACGAACGCTTCGAGGTTTCTTGGACGGCTGTTCGAAACGCTAGCCTCGCTTTTTGCGTACTCGTCCGAAAACTGTGTCGCGGGTCTGTGGTTCCCTTCTCTCGAATCTTTTACCCCCTCCTTTTTAGATCGCAGCGCTTGAACACGCGTAATCATTTTCAATCCTCGTTTCCACAACGGAACGGTGCACGAGTATGGAGATACACCGCAAAGCGTACTATGTTATACGTATAACCCCACCGTACGCGCACGCGTTCTGGTCCATGATAAAGACAATTCGAACACACCGCTCTGTATCTGTCGTTAACTTTTCACTTTTCGTCCCCCTTAGGAATATACGTCGAACGGATATTTCAACGCCTGTACATGTTTTTCATTTTATTCTGAGTTCTCGTATCGTTGCATGTTAATAGTTGATACTCGTAGTTTTGCAAGTTTTTATAACGTCTGAAATATGTAAAATTGATACGCACACCATCTCTATCTTGTATTGTGTAATGATTACTTTGTGATACTATTATACTTCTCATTATTAATTGTACCGTTGTTATACATTTATTCTTATTAATTATTATTATTGTTGTTGTTATTATTATTATTATTATTACTATTAGCGCTACTACTATCGCTACTACCATTATCATTACTATTACCACCAACACCACCACCACCATTAGTATTACCGCTACTGTCGATATGTTCATTATTGCAAACGCTGATGCTGTCGTTGCAACAACAGTACCGCTTATAGAGACATTTTCGATATTATCGTTGTCATCATCATCATTATTATTATTATCGTCATCATCTGCATTATTATTATTATTATCGTCATCATCTGCATTATTATTATTATCATATTCTTATTATTATTACTATAATGACTATTCTTATTCGCTAATAAAATGTTAGCGGTTTCTAAACGTAGCTTTATGTTATGAACATATTCCTGTAACATAGATTTTAATACATACACGTTATGACAGTAAAGGTGCACACTCGTGGTATAATTCTATTCGTGTGTCTCGATTCTCTGTAAAGTGTAAAGGATAAGTTTCTCTCGCGTGGCATTCTCGAGTCGACGATTTTAGCAAAGAAACTTTTGTAGTAAACACACGGCGAACCGAGGAATCGGCCCGGCCCGTTCGATAAATCGAGACTACCACCAGGAAAACGTTTCTGCTCGGTTCGTCAGCTTTCCAGGAGCTTACGGTCGACTTTTCCGACCCGGGACAGTCGCGCGACATTCTTTCGCGGACCGGGTGGAAAGTGTATGCATTCTTCTTTTCCTGTCGTCTTGCATGCGGGACTGCATCGGCGTAATGTAAACTGCAACCGACACACAACATTAACGCGTCAACGCGAATGTACAGTGGCGGCCGTAGCGCGTACACTCGGCAGAATGAAACTTTTGTTTGCGGCGCGGCGCGCTTCGACGATACACAAATAGTTAGACAGAAATCAATCGGTTTTATTTGATTGGATTGAAATCTTTTCCGAAGTAAGTCTTGAGAGATAAGAAGCGTAAGCGAGTATGGATATGTATGGCTGCCAATGTATGCTCGTTTGTCGACTGTACATACACGGTGGAGGTAGGGGTGCTGCTCGAGTAGTTGTAATTCCTCTGTCGAAAACGAAAACGCGCGTTTCTCAGCTACAACGGGAGTGGTAAAATTGAACGGTTCGGTTGTTGAAATGAATTGCGTTTTGAGCGCAACTCGCGAGACAGAACTGGACAGAGAAAATCGCGAATTCGCAAACTAGGAGAGAGATACGGAGAGGGGAGATCGGAATCGAAAAGGAAGGTCCGGAGACCCTCGCTTCGTCCTCCACCGCAAACACACAAGTTACACCTCCGTAGACGTAGCACTCGAGTACCCGACCAAACAAACCTGTACCGATAACTGACCAATTTTGTGTCTGTGTGTCTGTCTGTTCACCCCTAGTGGACATGGACCAACGAGTCGGCCGGTACCGCCTTCTCTCGAACGGAGGATCGATAGATGTTTTGTGAGTTCATCGGCAGTCATCCATTCATGGGAATACCACCTTTCTACGTTGGTACCGCGGGAATTTTCATTTTCCAAGCCCGTCGTTCGATCGGAGTGTGTTCGGCTGAACGATACATACAATAGAACGTCGGTCCCGGAGAGCAACGGGGCCTGCCACGAACCAACCAATCGTCTCGGGGTTCGAACACTCTTTTTTTTTAACGATGCGATGCACGGGCCCGGTAACCCCGTGCCGCGCGTTTCCTTTCCTTTCCGTTTCCTACTCCTCCTACTTGACTCCTTCGTCCCTAGCCCTGGCACGCTGCAATTCCACACACACGCGCACGCGCGCGTCTCTCTCCGACAGTGGCGGATTTTTGCTATTCTCGTGCAAACTCTTGTTGCTCTCGAAGCTACTCGCGCTCGAAAACCTGAAAACTCGGTCCGAAACAATTTCTAGAATATTTGCCGTCACAGGCCCCCGGTGATAGGCGATCGATAAATCCGCCATTGGTCTCGCTGGTTCTCCCTCGAAAGAGAAAATCACTCGAGTACCGTCGATGCGTTGTCGATGTAACGTTTCTTGTGTTTTCTGGCGATGACGAGGAACCAGTTTTTATCGATGTTCGGATCTCGGCAACCATGATCGGTCATCTACAGCAAAATCGTGTTGCGCCGAAAGAAGAAAAGGTATTTTCGTAACGTTAACGCTTTACCTACCGGAGGCCTGTCAATTATATATATATATATATATATATATATATATATATATATATATATATATACGCTATACGTTCCTCCTCGGTGACTGTGCTACATAGGTGTATATCGAGGAAGTAACTTAAAGATCTTTTGGAATTGGAAATTGATGGATCACGTTACCGGGGCTGACTGGTTGGTTCGCGCGTCTGTTATCGATAACGAAACATGAGCAAGAGATCGCGAATCATAGAGAGGATTTGTACAATCTACGATTAACCCTTCCAGTGGATCGATCGGTTCGAGCTTGTAAATGCGAAAACACGCGTCGAGATTTTCTGGTGAACCTAATGTATTCGTGATCGAGTAGAGCGCCACTCCGAAGTCCACCTAAGGGTTAAGTAGCCGCCGGTAGGTTACGTGTTAAGAAAATTGTAAATCGGCGGTGGCGACGATAATATCTGTTGTTAGAAAATTCTGTACTCGTTGTAAACAATTTAAGTATCCCCCCGTTCGTCGAACGAATAGAAAAATTGTCTCGCTGTGACGGGACGCGCTTGTCTGATTTTCGCAGGAACGTTTGCACCCTTTCGAAGAACGGCCGATCTTTCCCGATGTGGAATCGGGACGAAGCGTCTCGAAGGATGCACGGGAACACCTTTGGACCATTTTCGCGAAACTCGACCGCAAGTCGAATAGCGAACGCCAACTCGAAAGCGTACGAGTGCGCAAAGTTCCTAGAATGATCGAAAATGAGAGCGAGATTGTGCAAAGAGTGCTCGTCGAACCGATATGCATACATATGCATGTATGTATATGTATGTATCGCATCAATATTCGGACACTCTTAAAAAGACGATAACTTTCTCAACATCGGAACTATACTACATACTTGGATTTTTCCACAAGTTGAAACAATTAGTTGAATAATTTTTTTTCGAAAATTTTAAAAATATGTAAGCGATCGTCTTTTCGAAAGTGTCGTAATATGAACGCGCGAGTGGTTATGTACATACCTATACATATGTATATGTATATCGAAGCGAGAGCGAGTTGTAACATATGTATGTAAAATGAGCGTGACGCGCGGGATGTATCGCGAAGCGAGCGAATTCGCGACGAGCGAGCAAAGCCGAGTCGCGAGTCGCGTTTCGAGAGAACGGCGAGAAACGTTCCTCTGCGATAATGCGGCCTTCCTAGTTCACGTAATCTTCGACCAAGGGATAGAGCGAAAGCTTATTTTTTCTAAGGATCCGCACGCGCGCGCGTCCCGAACGATCAGCAATCGCGCGATCGATCGGAGAAAGTGTTTTCGCGAACGAGAAGTTTAGCCAGGATAGTCAAGCAAAACCGACTATGACTGCAAAGAAACTGTATTTTACCAGCACGTCATGTCCCATCCCGTCCCGTCCCGCTCGCTTCGCCTATATCGCTTTATCGCTTTGCTTTGCCTCGCCTCGCTCTGCCCCGCAATACTAAATTCTTCCAACAAAAAAATATAGAGAGGATCATCCTCCCACGAAGAACGGAAACGAGTCGAACGTGTTATTCGCTTCACGACGAACGGTGTTTGTTCGCTCGAGCGGCTTTTCCGGGCGTGCCTCGTCGCTCGCAAACGTAATCTTCCCAGCGTAATTGTATGGATTTCGTTAGAATTAGTTTCACCGTACGATAAATACGTTATTACACGACCGTTGCGTCGCGTAAAGGCGCCAACGATGCGGTACACGATACGATTCGACGCGAGGAACGCATTCTCATCGAGATTCGAGGTTCTGTTGGATGAACCACGTGATCGTATTCAGTATTCGTACATTCGATTTTTCTGTTGTCGCAACGAGGTATATCTGTATATGTATGTATATGTGTACATATATATCATCGAGACGAAGGAGAAAAACCGAACGAGATCGGCGAACATCGAAGAGAGAAGCAACAGGGAAGAACACACGGGACGAAGAATCGTATCGAACCCCGGGCTCGATTCGGTTTAGGGGAAAGCAGAGAAAACGGAGAATGATCGCGAGGCGAGCGATAAGTTTCGCGTATATATATATAGGATGGGCAGCGAATCGCGAATCACCCGAGAACGGATTAGTAAATTTACCTCGTTCGAAACTGTTTTTTATTCATCGAATTAGCGATCGCGTCGCGGTCCTCCCTCGTTCTTTTTTTACCTGCTGTGACACTTAAACGCAAGGTAAACTTACTAATACACGTTTCTTTTCAATCCACTCACCCCACCCACCCGTGTCAAACGAATAATAGCATGCGTGCGCGTGCCGACGCGACATGTATTTATACGCCTCCCTCTCCTCCCCCCCCCCCGTCTCTCTCTCCTCGAACGTATTTTTTCCTCGTACAGAGTTCACGAATACCGTTTTATAAGTGACAACAACAACAGCAACAACACCTTTTAAGATTAACTTTTATATGTTTCACATGCGGAATGTTCAAAAATATAAATAAGAAGATGCATTATTTTCTCTGTGATATTGTATGCGAGAGCAGAACTATTCCAGATTTTTGTTCCCTACCCGACTGTTTACCGTTTTTCTCTCTGTTTTCGAACGTCGAGCATCGGAGAACTTTCGGCTGTGGATTTGTTGTTGGTTTCTCTATCCAACGGATAGCGGATCGGTCGCCGCGAACGTATAGGGGAGAAGGAAAGGTGAGAACGCGAGAAATGCGTGGAGGGGAGGGGGGCACCTTTCCATCGACTAATTACCCATCTACATATACATACATATATCGCACGCCCGCTCGCTCGCTCACACTCTCTTCCCCACCCTCGCGATCGTTTGCGCGTTCGCAATCGAGCTCTCTTCCTTATTGTACCTATTTAATTGCGGATGGAATTTTCACGAGTTACTGACACGCTGGCTCTGCTTACAGGGGAGTCGACGTATTTGTGACTTTGAAACTAGCTCCGGCGGGGACCGGTCCGAGCTAAACTCCTTTCAGAAACCGTCCACCTGACAGCACGTGATACACGATATCGATCGGTAGCCAACAAATTCAGCCTGCGTCTCTGCCAGTCCATCGCTACGCACCTTCTTAACCACTGCGTTTCCCTCTCCGTTGCCGTTGCCGCTAATCGCCGGGGCAGTTTCGAACATTTTCGCGCTGCGCTCCATCTTATCTCCTTTTTCAAATTATGCTTATCGTTTGTAAGACACCCCGGCCCCGAATTGAACATCCTCGATCGACTTTGTCGACCTCTCGACGATCAAATGTACCGCGCCGATTCGATTATACATAGGTTTGCCGATTTTCGATCGGCCGGCCTCCGAACGAACTTTTTCGCTCTCGACGATCAATGTACCACGCGAGCGCGTTATCGATTTATTTTAATTAAACGTAACTCCGAATACGCGACATTCGTTGGACACTTTTATACGACGAACGGCGCGGCGATCGCGTCGCGACCGATTCCGATCCAACAGTCTGCTTTCGATGCTCCTTCCGTGTTCGCGTCGAGAAATCGATCGTTTTATTCGTTTTAACGGGACAGTGATTTGTTTCGATAATTCCGATTGTTAACGCGTCGATAAAAAACGTTCGTTCGTCGAAGTGATATATTTCGCGCGTCCAGAAACTTCGCACCGGGACCAACGAATCCTCCTGTTTCTCTTTTAAGTTTGTCTCGCGCTCTGCTTGTCATTCGGTGGAAGATTCTCGACATTGTTATTTATGGAAATTTCAATCTTCTCAACGAACAAAGTACAAAGCAACACGAACGGATCTCAAGCGTTTGCCTTTTTTATAAGAAGAGTATAGGAAGAAGTATATTTAAGATGTTTTGTACGATCGATGTCGAGAGAGATCGGTTGGGCTTACGAGTTGTTCCGCGGTACGCCCCGTTCGATAGTGGTCGTCGCCGCACCAGGACGAGAATGGATTCTTCGTTTCTTCGACTGGTTTATTGGAAACACTTTGTATGGTTTTTGCGTTACAAAATATTACGGACAAACGTACGGACTCGTATCGTATACCTGTCGACGATACACCGAGAACGAGGATTGCAATCCGCGGTGTTGGAAGATCTTGCGTTGCGTCGTTGCGTCCGCTTCTTTTTTTCTCTGTTCGCGAATGGCGAATATTCGATGCGATGGCGCGGCGTATCGGACAATCCCGTATCCTCGAATACTCGAATACTCGATGGAGCGCACCGGTATCCTCGAAAGGAAGCGACGTTACAACCTGTAAAGTAAGAGATATATCGTACAATACAAGAAAAGTACAAGTTCTTTTTACGGTAGAATCGAACCAAGAAGCAACGGGAGAGCCGTTTCTTTTCGCACCTCGCGTGCGCGATCGAAAGGGTCTAGTCGGTGTCCCGGGCTGCGATGTACGGTACATATAACCGATGCACGGCGCCGTTTTACCTTCCTCTGCCCCGTCCTCTGCTGAACCCTCCTCTTCCTCGACCGGTTACCTTGCCCTTCGGCGGCGGAGACTTCGGTCTGAGAGCCTCGATCCGCTCGGTGCAACCTGTTGTGATCTGACCGTTTGCGAAGTAGCTGGTGTAGAGATCAGCGTTGAAGTTCGTGTTGGTCAACTCGGGTCCAACGGTCAGCCAGCCGGGTCGAATGGTGGTGTCACGGCCAAACAGGTGCAACCTATGCAACGGTGTACGCGTTAGAAATTCCTAAAAACCTCCTCCTTGTCCTGCGCTTTCTTTCCTTTTGCGCTAGGTCGATGGAAAAATTCGAGCCCTTTGAACTCGCGATAGCCTCACCGTCGTCTGCCAAGGCAAAAGTGCTCGATTATGTGAAAGATTTCAACGGGTTTCTCTATGGAACCGTACTCGGGCTCCTCCGATATGATCAAGTCTATATCCACGTTCGCGTGAATAAAGTCCCCGTCGGTGGATCGTCTGACGGTCCCCTTGATTCCCATCAGACAATGCTCCTTGGTCCTCTGTAGCACGGCTTTGCTGTCCAAGTTCTTGCTGTGGCCCGGGTTATCGATGTTGGTGCGGATCCAGCAGATATCTTCGCATCGTCTGAAACCCCATTTGCGAAGACAGAAGCGTCCCATGTCTAGGCCGTCGCTGCTGCCGCACCAGAGGAACACGAAGCTTCTATTCGCTGCCACTTCGCCGATATCCAGCTCCATTATCTACAAAACGACTTGATTCTTGAAACAGTTATTTTACTAGTCGTTTCTAGTTGAACTGGTGCCCCGCGCCGCGCCACCAGTTTTTCCAGTAACAGGCTGTATTTCTATTTCTACCTGATCCCAATTCCACAGTTGCACGTTGGTCGCCCCGCACGTACGCTGATACTCCTCCAACGGGGGTTCGATTAGTATTACATCGAATTTGCAATTGAGCTCCTTTAAATTGTACGCGAGCAAATCCGTTTTCAGGTACATTGGCGGAGTCGCGGTCTCCGCTATCAGGTCATCCTTCAGTTTGATTAGCTCTCGCAATTTCGGGTACTCCTCGAACCTGTCCGCGAGGCCCACGTCTCTGATGAAATTCTGTGGTCGCTGACCCGTGTCGATAAAGTGCTGGCAGTAATCGTTGTGAGGATTCGACGATTGCGTGCCCTACAATTTCATTTCAATCCCTTTACAATCAAATCCAAGTCGAAATAAATTTATTTGCCATTTTTCTATTTTGATCGAAAAATTTCTTCTCAGCCATATAAAACAAGCTGTTTCGTCTTAACGACAAAGGTAAATAAATTACATTGAATTACATACCGAACGGATTCGATGAATTATTTAAAATTAATATTCGTTTGTGGAATAATTAGTGGCCATACTGTAAGTACCTTGAGGAACGTTGAAGAGTCTTTGTAAACGATCTCATCCGTTGGGCCCGCGTCATTCTTCGAATCTTTCGCGCCATTCACAGACCTCTCGGACACCGATTTCACACGTTTTCGTTGCGAATCGTCAACATCCGTGCCCAAAATGTGTCGCAACTCGTCCACGCTCGAAACGCCAAGCTACGACAATAAACGTTTGATCATTTTCTAATTTACCTATACCGTATGCCGTATGTTGTATGCTGTTGCTCCGTTTGGATCGCAGCGCCAGCCATAACCTCGAGAATGTCGCAGCGAATCTTTTCTCACCGTTTGCGCCAGAAGTTTCTTGCGTTTCTGAGATCGTTCGCGAAGAGTCTGAAGCATAGCCTCTCTATAGAAGGAACAGCTGACGGAATCTCAGTTATCGTAACAGATTCATTGCTGTTTGGATAACCCAGACGCAGCTCGCGACTCGCGATTCGAATCGATCGATAAGCACGGTTCTGTATTCTGAATTCGCAACTTCCTCGTTATGCACCAACCTCTGTTTCAACAGTTTTACCAGTACAAGATTATTTCTCTAACAATCGGAATGGCAACAACATACGCGGAGCAAAGGACTTACCTCGATGCCTCGGTCATCGATCCTGTGGAGGTGGAGTCGACTGGAGTCGACGGAGACAGGGACGGAGTCCGACGGAGACCACGGAGACAGACGGAGATGACAAATGACAAGAGTCTTGAGTCTCGAGACGGTACGACGGCAATCAGCAGAGTCAGTGCTTCGATTGGGCCCAAACTTTCTCGCGCCTGCGCACGCCTGCGCGAGAACACAGTAACGTATCTACTATGTATTGGGAAGATTCCTGTCGTTTGAAAGATCTGAAACAGGAATTCTTATCTCAATGTCATGTGTCTTGTTCGTGTTTTCTTTTGCTAGTATGTCCGCTGCTTCATTTCCTGTTATCCCTATATGGGCTGGTATCCATCCAATTACTATTTTCTTAATTCTTCTTTCTTTAATTTTGTTATAATATCCGAAATCCATGGATTATTGGATCTACTATTATAAGAGTGATCCTTGGATGCATCTATGGCAGAAACCACAGACATAGAATCAGTTAGTTTTAATTTTCCGTGTAAAACGCCTCTGCGGCGCTTCGAATCTCCTGATATTACCAGGAGTATATGATATGCAAGGAGGTATCCGACAATAGCAATAGCCGATCTCACTCGTCCATCAAATCAATCGATCGCTTCACAGCAACAGAGAATACGAGGCGGGCCTCCAGTTACTTTTACGTATAGTTTTTGATTCGATTTTGATAGATGTTGAATAGTTATTAACAATTTTCCGGACCTTTGTCTACAAGTGAGCTGAAAAATATTGATACCATCTTATAAATAATTTGTTTTTTTTGTAGATCGAGCTCGTATTTAATTAGTTATTAACAATTTTTGCACAGAGTACTTGTTTCTCCTATATGTCTGCAATGAGTAATAGAGTAATGTGTTAGGCATGGAAAGGTATAGTGTGCGACAAGGACAGTCATATCCGGCAGTTCATAAATCGCTAATAACTCGGTAATTAGGCAACAGATCTTTACAAAATTAGATCGGGAATTTCGTTAAGATTTCATTCTAGATTCCTTTAACGAGATGGTTCATAAATGATGTCGCTGAAATTGGAAAATTAATTATTTGTGGAGAGTGTTCGGAATAATTTGAGGTTATGTCGGGACAAAAGTTCGAAGAATCGTCAATAACTGTTTCATTACAAACCAATTAAAAACAAAAATGTTATAAATTATTGGAAAGCGACTTATTAATGAATTTTCTGACAGTTTCATTGTATCAGGAGTAAGTATCAGGGGATTAGCAGATTAGCAGCGCCTTGAAAGTAGGTGGCACGAGTGAGTCCTTTTCTCGCACTAAACCTCTCCTTGTCTTGCACATTACCACAGCCTACTTACTCTATATATATACTAACCTATATATAAATAGTACTAGCCTGTGTATACGTGTGTACTAGCCTAACCGTGCTGAACAACGTGGCAACACCGCACACCGCTGTGTTTACAGATCGAGAGTCCTATTTTCAATAATGGGAGTCTTGTTTTTTCATAGAAAATTTTGTTAAAATACACAATTCGTTGTTAATTATGTTTAAACAATATGTAAATATTATAACTATTATCTCTTATATAATCTAAATATTATCTCTTATATAGATGATAAAATGATTATAACATTTACAATGACTGTATATGTATATACATATATTTATCAAATTGAAAATGACAATTTCAGCTAATATAAATCCTAAATCGTAAACTAACGATATCATATCCATATTTCCATATTTACAAAAGTGAACTATATATTTAGAACCGGTAAATAATCGCAACGAGATCGCGCGAGTATTTTCAATTTCCAGGCGAAGACGGAACCGGACGGAACTGACGGAAGGTGGTAGAACGGTGATGCGTTTCTGAACGAGCGTTCTAGTAAACGTTAAAAATTTTTATTTTTAGAAGACTGTGAAACTGACAAAAGCGCGGCGCCATATTGCGTGCGTGTGTTTGGTTACTGTTCTGGCGCGTGGTCGAGAATTGTTATATTTAATTAATTATCATGTCTGATAACCAGGTGAGTCGACTAGTTCCGATAAACCGGCAGCTAGTAGCAGTATCTTACGATACAAATACAATGTAATATCGATATGTTCGTTCATACGTCGAGTCTAATCGGTCTAACCTTGCGTATTAGGAGCAAAAACCCGAAGCCGGCCCAGGCGACGCGAATTCCGAATACATCAAGCTCAAAGTCGTCGGAAACGTAAGAGACGACACAAATTTATTTCTCTCGCTCGCAATTACCCATCGACGATATCCTACCGTTCATATTTAATGTTTCACTCTTTTTCTTTTTTTTTTAGGACAGCAATGAAATTCACTTTAGGGTAAAGATGACTACTCAAATGGGTAAACTCAAGAAGTCATATAGCGATCGTGTGGTTAGTTTTTTTCTCCATTGTTTAAACAGACTCGAGTTGTATCATGCTAATAGTGTTTTCCATGACAAATACGCTATTTCGTTCAACTCGAAAGATCCAACGAATTTTCGAGTAGAGCAAGTCTCTAATTATTTCTAAACCGTATGATCAATAATTAACAAAATTCTTTAACACTTGCTTTCCTATAATGATTTTAGTTACGTCGTAACCAGGAGTACCAATGTGACACCAGTGTTAACTCATTACCGTGTACCAGTGATTATCGCATAAATTTGAAAATCTATGGTACATGGCTAAACACTTTTTAATGGAACCTTTAAACCTGCAACAGCAAGTTTCATTTTGAACTAACATGTCAGCCTCGACTACCTAACGTCATCTAATAGTTTCATTTAAGATTAAATGTAAAAGAAAGTTTCTATGCTTTCTTTTGGTACAGCAGAATTATTGAAAATCCTATTAATATGCTTCTGGTAGATAAAGTGTTAAGATATTTGGAAATTACTCATCATACGTATATAATTCATTTTCAAATATGTTCAAACTATCGGTAATGGTACGTTGAATGTAACAAATTTGATGCAGGGTGTTCCTATGACATCGCTCAGGTTTCTTTTTGATGGTAAAAGGATTAACGACGATGAGACACCGAAACAGGTAAATAAATTAGAACCGTGTAACGTTGCTCTGTTAATTTTAATTCCAAAAATATCAGTTTCGGTTAAGAATTTCATTTACCATACGACGATGCGCTTAACGATTTATTATTGTAGCTGGAAATGGAAAATGACGATGTTATCGAGGTGTATCAAGAACAAACAGGTGGTCGCTACTAAGGAAATTAAACCTATTATTCAGTTTTAATATCTTTTAAAGTGAAAGTGACTATCGTAAAGAAATGGACAAGTTCATCAGTATGTATATGTATGTTAAAAAGCATTATGTAATTTGGTTTTTTTACGTAATATTTTGATGTGCTATTCTACATTCCTGTAACGAAGCAAGATTAAGGACCATCAACAGCCATATTTCATACAACATACACATTCATTCACCAAAAACAAAACAGTAACAACAAAAAACACAAGAATCATGCCTTAATGTCATAAGTTTTGTCCTTTACTAACATCCGGCATCCGGCAATGTATTCGTATTTCATAGATTTCTGAATTTTCTCTAGTTTTAGTAATACAAAAGTTTTGAAAGAAGAAAAGAAAAGAATGTTAGTTTCATTATTCAAGCACGTAAATATGCACGTAAATAAAAAAAAAAGAAATAATTGTAATATTTTCTCCTTTGCCTTTGCTTTTTAATAACAATCGCAATAGTAACAATTTTTTATTTTTGAAATTTCGATGTCAACGATATATATATATATATACAAAAATATACAAAGGATTTGTTGTTTTCCTTTTTTTTATAATAAAATCATGGAGTACTTGATTCGATGTAAGTAATGCGGATGCTTCTTACAAATTCGTTGCCATCAAACAGGTTATTCGGAATATGTTCCATCGCAATGGACAGTACGAGTACGTTGTTGATAGATTCTCGTTACTCTTACAATGAGAATCCGAGTTTGAGATGCAGAAGCTGGACCAAAGACCCGTGAATCTGTTAACGTTGGGCGCTTCATTTCTTTTTCCGTCAAGATTCTATTCAAAGTTCCATGGGCATCCTCATTACAAAACACTTACTCAATGATTTAGCAGGACAAAATTTCAACAAATTGTAATAAAATTTATTCTTGTACAAATAAGTAATATAGTTTTTGTTTTTATTACTAACGTGTAAAAGTTGTTCGGAATTTCGTTCTCTACTATTATAAGCAGTTTTATTCTTCGAACAATACTATAAATTCTCTTTACAATTAAATTAATTTACTCTCTCTGTGGTTCCAAAAAGTTTCTCTATACCATATATGATCCAACTTTTCTATTGTGTGATGCGACGACGATATTAGAAGATATAAATAGATTAATGATTCTTATTATAAAAATTCGATCGAATGCTTTATCGCTTACTACTTTAGCGTACGAATAATTAATGATATCTAGACTACAAAATTATAGAAATAATTACAGTTATTAACATGTACTTTTGTTTATGTTCCTTGCGTAGAGAAGGATCCTAAAACTATTATTATTATTACTATTATTATTATTAGAAGTTATTTTGAAGAATAGAAAACGATGGTGTACACAAACTTTCTAGAACCACTGTACGTGGTAAACATGTTTATAGTTAGAAATTGTAAGTAAAGTATAACGATAACATTAATAGTATTCTCTCGTAAAATATTATCGTGAACGATAAAATTGCATCCGCGCGAAGAAATTTTTGAATTCCGTAAGAAAAGCAGATATAATGATTTTGATATAAACAGCATTGTAATAATCATTAAATTTCATCAGTGTCACAATCATGTTTACATCTGGCAATAGTAATAAAATACCTGTAATAATTACCTACAACAACAGCAAAATAAAAATAATCCTTCATTTTTTTCTGGTTATTTCATATTTATACACGTGCGTATAAAAGACAGCGGACAGTGGAGAAATGAAACGGTACGAAATCTACGTCAAAAGGAAAGCTTTTTATTTAGTAGTATAGCTTTTCTTTATACATTGAACAGAGTTGATAGTTGCTATGAATTATTTACTTTTTAGCACTTCGTTTCAACGACGATGATACTCGCGAAAATCCTTAAATGTTATAAACGAGTATGCCTAAAAATATTTTAACTATACAGAAATTATCTTGCGTCCTCTAATAATCCTAATGTGTGGCGTCCTAACATTATTACATATTTACAAAAAACTACATTCTAGAAGAAGCAATTTTCTGCCTCGATAATTGTAGTATCACAAAACTCGAAATCTTCAACGGGAGGATTTTTTTTCTATGTAGAGCGTAAAATTTTTAGAGCGTTCCTACTACTGTTCTTAATCGTGAGAATTGTACATCGCATAAATTGCTTCTTCTGAAGCAATAAAAACTTACTTGCCACAGTTGAATCGCTTAATAGTTATTTTATGCACTGGTTTGAAAAGAAGTGTCAGCAAGTAGATAAATAGTTTGTTCGACAAAAAAAAAAACATGAATTTATATAGTTTTAATATACACAGCTCGTAATATGCATACAGAAAAATAATGCATCGGATATTGTCCGAATCACGGATCCACCTGATCCGTGACAGATTCGTTATATAGTTTCTTACAAATCTTTGCGGGGGAGAATCGCGCGAACGAAAGTTTTTGTTTTTTACAGGGAGCGAGAAGATTTGACAATCTCGTATATCAGGTGTTTATAACAATAAATTCGCTTATCACTATATACCACAGACTCTGGTCATTCTCTTTTGTAGATTAAAATGTTGTTAATTTCATATTCTGCATAGAATTTCCACGTCGTTTTCTTCGCTAAAGTGTCGCTATACAGAATTGCTTCGTGTTAGAACGTTTCTTTCCCACCGATTGAACGCATACAGAAAAATTTCCCTTCACCTTGGGTTTAAAGGAACCGTGCACGCGTTGCATTCAACCGTTTTGCTTCTCCTGAGCGTTCCGAGAATCAATCAAAGTAAAACAGAATCATACAACGAGATACAAGAATAAATAATACGGAGATTCGCGCGGTGTATCAAGTTCAACTCGTTATAAAAAAACTTGATTCAGAAACAGAGTTTCCATAGTAAAGACACGTCAGTCTTTCGTTTTGTCATGTTTTATAAATCTAGCACGGTATACTTTTTCTTCTGATTTACAAAAGTTATAGCGGTCCAGTAAATTCTGTTTCTGAATAATCCGAATAAACCTCGAACATCAAAGTAAAGTTTTTAGTAACCGACTAACCGATAATATAATTACATTAATAAACGATCGGTTTCAGATTCGGTATTAAGCTCGATACATTATCGCGAACTTAACTCCGAAACAGAGTTCCGAATGTTCCGATATGAAAGACTCCAGTCTTCGACTTCGTCGTGTGTATAGTGTATACAAGTTTAGCGCAATACACTTTTTTCCATTTACAAAAATTACAGCGGTCCAGCAAATTCTGTTTCCGAATGATCCGAATGCAATTGGAGTTTCGAAGTAACGAGTACGACTCTTTTTTTAGTAATCAGTAGTAATACGTAATTACTTGAATAAATTATAGGACGTAACTGATTCTCTTTTTGTATTTTCCCTTTTCTCTCGTCCAACAAGATACACGATAAATTTTAACTATTTTAATAGAGAAAAAAAGAATTAATTTAAATTATAAAGAAAATTATGCCTTTATCAGGAACATAATTCACATATCTGCTCTCTAGCAACAATCAAAATTTCAATCACGAAAATCAATCTTTTCCATCTCTGAAGTACAAATGCTACGCGCTACATAAGTATTCTTTTTTTTTTTTAATTAGGACATCATGTATATATGTATATTTATATATGTATATGTTCTTAAATAAAATGTACACAGTTTAATTCAAAACATACATTTCTTCAGATATAATCTTTTTCAGGTGGTATGACTATAAATATGTAACGTTTGTTTTTTTTGTTGTTGTTTAGTTTAGCTCTCACCTCGTTTTTTTTAATAATACTTTCATTCAATTATTATAACTACTTACTTGCATTATAATAAATATAATATCCGTACAGTATTCGAGCGATCCGTTAATTCTTAAAGCGCTGTTATTTCTTGGCGAAGCATTGTATGGGAGTGGGAGAAAACCAGCTCGAGTTCTTGAACCCCGTTTAAGAAAGTTAGCGCCTTGCGACGTGTAAGAAAGGTCACAGCGCATCGCGATGCCAAACCCACGCTTTTTTCGTGTGGTCAAACCTATGAGTCAACCATTGCTGCTCCAGTAATTGGTATCTATCTTGACTTAAATACAAAGGTTTGCCACGCCTACGAGAACACATTAAAATAACACATTATGAACACAATCGAATCATCGAGATAACAACAAGTCCAGCTACATACTTTAGATCTTTGTCTTCTTCTTCAAAGTCGTCGAGATACAAAGATCCCCACAAACAAGCTCGCCGTCCTCGGATCACAACAATATAAGTAGACGTAACCACTAAATATATGCCGGTACCAGTTCCGCATATGGCTGAATGCTATGGAAAGTTGTATTAAAATAATTAATAATTAATCAACAATCATATTTATAGTTTAGAAGAAAAAAGAAGAACGCTGCCCGAAAGGCCGAAAGGACTGAAAGCGATACATACTTGGACAGCTTCGCAAACGTTCTTTTGTTTGCAACAGCCTTGTTTCAGACAAACAATTGTGCCGCATATCAAGCAGATACTGATCTCTCGTGGAACCGAGTGGCACTGCCGACATTGTCGTTCATGGTAGTACTAGAATGGTAGTTAAAGAAACATTGATTGTACGATCTGAAAGATATTAGATGCAGCTGGAGAATCTATGTATGCGTATAAAATTGCGTACCGAAAACAACTTTTCATATTCCCTTGGAAGACTGAGTAACTTGGGTGTTTGCCACGATATGTGCTGCTCCGTAATCAGGTATCTCACGTTATAGGTTTGTCTAACAAACATGAGGAACTGATCGCACCATTGTCGGGGTACCGAAACGCTAGCCTCGCTGTTCTGCCAGTTCAAGGCCACCGTTGAATTGAATATACTCCAATCCATACCTTCCGATACTAGTTCCAAATAATAAACTAATCTCACGAACTCAGTCTGCGGTGTACTAACTAGGGGTAATGGTTGTTCGTACAAATGGTAGCGAAGCAGTGCAGCTATTCGCAAGAATGGTAAGCACAGCGATTGTATCTGAAATAACAATTAAATGGATGCAGATGTCATAATTATTCCAAGTAGAGTGCGGATATTTATGCATTCGTGGCATGTACAATTTCAATTTATTTCATTTTCATCGGGAAGAATCTTTGAAGAAATGAGAATTCGCGTAAAGATCCACAGTCTAGTTATCGTATGAGAATTAATACGTTTAGTTAACAAATGTTGATTACGACCTACTATTATCAATGAATAAAATTCATTTATGTTGATGTTAATCATTTAAAATGGTTATTCGTTATCGGAATATTAAAAATGAATATTTTTTCAGCCTCCGAACGGATGATAATATCGATGATTCTACAGTCGCTGGGTCAACGATTAGCATTTAGTACTATACATATGCATACCTGTTGTTCAATGTTATGCATCTTCATCCTCGTGTACGACGTAGATGATGAAGTCGATGGTTTGTACATGTCGTCTGAACAATATAGCTCACTGTTATCGAAGTATTCGATGATTCTATACAGTATAGTATCCGAAGACATAGGACCACGGTCCATACCCGGGTCTCTCCTTAAAATCGCGTTTCTTTCCGCTTGCGTGAGACCACAACTGATTTGAAGTACCACTTGATAGTATAATAAGTTGTAGAGTACTTTCACCACGGTAGAGAAGTACGCTAGAAGAAATTCAACTGGTTAAGCACTGTTGTTGGATCGTTAGGCGATTTATTTAGGGAAGAGGTATCCTAGTTACCCGGGAGATGCCCCACCCGGTAATCTGACAGAAAAAAACTTTCTCGAAATTAATAAAAATAACAGGTGTGCATAGTCTTATTTTATTTTGAAAAATAAAGTAAAATCTACCGTCGCAAACATTTAGAGCACAGTTCTTAGCTGGCATAATAAAGAAAGAAGATTTTGAAAATTGTCAACCATTAAGATACATACTTTGATCCAAGTGAAGAGGAAGTAGCAATATGAATTGTATCAGAAGAACAGTCGGGTGGATGAGAAGCAATGGAACTTCTTTCTCGCGTGGCCTCAAGGCGAGTGTGGATGCTGGCTCGGCAGGTATTCCAGCCAGTTGCTGCCAAATAGTATGCACTGGCCACGATGCTAATATTCTTGCATGCATCGCCAGAACGTGGAGCAGTGCAACTGAAAGAATACAAGAAAAATCGAATTGAATAGAATCGCCAATGAAGAAAGCAGCACGTGCTCCAAAAGCATAGGAGAAAACAAAGAAATTTTACCAAGGCAGTCGCGTTTCGGCGTCTGAGGTATCGTGGTAGGTGATTGAACGCAAAGCGATCCGCCACGTTGGATCAGTTCAATTTCGAAATTCGTTCGGGCTATAGAAGTTATGAAAAAGAACAAGTTTTGGGGACTAGGAAACAAAGGAGTGTAGTATCCATCCTTGTAGCTTGTGCACGTGTCCGTCATGTCCTCCATGGATTTCACCATTGCCACATTCAAATTTGACGTGAGCTGTGGAAAGATCAGACACACGTTAGATAGATATGGTGCATTGCGACTAGACAGTTGTAATTGCGACAGATCGATATAAGGAAGCTCTCACAGGGTTCTGTTGTATTTCCTTCAGCAGGTTATTTAACTCTAAGAGTATCGTAGCGGTGGACGCGTGATGTGACTGTACCACTGCCGCGCACTCCCCTAATTGCGGGGAAAGCGGCAGAACCGAATTAGCTAATTGTCTACAAAGCGGACACAGGTATTCGCCTCTTTCCACCGCGATATTCTGCGGTCTTTGATGATTACGAAGAGACACCAAGTATGACTTCAAGCACTCGAGATGCAAATGATGACCGCACGTCTGAACGTGAACTCCATCCTCCCTGAGCCAATCGACGGTCAACACCCATGTTGTCTGCGGGATAGGAATTCAGACTTATTAACACGTTTCGATTTATCCGACGTTCGAGGATATATTATCAGCTGAGATAGAAGTAATTACGTATGCGAAATAGGCGTTTATCTTCTGCATTCTACGGGCCCAGTGAGCGCTACGGGTGTCGCCTGTTGTTATAGGCGGATCGTCATCGGAAGTGGGTAAAACTGGTCGTTCTGGTTGCTGCAGTGCATGACCAAGAACGCATGTCGGCTACATGAAAAGCATATGGTAAAACGCTGCGCTAATATATCGTAATTATAAATCAAGTAACGATCCAAGCGTTTATTTATTACCTGAATTAATACGATCAGGCCCATCGGCGCATCCTCGCTGGTGGGAGTAGTTTGATTACAAATTACGCAATCGTATTCCTTTTTGCTGGTTAATTTGTTTGCATTGTCCTCTTCAATTCCGTCCATACTACATATTCCGTCTCCTTCGTCTGAAACAAAATATTCTGGCTTGATTTCTTGTGCTGCGGTGTCGTCAATTTCGATTTCGTTTTGACGTTGGTCGTAAATACCTGTTTTCAGTGCCTTCTCCATGAACTGCTTTTGTTTGTTGGCAAATTCAGCCATCACCTTCTGTTGCCTCTCCTTTGCTCGCCTTCGTCTCTCCTCTTTCTCGCGGCGTTCTTTCTCCCGTTGCTCGTCCTCGCACGCCTGCGTCAGAGGCCACAGCTTGTTCTTCGTTTCGATGATAGCCTCCTTGCACATAGGATCTAAGTTCGCTATTTTATTAAGTAGCTGTGAGATGAAGAACGGCCCGTCGCCGATTCTCGACTCCTTTGGTGGGGTTGCTGAACTACTACTAGGTTCGTTATCGGACATGGTACATTGCTCGAGGCTGTAACTGTCCGGTACACCCGATAATTGAGAGTGTAATTTTAATAACAACGAAATTATACTTTCGCCTATTTTTACTGTCTTTGGTTGTCCTCTCTGCAACGAAAGAAAGATCGATTAACTTGGTTAGAAATTAATTTTATTTTAAAAAATGATTTTCAACTGATCGCGCGGATATGATCGAATCAGAATTCTTTACCACAGGCTCTCTCCTCTTTAAGTGCTTATGAGAATTCGATGTTGATGGAACAATTTCCATGGCAGAAGTGCTTAGACTTGGGTAAACTCTTTGGGCAGTACCTATTTCGTTACCAGCCATAACAGCGGGTCGTTGAGGCGCTGGTGGCAATGCTAGTCGGCCACCGACCATATCTACGCGCAGTTAACAAAAATTATATTAAGGAATAGGTCAGCTTGTAGTCTTTCTTCTTTAAATGCATGCTAGTCGAGCGAAAGGTAATAACGAAAGGTATACTATGTATGCATACGTTAGAATATTTCTCAGTATTCAGTGCTTTTTTTCTATAAAACTATAAACGATAATCCACAAACTTGCTTGCGTTAGCTGTGTTAAGCAGAGCCAAGTGTTTCACATTTGTCCCGTTCGCATCGTGTAATGCATATATATATATAGTTATGTCCCACCAGAAAAAAAGCCCTGATAAACTCAAACATGTACGACATCCAATATTACGGATACAGCTATGGTTAAGCGGAAAAGACGAAGAGCAACGTACTGTTTGGCGAAGGAGGTGGTTCAAGGGCAAGGGCCATGGTCCCTTCGGTGGATGGTGGCAAAGGTCTTCCTGGAGTTATTATATCGTCTTCGCTGTTAACATCTGATATAGCAACAATTCCGTCTTCAGGTACAATAGTCATATGAACTTGGGCTACGCATAATAAAAGGATAAACAAAACTAACGTCATTACATAATTGCACTATGCGATATTAAATCAACTTATATCCAGGGTGTGTCTTAACTTACATACAAACTTGTCAAATGACTTACGAGGATGTAGAACATATATTCGATAACGCTAGAAATTCATTCGATCAAGGCATATGTACAGACATAAAATTTTCCGAATACTTTTCAACCCCATTAAGCGATTGAAACTTATTTTTCTTAGCTAGTATATTCCGTATCGTTGAGAAATAAATCGAAAATCGCTTACCATCTGCCGCTGGTAAGGCTGGTAGAGAAGGTAAAGATGGTAGACTTAGAGTTTCCAAGCAGCTTTCGTCTGTCCCGTCGTTTAGCATAAGTGAAGCTGCAACATCAGTCATTTCATCTTGAATATCATACTCTAGTTCGCCTAAAAGAAGAGATGTTTAAAGCGATTGAATCTCCAAAACATAAAGAATTGAAAAAGGAAAATAAAAAAAAGAACAGTTCACGCTAACGGTTATGTGCTTACTTTCAGAACTTTCCGACTCTGATTCTTGCATCTTGATCACGCGTGGTACCACGGTCCTTAGATTTTCGGATAAATTATCAATTTTATAAAAACTATCCAGATCCATATCCTTTATCACACGAGATGTTCCTTCGCTGGTATAGTGACATACGCGGTTCGTCTAATTCGGAACGAACGTGATTATTTTCGCGATTTTCAATTATTTTTATTATTTATAAAAAGTCTTTGTACTTACTGATTTTTCAGGTATTTCGGCAGTGATTACCGCCATTTCTAATAAGTAAATAGTCAATGCCATTACGTGTTCCGATATGCTATGACCATATACAGTCTTGTAAAGAATTATTAAAATCATAGCGTGGAAAACTTTGGTGCGTAAGGCGAGTCGCGGATCGTCGTAATCGAATGAAACAGGAGCAGGATGTCTAAACGGTGGCCACGGTGTCGCACTGTTTTTTCAATTTTCCTGATTGCTTCACGCTGTAACATTTGTAACAATTTAATAAATATTGGTACGTAAAAGTAGCAGAAATAGACATTAAATACAATGATTCGTTAAGAAGGTAAGCATACTATTCGGTGAAACGATCCATCGATATCTGAAAGTCTTTCCTATGCACCGCTCTTAATAAAACGTGTAGAGGATCAAATAATTCATCCCACACATGTGGTTTTGGACCATACATTCCCTGCTGCATATTTCCACTGGCTTCGAGATTAGGAGCCTTGTATTGCGCTGTCTGTAAAGTATATTATACAATTGTTGAAGAAACGTGTACACCGATGCTTCTATAAATAATGCTAGCGAAACATACATCAGCCAAAATAGACTCAAAGTCTCTGTTTTGCGGGGTACCGCAACGCTCTGGCATTAACTCCATTAACTGACTGTGAGTCTTGTCTCCCATGCACAGCAACGTAACCATTTCCAGACCTGACATTTCGTTATCGGGTAAACCTGCAGAAATATTGTGCGAGTTGTATACTTTCAATTATTAAATAGAAAATGAATTATGAGAAATTTACCTAGGTTTGTTCGAACGTTTACCAAAGTAGCTAAAAACGTTAAGCAGCTTTCCAACATAGGAGTATTTTTCTCTCCTTCCATATATTCGTTTTGACGCGTATGGTACAAACAGAGACTCATCCATTCCCTCACGTGAAACCTAAACGAACAGAGTGATTATTTTCTATGTTCTATCCAAGAAAACAGCAACGAAACAAGAATAAAACGAAAGAATTACTTTTCGATAACAGTTTTCATAAAAACGTCCGGTTGCAATTTCGTTGCGCAGACTTGCAGAAGATAGAGATCCGCGTCGACCATCGAATTGCAAAAATTGCATTGTATATAAGTCATGGCTTGTCCTTTTATTTGAAGTCCGTTACGAACCCATAAGCCGTTCCAGATCTCATAAAAGGCAACCTGAACGAAAAATCATGTTGTTATACGTAAACATGAAAAAAATTTGTAGCTAAAAAAGAACATCGTCCCGTGCATCGGTATGCACGATCCATAAACGGGTACCTACATACAGTGCCTAACGGTACTTTCAAAAACTGAATCACGTCACGAGTTCGACGGAGCAGACATAATTCTCGCTTCTGTCTTATTCAAGAATTTTTTCATCCTTTCTAAACCATCAGAGAATAAGAGACAAGGAAATCGGTACTATGCGTAATTATGTATAAATGATTTCAGGGTCGTTAATGGAGCAGAAAAGCGAAGCGTGAAAGGAACAATTTTATTACGAATAACATTTATGCGAATACAATAACAAGAAAGTTTGCAGACTTGTTTTCAATAAGAAAACATGTTCGGTACGCCTATTTAGCTGTAAAGAAAGTATTATATATCACGAAACAGAATAATCATATCTGAACTATTTATATATATATATATATGCTGGCATTCTTTCACTGTTCGAAGCTGATTTGTGGGTTCACGGCACTTCCCCCTCCGAACCGACCAATCCTATCACTCGACGCCAGTACAAGACGCAGCGTTGTCAGGTTGTAACAATTTTGTCATCAATGGACAAGGGACGAGGGACGAGGGACGTGAGATCCTCAGTCCTCGGTTTCAGATGGTTTCAGATGAGTGAAACGGAACTCTGTACTCGCGTAACGTATTCTCCAGATGCCTACAATTCCTAATTGAAATGGTACTTTCATTTGCCTCATGACTCGTCGGTAGCCATTTCAATATTCGCGAACATCGAAAACGCGGCAAGAGAAGAAAACGGGTACTTATACCAAGAGAATTCGTTAACTGTGATACATGTGCCAAGATTGCCCGTGAGCCTTTCTCTCGAAATTCATTTCGCTGGCGTGTTTCGATCGGAATCAGTGGACGATGGTGAACACGAAGATTCTTCTGTTTTGTTTGATAATCGGTTTTCAGCCGTTCGCGAACGGTTTCGACAGCATGAGCATTATGGACATAAAGGATATATTGAGATTCGGCCGTGAAACCATAGTAGACATTCTCGAATCGTGGGAGATGCTACAACCGAAAAAGCCTGGGGACGAAGAGAATACCTTCCCGTTTGTTTATAGAATGGAGAAAGAGTTGAAGAACCGTATATCGTCAGTGTCGAGCAAGATCGACGTTTTTCAGAGGAAAATGGCAATGCACATCGATTTAATTATGACTAAACTGTTAGCTGATCTACCGTTACAAGAAAGCCTCGATCATAAACTAAGCCAGATCGATCGGTACGTCGGGCAGATCAACGATTTGTACGATAATTTCGTAGTATACGCCGTGTCGTCGACAACATACGACCGATTCACGTTGGAGGACTTCGCTACAACATGCGTCTCCTCTAGATCAGGTGCTTTGCCTGATATTTTGAAAAGTATTCACCGATTGTTAGTCCCCACCTCTGACCAAACTCTTAGCAGAAGCATTCTTGTGTTACTGGCCAAACAAATGGACGTAAGTATCGAAAACCTCTCTTTCGAAATTTTCATCAAAAAATTCCTCGGGGAACACTGTTGGAACGTATTAACTCCAATTTTTAATATATAGTTACACGTAACTATCGGGTCAAGTACCAGACTTGACAAATTTCTTTGAAATTTGTCTTTTATTTTTCAAGTTTCATACTTAACGACCTGATGCTTTAATTTCGTTTATCACGACTTGGAATGAAATGAAACATCGAGAGATGACGTTCTTGTTTTTGTAAAACAGTTATTTTAAAGTAATTCACTACGACGCTATCGCGTCCACAAATAAAATCCGAAACTCGAGAAACGGATTTAAATCGACTTATGATGGAAGTATTTCGTCTACTCTACTGTCCACTCATTGACAGTTCCGAGAACCCTATCATAATCATTAAGTAGAACGAGTGTATTAGGCATAGTGGACTATCACGATGATCGAGCGACGTCCGACAGTATGCACCTATTCAATTCGTCAACTGTGATAAGGTCTCTCGGAGCATTATTTGCGAGAAGACAATATGTACATACTAACGCGAATAACAAAAAGAGGTAAGTATGTATGTACATATTTCAATGGCGTTCGAGATCTAGTTGCGATCGTCATGTTTTTTGAAGAACAATGAGGAGATAAAAGATGGAATTCATAGGAGGTTCGCGATCAAATTGTTCGAAATCGTGAAATCGAGTGAAAGATTATTTGTCCTTCGTGGAAGTCCACTGCGATGAAAGAAAGGAACCGCTTGTACAGCGGTTTTCTCTACGATACAATGCACTTTGTGACGACCAGACGAGAGTTAGAATGAAGAGGGGCATGCGCAGAGATACATAACACCATTAAAAGCCTGAACGATTCGGAGCCGAGAGGGGAAGGCGGCGCGCGGCGCGGCGCACAGAGTAAACTAACGACGGGACGAGGACGGGAACGGATTGATGCAAAACCTTCAGTCGAATTCAAGCAACCGAGGAAGCTCGTCGCGGCTATTGTTTCCCTCGTTTTGTTTCAAAAATCACGTTGAACGATAATATTTCCGAGAAACGGCCATACGACGGATGTTTATGTTTATGCAGCGAAGCGTGTCGTGACAAAAGAGCCAGATAGAACAGGCAGAGTGTGTGCACCTAGAGAACCTTCGAATTGTAAGAACGTTTGTCGTTCGATTAGTCTCTCCAGTTCCAATTTTTCTGTATTACGATTGAAACAGCTCGAACGATAGCTTTGACCTCCGTGACCTATTTACTACAATACATATAGGTCTAGTCTTTTTCTATGCATCGCCGTGAAGTGCGTAAATTCATTGTTCAAGTTCGTTTTTTCAAAGCGAATGAAAATTAAGAATTACATTAAAGAAAGGTTATCATTTGTTGGATTTTTAACGGAATGTAATTTTAAGATCGGTTCTTATCGTCTCTCATGTCATCTTTGTCAATAGAAATAATCTTAGTCAGCAGGGTCGCGAAGAGTTCGTTCTGTAGATGTTCTGCGTCATGTACGAAAGAAAAAAGTTGAAACGATTCCACACATTTAAAAACTAGAGTAACAAATAGACAGCAGATCTTTATGCAAAATACAAGTTTTCTACCAGAATTGCAACAAGCTGGAGTAAATAGAAATTGATTTTCTTTCTTAACTATTCTATTCATTTTTCTCATAAACGCAAAAATCCACTGTCCGGTAATAAACCGCTTTGTTTAACAAGATTGTGGTATACGCGAAGAAACCTTAGGCGGGCCTGCTTATGGCGCGATCGAATAATTTTAGGAAAACGAAGAAAAGTTGAATAGAAAAAGCGCGATTTCCGCGGGAAAGAAAGCGTACTTTCTATTGTAGATGTAGATGTGTATGTATTTCTACGGGAAAGCGCGGTATCGATGAATTTTATACAGGGGGGGAGAAAAAGTACCCCAGAACAAGTTGATGATGGAATATTCAATCGTATCGAATGATTCGACACTACCGGAAGTGCCAATATTTAGCCGGACATGACTCACTTTAAAAGTAATTACATAGATATAATGTAGTGGAAAATTCATCGCGACAAAGAACGCTAATCCTAGGTCGTAAAACAGCGAGTCCCACGATGCTTGTCATCTTTCCGAGACCATAATCATTTTGTATAGCGACGTATGTATCTAGTTTTTAACGTAATCGGTACATTCGACCCTTACATCAACCGTGATTCGCGTATGCGAAATACTCGCAACGAAACAAGCTTGGTGTACTACAATATGTACAGAGAAGCGTCGCTCGCACACAAAGACGGCGAGACACGCTGCTGATCCAGTCGAATACTGTTTCGTTCTCCGAAGTTTCAAGGAGACGATAATGTTTACGGAAAGACGATAGCTGTGATCTTTTCAGTACTCTTTACCCTTGCGATACGATACACGTAACGAATTGGAACCGGAGAGACGTAACACGTTAAATTTGTCTAAAAAGAAGAAATAGTTGTAAAATTGCTTGTTCATTCGTAGGTGTTGTAACGATGTGCCGGAAGTCTGTGTAATCAAAGAAGTAAAGAGATAGATATAATGCAGAAAATGAAGAAAACAAAAGCTTCTGTGTGCTTGCTCTTCCTGTCGCTGTCGGTAGCATGGGGAACAACGTTTGCCTTTATCAAAGATGCTACAGAGATTGACGAGATGAGACACAACCTTTACAAACATACGGAAACGGTGAACGACGCTGTATTTCGGATGGGTCTTAACGGACTCGACGTCGAGAAGTATCTGATAAAGAGCTTCCGGGACTTTGGCGACGAGTTGGATCGGAATTTTCCGGATCCCGGTTACAGCCGTTTGAACTCGTTGAATTCCATCTGGTTGTGGAACCGGACACGGGAGGAGTTCGATATGATCGAGACGCTGTACTATATTTTCAGGCAAATGCAACACGAGATTATCGATAAGAATAAGGAGCTCGATTTGCAAGCGCTAGCGAACATCTCGGACGCTATTTTACACGACCCGAAACACTCCATAATAAGCAAACTAGCTCGTATCACCGAATTTATAGTGCATGATAAGTTGTTCGTTCAGGCTTATCAGGTACAATATAACAACGACAAGATGAACGAGTATTTAATATAGCCAATGATTCGTCACGATATCAGCGAACCCTCGATCAGGATAATTGATATTTTAACTAGTTTATATTTTCTACAGGAAGCAGCCTCGCAAATTTGCAGTGAAAACCAATCTCTTCAACAATTGCTCTACAACCTTTACGGCACGGTCACTCTTGCAGAGATCAAAGGCTACAGCATGATTCAGTTTTCCTACATGTTACTGAGACTGTACAATCAAGGTATGTACTGTGAGGAGATAGTCAAATTAACTTTAGCCACTTATGTATGGTATATTTGAAGAATGAAGCCGAACTACATAGTAACAAACGCGTTCAGAGGAATTTCAAGTAAAGTAAATTGAACGAATAAGAACATTGAGTGTATTCCATGCAGGTGCTAATTTCACCGAAGAAATGGAATTAACGAAGCAGCAGTACGCAGTGAGAACGTCCGAAACCGTAAGAGCTGTGAGGACCGCCATGGCATTCGCGCCTAGGGATCTCTGGATGTGCGACCCGGCGCGTCCAAAATTAAGTATGTTTTCTGTAGACGAATATTCGAAACGTCGAACTCGATCGAACGGTAAAACTCTTTGCAGATGAAACGTACACGCAGTTAACGGAACTGTTTCAAGGCTATATCGTAAACGAAATAGATCTGAACGCGCACACATCTTGCAGGGAGAATTGCGCTTATTATAGTTACTCGAAAGTGCACGGATGTTACAAAAATCAGTACTGCGCCCAACAACGCAAATGTAACGGTAATGTGATACATTGCGAGTACATCGATTCCGACATGTGGGTGTGTCCAGCGGTAAATTGAATTTCTCGTTGTTCTTTTCAAAGATCTGGCTTGGTTGAATTGTTCAAGCGTCAATTCTTTTCAGGCTAAGAATAGCCATCGACGATACGAATACGTGGTATACGAGAACAACCAAGTGTTCGGGCAGCGGGGCATGTGCAAGAGAGAAGAAACGAAAGTGGACAGTTGGTGGTACTGGTTGTTCTGGCATTGCAGTTATTGTTTCTGCTACTGCGACGATCAAAGCTCAAGATCTGACCGGTACTTCAGTTTGCGAGAAGTTACATCTGACACCGCTAACAACAAGTAATACATATTACATCGTCGTAGATCGTTCAGCGAAGATCATCTAAATCTAAATCCTTTGTACAACGAGAGACAATTGTGCGTTACAGGGTTGTCACGGGTGTTGCACTCAAGAAAGTCAATCAGATAATGCACATACAAATACAAGAGGGTCAACTGTTGCCACGTGGAAACATCAACAAAACAACTGTTGCCTGGAAGCCTGTTGTACCGTTCTCTATATTGGATAAGAACGTCAAGAACGGTGTTGACTATCATACGTTAGCGTGGGAAAAGAGAGGCTTGGATCTAGACGATTTAGTGTCCGATCAAAATCACCTGATTACAGGTATGCGTATTATTTGAAATTCTCGTTTCACATAGAAAAAACACTAATTATGGTATTTATCTTTCTAGGTCTCAGGTTTAGAACGATCGGGTCCCGATTGAATCTGGAAATACAGGTGACGCCGTTTACTTTCACGTCGGGGGAACTGTTGCAACCGTCCGTCAACAGTTTCTGGATAGGCAACGACGTTACCAGCAGGTAAGCTTCGACTGATTCTGCTTCCAGGGGGTTCGTTATGTTCAGCGTTATTTCGATTTACAGATCAAAATTGGAATTGAAAAATCATGATATACCAACTCGAACTCAACTGCCATCGTTACCGGACTCGAAGAAGCACCAGTACGTGAATTTCTCGCCCAGCGATCGAGTGATGGATGCTGCGCAAAATACAGTACCGTTCATCGATATTCAACCGGTGAAATCGGATCCACCGGTTCCAATGGCGGGTGCCGGAGTTTTTCACAAAGGCAGACCGGGATCGGGAGGCTACGTGGCCTTGAAACTAATCACATACGACTTCACCCCACATTTGATGGTCGACTTGCCACCCGCGCCACCGGTTATTAATCATTCCCCATTAGTCGAAATAAGAGCAACATGAAATCAGTGATATATCGTAACGATGATAAGATATAGATGTCGTTAGTAGATACTTTTTATATGTTACCTTCGCGTGCTCTCTTCATTAAATTATATTGAAACGGTAGGAATTGTTGATTCGCTTCAGCACGCATCCACGTAATTCGAGACATTAACCGTGCTCGTACCCTGTTGATTCTGTCTATCATCATTGTGCCATTTTAGCATGTATGTATACGATGCGCGCGTAATATTATTTCACTTAAACGCAATTAATTTTTTTCCTTTCTACCACCACTCGTTTTTATCAGTTTGACCTAATGTTATAAGACGTAATCAATAAGAACGACAAGTATAACATTTCTACATTTAAAAGAGACAAGTATCTGTACCGTTAATCTGTAGCAGTTGCCTATTTTATAAGAGAACATGAAACTATCGGCTACCCAAGTACCCTGTAAATAGGTACCTCAACATTCTGTGATTTAAAAATACAAGTAAATAAAAACCAAAATGCTAATCGCAGTTCTCTTTGTAGTTGGTCCACGTGTCATTCCGATTTATATTTCGTAACGTTTCAACGCGGCGATACGGAAATCTAATGAGTGTTTTCAGAGATCAAGGACTATGAAAATGTACTCACCTGAACACGTAGAGGATGCATCATTAGAAGGTGCAGCATGTCGGTAGGAGGTAGTAAATTATTAAGTGTAGCTCCTTGTTGGCGAACCGCTTGACACATGTACACAGCAAAATATCGGTGTAGTGGAAGATGAAACGAAACTTGTAAGCTGTCGCTCTGCAACAAAAGGAAAAGCAAATCGTTGACGACACCGACAAAACCGAAATGACATTCGGCAAAATTGTTTCAGTTCTTACATCGTTTGGATGGGTGTAATTGATAGCATCCAACCAATCTTGCAGAGCCATTAGACAATAGCTAAGCACTCTTCGACTGAGGGGTGCACTCTCGGGTCCGCTCAAATGCGAGGCCAAAGCCCACATTGGATACGCGCTTGCTTCCAACTCGGCGCTGAACGCTGCATAATACGTGTTAGGCTCAAACTCAATATGTCCACTTAGTTCTCGCTGATTCACGTTCATTCCTGCAACATATTTAACTAGCAGCTTTCGAGATAATTATATGCTTCAGCATGGAGCATTCTGGTTTCTCATCTCTAAAAAATTGATTTTTTAAAACTATAAGTTTTGTAGAATACTACATAATATGCGTGCACAAAAGGATTTGTTCGCATTCTTCAAATGAACGTAGTTATAGCGAGATATCAATAGTTGAATCTTTAAACGCATTTTTCTCGAAAATGAGATTACCCAGGTGTGTATTTTACACGAGACGCAACGATACCTTGAAACATAGATAGGAAATGAAACCACATTTCCAGAAGTGTGTCGTCGCTCATAAATCGATCAGCGACAGCCTTATGCGAAAGAACATTATTTAAATCTGACACTAGGGGCCAGTAGCAATGTTCCTTCATTACTTGACGTCTACAGTCCACTACGTAATGAAAATTTTTGTCTGGATCTAAACAGAGAATAGAAAACTTAACGCCACAGAAAAGTACTCCGATATTTGATCATCCTAAAATCTACATACCATGCAAGGTATTCTGAATCAGAATTTTGCTCATCATGTACTTTAAACTGATAACCATAACGTGCAATAAATTCAGTTGATCGACCATTCTCAATGCTAGACTTTCGTTGCTAAAAAGCTAAAATAAGAAACGCGAAGGTATTAGTACCGATTCGGTTCTTACTATGGTCATATAACTTTAGTAGAAAAAAACTTACCTGCACGCTAACGTGAACTATTCTGTTACTTAAAGTATCGGGATCTGTTGAGCGTTCGAGCATCATCGAAATTCTACTATAATGTAGCACGAATGCACAAGTGAGCGCTTCCTTGTAATCTGGATCCGGCAACATATTCAGCAGCAGGCAAACTAATTTTTGCGGGAATTCATAAACAACCGTCCAAAACATTAATTCTTCTAAGAAAGTGGTATGTTCTAAGTGTTCTTGCAACGATGCGCATTCTAAAAACAACAGATATAGTTTAGTTTATATCGGATCGCAATAACGTATCTATTAATAGAATATGTATGAATTTACCTTTATATTCATCAGGTGGTTCTGGGTTTGGCAAAGATTTCACTGCATCTTGATATATCATATTACTATCCTGACAATAAATGTCGTATTCTGGCTGTCCAGTCGATACAGATGGATCCATGAAACATCTATATTTCTGTGGATTGGTGAGTGCCGACGTCATCACTCGTCTCATCAACGTACCCATTTTATTGAAGTCAAGAAGCATGGTTAAATATCCGTCCGCATCTTGGATAGCAACTCTATAGTCTGGAGCACGTGCCTTACTGTATTTTTAGAAGAGAAAAAATTATTACAAACGCTACATGTTATTTAAAGCATTAGTAATAAAAAAAAAGTTATATAACAAACCAATTTTCACGCAAATGTTGGATAAGACGAAGGATAATCCTTGGCATCATCGCAACCGTCACGCACAACAAATCCGATGGTGCCGATTTATCGACCGCAGCTTTCGGACCGTGTCTATCACAAAATCTATGGGAACAGATAACAGATGGGATAGTTTCGGCATAACAAATAACTTTGTCTAACCGATGCAAATTCTTACCCTGCTTCTTTCATAACCGACGAATCGCCGCAATCGCATGCTCCTCCAGCTTGGCTGAGGAACATATTGAAATCGTGGCGAAAGTGATTACCTTTCTTAAAGCATTCCGTGCACAGAGACATGCACGGCGAGATGCTACAGGTACGACAACGATATGCCACAAAATTTGGTGTCCAAACAAGTCCACATGTAGTAGCGTTATCGTACATCCTCACTGAAACGTAGATACAAAATATTTTTAAACAGACAGAAAACCTGTACTATACTTTACAATTGCTGCGTATACGTTAGAATCGTGTGGATATTTTTACTCCAATTTATTATTATACTTCAATCTACTATGCTCGCACAGCGTTACGTGTAACAGAATGATCCTGAATAATATTCTAAACAATTTTATATAGTTCGAGCAACGTGTCGCGCTACGATCTTCCGTAAAACAAGGACCACATAGCGGAGAATACTATGGTATACTGAAACATGCGGACAGGACAAAAGCATTGTGAACAACGAGTTGGACACGTTTATCCTTGTTTTGATCTGCTCGTTTTTTTTAAGAAGAGGAAGAGAAATGTATACGATACCTGTGTTAGCAAATTCATCCGGCGTACGACCACCGGCCATCAACCACTTGCACCAGTCAATGGTTTCCCAATCGTCGATGGCCTTGCCAGGATTCAAGAGTACATCCAACAGTTCGTTGAGATGCTGTGGATCACCACTGTCAAGGGTTGGATTGCTGCATTCTGCATAAATATAAGCAGCTGCACCGCGTTTGCCTTTGTTCATTAATACTTGGGAGGTGTTCAACGTCGAGGCCATCGTGGAATAGTTGACCTCGCGCTGCGAGGATACTACGGGTATTTAGTACTGGTCTCGATACGTGTTGCGGTATCCTCCGAGGATCGAGAGAACGAGTGCAGGGGCAGGCTTGCCAGACGTAGGGTAATCATGGCGGCGCCATCATCAGTGAGCATCTCCCGTCAACTCTGTCTTCCTCATCAATTTTGACAGCATGACGAAAGCAGCAAGGGACCGTTAGCTTACACCACTCTCCGAAGCGACGTATGATTATCGACCTTCAGATTTCGTGTTTCGACAAGTACTCGGTACTTGCACAATAATCGTTGTTAATACAACACACATCCGCATTTACGGGACGGCAAAACCAATTGACCACCAATCGTTCGACCAATTGACCACAGTTTATATTCTTCTACGGTACGTCTTCTTCTTTCCGATCAAGAGTTTATCTATCTTATCGACGGAACAGTGACCGATGGGCGGTTTCTTTCCTCCATGGCGTCACGCGAATTCGGTGACGTAGCACGATGTTATAGAGATTAGATCAAAGTTCTTCTCTACTTCGATTGGTTGACGGCTCGCCGTTATGACAGTGCTGCCGTCGGAATCAAAGCAGATCTTAGAGAAGGAGAGATAACGCGTGTTCTCTCTAATAACACGTGAGACGTAAGAGGTACATAAGTATTTTTTACTTACTGATCATAGATCACTATATAATTGTCTTTCTTGTTAACCTTTCTTTGTTCCTTTCTTTGCTCAAGAAATCTACGCACTGCTTGATGCGCAGTCGAGTGGTGGGGATAGAAATCGTGACGTCTAAGAAGTGGCTGAAACGCGACGCTACGGAGGGAATGCTGCATCAAATCTTTATTTTCTATGATCCCGTATCTCGCGAAGCGTTTCTTCATGAAATTGTTTTTTTGTAATAACATTTTCACTGGAATAGCTGCAAGTCCACAGATAGAAAGGAAATTCAAAGTTGTTAGACTACAAATAATTTCGAGAAAAATGTAACAGAGTACGCTATTTATTCATGTTGCCTGTTGTCCAATCATATTCGACTTCGTGGACAAGTAGGATTGTTATTGAACAACGTCTATATAAACACTTGCAACGCCTAATGTAATAAATAGAACTACTAATATTAGTTCTTATTGCGTATGAATTTAAATAATAAATAGTAACAGTCGTTATATGCTGAATTCAATTCCAAGGATTTCAGCCAATGATGTTTAGGTACATTAAAGCGATAGTATGGTAACACTGACTACCAACTGCTACCAACTTTTCTTTTTCACTCGGCTAATCGAGCGTGTACGTTGCTGTGATAAATAAAATTTTAAATCGCAGGTAATCTCCTTTTTTTGAGCCACATCCAGCGTAAATTAATCATATGATCCTTAGTATTTTTAACGAAGAATTACTTGGTGATAATATTTTATGTCAGATATTGTGACGAAAAAGTTTTAACGCTAAGGTGATTAGTGGGTTAGGAACAGTGCGAGTTGTTTCCTTTTGCCATTGTTTTGCCTGTTGAATATTAGAACGTAGTATGTAACAGTGACATTAATATGTTAGCAATAGTACGATTATTAGGAGTTTAACATTTAGTCAACAAGATATAATAAAGTGTTGTTTGAACTCGGTTTACGTTGATTTTAGGTTATGTTGTAACGTCACAGAATACAGGATATCGGTACAAGGGGAAAACAAAACAATTAGCAAAATGTTTATTGGTATAAACTCTCACACATTGTTTATTGTTTCAGCCATGGTGCGTATGAACGTTCTTAGCGATGCCCTCAAATCCATTAATAACGCGGAAAAGCGTGGAAAGAGGCAGGTTCTCTTGAGGCCTTGCTCCAAAGTAATCATTAAATTTTTGACTGTCATGATGAGAAAAGGTGAGAATATACACGATCATTTTCTATCCTGTTTACCCATAATTCATTAAAATTCACGTTCCGTGTAGTTAGCAATCTTAGAATTACACTTTACTGTTTTCATTGCAGGATACATCGGAGAATTTGAGATCGTCGATGACCACCGCAGTGGCAAGATTGTAGTAAATCTTAGTGGAAGATTAAACAAATGCGGTGTTATTTCGCCCAGATTCGATGTTCCGATTAACGACATTGAAAAATGGACCAATAGCCTTTTGCCGTCTCGTCAGTTTGGGTAAGCTATTAGGAATTTATACGGTACTAATCGCTAATGTGTACTAATCCGTTACAATGGATTTTGTTATAGATACGTTGTCTTGACTACCAGTGGAGGAATTATGGATCACGAAGAAGCCAGGCGAAAACATCTCGGAGGAAAGATACTTGGATTTTTCTTCTAATTTTTATTTAATTCAATAAAAATTTCATAATACATAAACAAAAGTGTCCTTATTCAACCTACTGACTTTTTCTATTTCAAGTGTCCTGATAACTTATCACTTTTATCAAAGTGAACGTAGATAGCAGAGTATTGGAATCTATTTTCTATAAATTATCTTAATGCCTGTGATCGCTTGATGTACAATAAACAGTATACACTAAACTCACATTAGTTTATCAAAATAACGAGAATATATATATATATATTCAAATTTTTAGCCATTCAAAGAAGTAAATTTGTTTATAATTTGAATAATCGTAAATTAGTGTATCTGCTCTCTCTCTCTCTCTCTCTATGACGGTAAGCGTACAATCGTTTTCGAACAATTTATTATAAATCTATTGTACATTTATACTGTTTCATAAAAAAAAAAATAAGTTTCTTCAACACTTTTTCAATGGCGCTATAATAAAGGTTGTCTACTGCAGTCTACTGGGTCCTATTTGACAAGATATTCACATTTCGTGCAAATAAACAATAAATCTATTTCAAACTGTTCAAAGTTTAAACGAATGCCTTCAGCGGCTTCAGCGAATATCAACCACCGTGTACAGTGTACGAAATCGCAGGGCGTTTCTGATTGGTCGCTGCATCTATCCGCTGATTGGCCGATGACCAGTGGATCCGTTCAGCATGCGCGTGGTTGCAATTTCAACTTTATTCTCCGAGCATCTCCGAGTGAACACGGCCGATGACGGTCAGTCAACAAAACTTTGTTATTCGAACGAAACTCGCGAACGTACCGGATCGGGTGTCGCTTCGTAAAAAATTTCCGATTTCCGCGCGAATATAATAAAGAAAAATCCCACGATTGTGTTCATTATTTTCCGAGGACAACGTGCGAACGAATTTCTAAGAAATTTAACGGTGTTGCCAGGTGTTACCCAGGTGAATGTGACCGTTTTGTGGTGCGTTACCTGCAGTTACCTGGGAGTCTGAAGGGACAACTGCGCGTGAGATAATGTTAAAATTCGAAGGCTTGCTATTTGCATATGTATTTACAGTGTATAGATCCGAAAACAAGTTGTTCCAACGATTAGAAAATTCAAGCGTATTTAGTGACTGAGTTGGATCTCACGATTCCGAACGATACGCGATTCATTCGATCGTCGCATTGTGCATAGTGTTCTCGCGAATACCGCTGTGATTTCTTTACGAATTCGTCGGATAATCGACACGGTCCCGACGTTTTCCTTCGTAAATTTGCAATTGGTAAAGTTCCATCAGGATGTTCTGTACGCGTTCTCACGTGATCACGAGAAAGAAGTGCGGAGTACGACGACGGTGAAACGCAAGGAGGGGATTATTAGATATTATTTGTATGTAAAATGTAATTTGACAATGGAAGCCTTTGGAGTGGAAGCGTCGATCTGAAAGCGAACCGAGGCGAGGGAAGAGCGATCGAGCGATCGAGCGAATCGAATGGAAGACAAGGCTGCACCGATGCAACGCGATCGTCGGTCTCTCGAAAGGTGGAGGGACTGCGAGTGCAAGTAAGAGGAATGTTGTTTCACAGGTGTACGTCGTAATGTTCTTCCGTTACGCCTGTCGAAAGAAAACGCGATCCGGGCTGTTGGATCTCGCCACGTGAACTCTCGATAAAATGCGGAGATCGTTGAGGAATTGTTCGTGCTGGCTCGCGTGACTCGCAACGCGGCGAAATTTGTGCATCGCGTTTTCGGTGGTGAAGTGCAAGTGACAGAGAGCGGTTTGCTAACCGAATCCACCAACTAACATGGAGATACCGCGGAGAAATGCGGTGGCGGACCTGTCGACCTTCCTGAACACGCGGATTCTCTTTGCCGCTGTCTATTTCATCTGGATCGCTGGCAGCGCCTGCGCCACTGGTGAGCTTTCGCGCTCATTTTCATTTTGTCGTCCTTGCATTTTCGAACGCTTCGAACTGTCACTATTCTCGAATATTTCTTGCTTCATCCTTGTCCGTCCCTCGTGTCAACTTTTCCAAATTGAAAATTTCAGGTTTCGTGATACATATGTATTCGGGTACCCAAAGTCGAAATCGGGTCGGGTCGGAAATCGGAGAATTTACATAGATTTTGTTACCAAAAACAGAACCGAGGCCCGAGTACCCGAATTCTCTCCTACATATTTACCAATTTACTGTATTTCTTTCAACAATTTGTTAATGTACCTCTAAAAAATATTATAAAATTTCTCTGAACGTACATTCTTTACTCTCTAATATATGAATTTATAGTCTTATAATGAGAATTTTTGCAAACATGTTAAATACAGAAAGATTTCAAATAATCTATACATTTTGGTTGACTACACGACGGTTAGTTGATAAAAATTAACGGATCGGCGAGCATTTTCGTAACAGCACTAGTGTTCCTTCTCGAGAAATATAGTCTTATTTGTCATTTCTCGAAAAATGAAAAGTGTTGAGAAATCAGGAACACTGGCTAGCACCCATCGGCGGCGGTTACAGAAATCCGTGCTACTAGTATGTAGTTGTATTTTTGCAGGACGTACAGCCATGTTCGGTTCCGCTGGTAATTGCCGTCATTATTACGTGGAAACGGTATTCGCTTTGTCATGAAACTAGCACGGGAACAGGATATATGCTCTCGGCATTACAACGTCCCTGACAAAGATGAACGTTCCGACGTTACCGTGAAGTGACGGGGCTGACCGTTTTCCTAAAACCGGTCAAGCCTAATATGCGTCGATTTAAACATTGGTAGGAACATCGCTGAGTAGAGCAAACAACGATATCTCGGCATTCGGCCAAATCGCTTTTGCATATGTATGTATGTACAGTACATATGTGCAGCCGGGGTAAGGCAAGCAAATGAACATTAGCCCGAAGACCGCTGCAGCTACATACATACATAGAACCTTTCGACCGGCGATTTCAATTAATCGACTATAGAATCCCGGATTGAATGATTTTATTAGCCCATTTGTATCATCAACCCCTTGCTCGACCATTTTCTTTACAGTTACAGCGATTAAAACGTCTTTATCGCCAAAGCTGTCGTAGAAGGGAAAAGAATTTCAGAGAATGAGAGGGAGAGGGAGGGAGGGAGGGAGAGAGAGAGAGAGAGAGAGAGAGAGAGAGAGAAAGAAAGGAAAAAATTGAAGGCATGGTATACGTTCATTTTTTAGATATTTTACGGAGGAAATTAATTTGGAAAAGGTGGAGCATTAATCAAGTGCTCTGGCAGTGAAATGTAAAGCAATTCATTATTTTTGTTTTCTTTGAGGATGCAAACGGGTTGATTCCACGGGATAAAAAAGTGGAAAAACTTGCAGAAATAGTGGCAAATTCAATTTCAAGATTTCTCACGGAGGAAGATTAACTTTAAACGTCTATTCTTCCTGTGACGAAGCGAGTGTGTCGACGATAGGAAAAGCTTATTTAAAAAATGGAATGCGAAATGGATTTGTTCTGTCTGCTCTGCTCGATGGTCGTGTTAGTGGTTAGTGACCTACATGACGATAGCCCAGCGACATATGTAACACGTGTATGCGTTCTGTTATCGCACATAGTTTCGCTCAATTATAGAGAGGTAATTGTGCGGTTGCGTGTGATTTATTGCCTCGATATCGATGGGTCAGGGTACAGTGGTGTCCTGGTAGCGTACAGTGCACTTTATTATAAACGGTTCCAAGGGCAGATTGTACGCGCGACGTTAAGTGGGTGCGAGTTAATGGGCTATAAGTTGTATTATGTATGCGGTTGGGGCGCGGGTGGCTGGCAAATGATGCCGCGGAATATCACGGCATGATTCGCCAGCCAGAATTTTCACTTGGACCATTTTCATAATTATGGGTATGTACACACGAAGGTCAACCTTGTTTCCATTCGCTATTAGCGGTGCTGGTGCACAGAAAAAATATATTTCCACGCGAATCCGGACACCTGCAGCGATTCGCACGAAGATTGTCGCGTGGATGGAAAAAAATCCATGAAAATCTCCCCTGCGGTTGACGGGAGCGTGGCGTAGGAGCCGTCCTAATTGAGATTTATTACGACGTTAATCCGCCCAATTGTGTGAACGAAGTTAAACCGTTGACCTCTTCGTCGACGATTGCAAAGGATACGTAGCACGTGCCGCGGTGTCGCGTCGCGTCGGTTCTCTACATTCTGCTAACGTAAATTATGTCCACCGGCCTCTTGCAAAAATCTGTTGCGCTGTATCTCCGTTGAATGCATCGTGGGACCCAGGCACGTGTGTGTACATTTCATCCCTGGGGGTAGGAACGGTTGTACGTACATACATATTATTAATCGTTATACATATGTACATAGTCGTATTTGGGTGGCATGGTAACTTTATTTAATATGTATATTTAATTATACCAAATTGGTAAATCAATTTTATTGGATTACTATACTAAGAAATTGAACAACCACGCGACAAATATTCACACAGTAAAACGAAAATAGAAATGGCGCGACGATCGGTAGATAAATTGCGCCGAAATGCGTCGAAAGAGAACGAACACAGTGGACACCGGTGTGCCCCGTTTTCCTCGGATTCGTTCTCTATCTGTTCTTATCTGCCACGGGTGGCGGGTGGTATCTCAATGGGTCGTGGCGTTCTCTCAGGGAAATTTAATCAACGGTTCTCTGTTCTGGTTATAAAACCTCCAGAGGGAACGGCCGCGGCCGTGTCAACGAAACGAAAAGGAAGGGAAGGGCAGGAAAGAAAAATGGTCGGGGTAGGCCAAGCAGAGAGAGAGAGAAGCTCATTATAATTGGTTTCTCTGCTCGGCCCGCGCTACCGCAACGTGCAATTTAACAATGCACGTACACGCCCGGCGAACGAAAGGGTCACGTGCATTGATACGCATGCAATTAAGACGGCACACGGACATGCACGCGTTTCAATTGTAATTATCGATGGTCGACATACAAGAGAGCAACGAGGAACGCTTGTGTGGGATACGTGGCGGACGAGCGACCGACACGAATAAGTCATTCGAGGACGCGTCTTCTCGTTAGTCATTGGCGGGATAGAATGAGTCAGCGGTGTTCGGTCTCTTTTTTCAAGAGGGTTTCCGGGTACGTTCTTTTCTGAACTGCAAAATTTTTTCCTGGTCCACAGAATTTTCAGTCCGCGCAATATTTCTCTACATAGACTCTAGTCGTGAAATTTGTTTCTAGGCTACACTCTTTTTCGTAGCCTCTACAAGTTGTACGTTAAGCGTTAATTCTCTCTCAAGTATCGTCCACATTACCACGGGTTGAGGATCTCTGTGATAAATTACAATCGTGACCGAATCGACGGAAATAACGGAGAGAAATATGCGAATGATGCATTATGCATTCTATTTAATTGATATATAATTGGGTGTATTTAAGGGGAAATCGTGCGAACACGATAACTTGATGCTTTCATGAATGAAAGGGAAACTTCTGTACATATACGCTGCATCTCCATTTTTATGGATCGCTTAATTAACAAAAGTTGCAGTGTGCACCGTTCTAGCTTGAAAAGAAACTTCTCTTCCGTGAAAGTGAAAAAAGAAATCACACCTAAGGAGTTAACAGAAATTTTCAGAATTTCAGAGATCAAAATCTCGACCAAGATTTTTATTAAATTATGTCAGCTTTTGTGCCCGCGAACAACAGTTAAAGCAGCGATAAAAAAAGAAGGTTGTCGACCGCGATTAAAAAAAGCTGGAGCAAGATTTTCCGCAGCGAGGGAATACCGCATACGAAAAAATTGGCATGCATTTCGCATTCACGTCCCAGGAAGAGAGAAAGAGAGAGAGAGAGAGACACGGCGCGGCGTGGCGTGGCGTGGTGTTCTTGCGTTTCCAGGTCGATGCTCGACATAATGTAGCCGTGTAAAGGGCATATGAACGCATTCTGGTGTGAAGGTAAATCGACGAGCGATCCGAGCAGTGAAAAGCACGCCGATAATGGCCAAGTTTTCGACGTTTAACTAGGAACCACACGTAATAAGTACATCCGCGAAATGAAAACTTTTTCTGCTCCGAGGTGTTACACTCGCTGAGAGCACACTTTGCTATCTTTATGTTTCGCGAACACACCATTCAAGCTGCTCCGAAAATATCAAACAAATGTTTATTCCCCTGCGAACACCAACAGAATTTATATCTTTTTAGGATACACGCTCGACTCGCTGAACTCGACTCAACATGTTCAAAGGAGAATTAAATCAACGATTTCGATTCATTCGACTTTACATTGTCCGGAGGGTTGAACGGACCGAATCTGTTTCGGCGTTCGTTCTTACCCATCGCTAGCGCTGCCACGGACACATGGTAAAGGGAGAGGGAGAGGGAGAGGGGAAGACACCTGGTGAAAGAGAGATGAGAGAACGCTATAGAAAATGGTAGAGTGGAACACGGAGGCCAATACACGAAGGGGGCGGGACGGGGGTAGCTTCGGGGTTCTCGAGGGCCAGGTAAAGGCCCTTGTCCTCTATTGTGCCACGGTTCGAGCTGACGCCAGTGATAGATACCTTTCCTGGCATTATGTACACCCATACCAACGAGCACAGTTACCTTTCATACGGCGCGGCGGGCAGGTTACCGAACGTAGCTGCCGCCCTTTTTATCCGTGGATGTAGCCGAGCGGTGACCACAACGACCTGGAAACACGAGAAATGCCGTCTTCCCGGCGATTTAATCCGATAGCTGGACGCCAGACCAGATCTCTCGATGCGAATAACAGATTGTCTTAGTCTCTGATCGAACGGGGAACTGGAATTAGCCCGCCTGGCCTGGCCAGTCGGCCGCCGAAATTGTTTGCTTAGCTTCTGACGAAACGGTTTATCTGCCTGACAACGCCACCTGAAATTTCCGTTGAATACTTTCTGCTGACATTTCGCGAAGGTGACGAAGGCTTCAGAAAATTTTAGAGACGAGTTGTACGGTTCATTTCGTCGATGAAATGATTATAATACTAAATCATAGATGCGGTATGTATCTTCTGTATTTCGTTGACCGAGCTCCAAGTCTTCAATTATCTGAACAAAGAGTTTCATTTACCGCGAGTCAACTCTGACGATATTTACGCTCATTTATGCTTATCGTCGACGATTACGAAGGGGTTAGCGATTTATCTGAACGTTGACGTATCGAATGTATTTAAGGAGGAAAGAGAACCAGAAGAAGCATCATGATTTAATTGTATGATCGGGAACGTTTATTCCGGTTTATCGGTGGCCGATACGACGTTAAATCATCGCGGTTTCTCAATAATAACTTCTTTCATGCGCCCCCTTCGAGTCCCGAAAGAAACGCGGCTTCCTTCGCTTTCGTATCGGCGATCGCGGGTGGGATGATCGTCCGCCTTACGAAAGCAGGAAGTCATTACCGGCAGTAACTCGGCGAGACGGTCGTTTTTTAGAGTGGAATATGTAGATCGTCGGATAAGTTATTTCGCGGGGAGGATGGCGCGTGAAAATGGTAATTATTGACGCTGCTGGCCCGCTTAACGTCCCACCGTTAACGACCGCAAAAATGCCCCCCTTAAATTCTCCCCCGTTCGCGAGAACCAGGAATTTACTATGTAAAATGCCGCATAAAATTGCGCTGTACACTGTGTGTGGATAGTGGATAGTGGATAGGATACACAGAGGAGACCCCACAGCTTTTATCCCACCGCTCGGCCCCGTGAAGCTCCACCCTTCTGCACTGTTTCGGTCAATTTGACCTAAAAGCATGCTCCTAATACGGTCCCTACTTAACACGTGCACCGCCCACATTAGTTTCGATGCTTATCTTCATCGCTAAAATGTTTTATCAAACGTACCGCCTTCGCGACCAAAAATTAAAACAATTTAGCCATGGAGCAATCACGATGGAGAATAAAGTGAATTGTGTATCAGGTGCACTGGCCAGCTTGAACCAAGACGGTAAACTTGGATCCGGGTCACAGGGGACCCAGGATCGTCCATAAATCCCGGTGATTAGTCGATCTACGGTGATGGCGCGGCCAGCCGCAATCTAACGCCATCAATTTCCATTTCTGAATGGGCGCCGTGCGTGTGGGGGAGAAAGTGGCTGTATTTTATAATAGTTAAATTGCCACGATCCATCCATGTACATACTTAGGCGTCGTTACGTGGCAATTGCGCCCTTCAGTGGCGTCTTTCACCGCGGCGAAACCGGTGCCGAGCGTCCGCCAAGAGTTTCAAGTCCGCGAAACGGGCTGCTATCTCCGGTAAGCCGTTTCTATCGGTTCGCCATAGGTTGCACAAGGGATCCCTAGGCCCTTCGAGTATACAGCCGCCGCGCCGATGCTCTTGCCGCTTGCCGCTTGCCGCGGGGACGACGAGTACGTGTCTGAATGCTCTCCACTCGTCGGCCGGATGTATCCCCCGCTCCCTGTGCCCCTCTTCTTTTATTCCTTGGCCGCATCATCTTCATTATCGTCGTTTCTCCTTGTTCGCCAGCTTCCCGGTGAATTCATCTTCCTTCCCTTCCAACTTCTATCTATCGCGAGGACGCGTCTCGCTGTTTCCGATCGCTCGGATACATCGGCATCAGCGTCCTCGACTTTTTCTACACCTCTCGAATTCGCTTCGGCTTTTCTATATTAATCATTCTATACAATCATTCCTTTATGGAACCTTGATCAGTATATTAGTGACATTTTTCTGATTGAAACGAGTCCAAACATGACATCGTTCGGATTCGGAATCCTCCATTGCCCATCAACCAGTTTAATCTAAAGACGTGGATATATAATACTATTTTTAAGAAATAATAATTCACGGTGAATATTTAATGTATAATTAACGGAGACGTGAAATTTTTCCAGTTTTTCACCGACCATAAGGTTTACTGTCCCCGCGATAGTCCGTCATTCCGGTCGATCGTCTATTCCTCCATCGAGAAACTGGTCCCGATCGTTCCGCGGCAGAGGCTGGGGCAGGGGGCAGGGGGCAGGGAGTCGGTAAGGGGGGCTAGTTACGCGCGCCCTGTGCTCCGGTGCGTTCGAAGGCACGCACACGCGTACGTGTCCCCGTCCCCATCCCGGGCAAACGAAGAACAAAACCGAAACGAAGAAGTGGAAGACGAGAAAGCCTTGCCGGGGGCGGTCAGTGGCCTCTGCACCGGCTACCACGAGACGGCAGGGCCGGTCGAGGCTGGCCGAGGCTCTTTACGCGCTTAGATCGTCGCTTCAACGGGAATAATAATGAGAATTACGGCAAACCGATCGCCTGGGAAGCCCCGGCCGAGGGACTCCCTTCATTCTCCTCTTTTTTTTTCTTTTTACGATGCGATGGGGAAATCGTTTCGATTTCACTGGGCACCCAACGACGCTAGAAGCGAAACCACTGCTCTCAATGTCGATCGCAGCTACTCGGCTAGCAATCTTTCCACGGAACACCATGGGCGATTTAGATTCGTTTTTACTCGATGTTCCAAATGAGCACCGAACCATGTCGTGTTCGGACTCGTTCTAACTAGAGAAATGTCATGTGTCCGTTGGTATTGTTAGACCTATTTTCCCAAAATTGATTTGCGCGACTTGAATAGGATCCGTGTCAGCCCGAAACGATTCCTCGAGCGTCTATTCGTCTATTCGATTCCTGCTCGACCGGGTATCCGTCGCGTCGCATCGCATCGGTTCGCCTGATTATACGCGGACGCGGAAGATTAGAAGCGTGGCGGGCTTCGCCGCTCTTAACTCATGAATTTCAGAGCTGTTCAAGACCGTCTTGATAGGGTAGGCTTCGCGCCGCTGAAAGAAGCTTATAGAGAGGCCCGGTTGAAAGAGATATCCCCCGGTGTGCTCTCTCATACACCAGCCCACCTCCGTTTTTGCCTCCCACTCTCCTCGCTTATATTCCTCTTCTTTCTGTTGCGCATCTGTTTCGCCCTTTGAGAACAGTTTCAATACAGCGCGCCCGGATATATATCTCGAAGCGGAACTGTTTACGCGGAACACGAGACCGAGACCGGCGAAGAAAAGCCGTGGAAAAAAAAAGAACGCGAGAGACCCGGGCCTCGGGACCCGAAAAAGTAAGAAGAACAAGTAGGAAACTAGGAGACCATGTACATAGAGACTGTCGTCCCTATGAAAGAACCTTTAAACAATAAACCCATTAACCGGGCACGGAACTGGCACAATGACGAACGCCTCGGCGAGAATCAGCCTCCGCCCTTTCGTATTTTTGACGAGCATGTATCGAGCCTCATTTTAGCTAACTAAACGAAGCGGTAACGAGCACTTGGGGACCTCGTGTCACGATTAGCAATCCGCGAATCCCGAATCATTTTATTCAGCCGTTGGGTTACGTTCGGCGAGGTCGCAAAAAGAAATAATAGAAGCACTATGTACTTAGGTGAAACCTGTATTCACAAATGTTTCTCTGATAACGAACTTGTAACAGATACGAGCAGACGACCGACCGTCTGCAGTTTTGGTTATGCAGGAACGTTGTTGCCCCCCGCTTCGAAGGAACAAAAAGGCGCGAAGGACGTTGAAATTTGAGCGGGTCTGGAGTAGACAATAATGGCTCGTTTAATGGTAAACCCGATGTCGCCGTGATCGAGTTTGAAAAGTGGAGAAGCGGACGGGCTTCGCCAATAAGTTCTCGGAGACGATCTTACCGGGCGCATCCTCGCGATTACTGCAATCCCTGCATCGGTATGCAGCGAAGGAGACCGGCGGACCAGCGAAAACGATTGGCGAACTACCAAGAGTCAATTTGCCGGAAAAGTAGGGAAAATGTTTCGCAGAACTTGGACGGAGGGGACGATTGTATTATTCCCGGTCGAAAATCTGCATCGATCCCGACGCGACGGTGTGGTATTTCTCGGTATCCACTGTCCGGTCGGTTTCCATGTAACGGTCTCATCGTGCCCGTCGAGACACACGGGGTCTCTCTATCGAGGCTTGAAAGGATTCCTTTGAATCGAGTCATTGCTCGCTCTCGTGGCACGCGGGTCCGGTTTAGTCACCGCTAGGATATTTTACTCTGCATTTTGTACGATGTTTTTCAGGATTTTTGCGCGACCTACACGAGCACCGAGATCCGTAGAAGATCGATTAACAACTTGAGAACTTTTTAAATGTATTTATCAGGACCTTGAATAAGTTCTCGCTGTTTTTTAACAAAATAACAGATTTATTTAAATTATAAGGAACAAAAACATTTCATTCAAAGTATAATGTATATAGTATAGTATATTCGAGTAATTCCTCCAACTTTTCGTCTTCAAATTTTTTCGGTGCGCCAGAACGTTCTTTATCCTCAAGTTCAAATTCATGATTTTTGAAGCATCGAAACCAGTCTCTGCATGTCGTATCCGACAAAGCATTGTCGCCATAAGTGTCAACAAGAATTCTATGTGATTCAGCTGCAGATTTCTTTTGAATAAAGTAGTGCAATAAAATTCCCCGCAAATACACTTTATTCGGCACAAAAGTAGACATTTTCAGAACTAAGAAAAAATTACTTTGCTTACACTAAAGTGAACTACCATAAACTGAAATTTAAGGTTAGATATACTACTGCCTTGCATGTGTGTTACCATTCGAAATTCCACGAATGTGGTACTGCTACTACCATCTTTGAAGAAACAGCGAGAACGTATTCAAGGTCCTAATATAAAATATACACACAACTACAACGTTACATATAAACTTTCGAGCAGAAATCCACTCTTCCGGCTCCCGTTGCGAATTCAAGCGAGCGTCTACCGAGGTTGTATCGCGATCACGTTCGCTAACGGTTCGCGGCGTCTCCCTCGAGCACAACCCCCTAATTTTCCATAGCGTGATCGTCGGAGTGTGGATCTGTTCCGGCGATGACCACACCGGGACGCATGAAAAGTGAAAATCCCCCCAGGTGAATGGACTGCCTACGTCAGCAGTGGTAGTTGCAGGCGGGTTGCGCAATGCTATGAGTATACACACGCTCTCAAGGTCTCTATCAGCAACGGAAATTCTCGGTTACCTGAGCACGACTGTGAAAGGACATTAAAACCGTAACAGTTTCGCCCTCGGCTCGTTACGCCAAGAGCGCGAACCGTCATTAACCACCCCGCGTGATTCCCCGAATCCCGACGAACCCCAATTAACCCTGGAGAGTCGAAGAGGAGGCTGCTTTACCTGCGTACTCATTCCCGAAGGGATAATGTCTTCACTCGACCGGAGGTCGCTCTTCGATATCAATCCTGAAGATGGAGGTTGCGGTAGGCGATCTTGTTAATGCTTTAAGCCGGCTAAATATCTTCAGCTAGATTTCTTTCTTTTCGCAAAACAATTTCGACCCAGGATAAAAAAAGCTTCTCGGGGTTAGATTATATTTGATCGCGTTGTTGTTGGCACAGTGTAACCAGGATTGAAAACAATCGGTAGTTCCGGGGTCAAGGAGACCGATGGCGATTGTTCAAATTGGAATGATGCGTCGCGGTTGTTAAACAAATGGGACAGAACGGAGACAGAAGTGAAAGGAACGCTTAATTTTAATTAAACAATTCCCATAGGTCCCGGTGTAGCGTCGAGGATGCTGTTTAATCTGCTTTTTAATTATTGCCAATAGAACGTAGCAACTACCGATCGTGGATAATGAATCATTGCAAGATTACAAACAGGTGATTCATTAGAAATTAGAAAGTATGTATGTATCACCAAATTCTCAACGGTGGACCTACCGAGTATGCACGTTGCAAAACCGACGCGACGGTGCACTGTTCAGAGTGCAACGATCAGTGGAAGAAGAGCAGATACATACGTGTTTGCTGGGTTGTTTAATCAACACCTATCGGTCGCGGTGTCCCAGGTCGGACAGATATTTCCTGTCGGGCGAGGGATTAACGTTCGTGGAACGTTAAGCTCGCGGATAGCGAATCGACGTGGCGTTCTTGACCGAGCAATTTGTAGGGTGGACGTTTGTCTGTCGTACGCGGCGTGTTTTCCCATCGGTGAGCCTCGAAGAAAACGTCGAGCGACGTCTCTCGAAAAGTGGTGGTAGAAGGTCAGCGGAGAATGGGAGGGTCCGCGAGAAAGAGATATGTAGAAAGAGGGACAGCTGGTGGAGAAGGGGAGGGAGACGATGAGAGAGAGAGAAAGAGGAGGGAGAGCTGCGTGCCAAGTTCGCGGAGAAGCTAGGCATTCTCGGCCCTCGTAGGGCAAAAGGAACGAGACGACCGACAGGCAGGCAGGCAGACAGACAGACCGACCGACCGACCGCCAGACACTTTGCCAGGTTGAAGACAGGAAACGCGGTAAAAGCGGGCAACGTTGCAAACCTCGCGGCCCGAGGTAAAAGCGAGCATTGTTGCGACTCGGCTCGATAACCACAGCCCCAGTGCCTCTCCGGCTTGCGTAATTAATCGTACGCTTTTGCCAGAACACTTTCGAGAAGCCGCTTTCCTGTTAACGACCTCTTTATGGCCTTGCAACTGGGCCATTGCAGCTCGTTCTGCGTTAATACGTTACTTACTAGTTACTTAGGTAGCGAGAGAGTTCTATGGGTGCTGGTGATCCCCGTCTGTTCTAGGGTACCGTTGCGCCTCTTAAATGGCCACTGCTTGCCCTTTTCTTCTCGGGAGCAAAGAAGCCACGCCCACTTAGGAAACTGTACAGAAAACTCGTAGGATAATAGAATGAAACGGACGTCTTAAAAGAATTGATAATCTGAGAACGAAAAAGTTTGGAAGAACAAGGAACCATTTATTGAGATAGTATAAATTTTCTATCCGAGCGGAAAGAACTTCGTCCGGGGATCAAGTATGCCACAGGTGTGTCCAATCAAGAAGTTTTTCCTGCAGTAAGGGACTGTCAGAATGGAAAAGCGATAATTAGAAAGTATAATTTCCTTTTTAAACTGGTCCTCGTGCCAACGGAATGTAGAACCACGATTGCCTGGTTAATTCCACGGGAGCATCTAGTCGAATTTCGAGAGAGCTGCTCCAGGAAACGTCTCGGTGTTTCTTTGTGCCGTGTTAAGCACGGAGATCTGATCCACTCTGAAACTTAATTTAACGAGTTGACCACACGGAAACTCAGTCGTCCTGCGACCGTAAGAACACTCGAGACAAGATACAACCCCCCCCTCTCTCTCTGCCTCTCTCTTTCTCTTTTCCTCCGTGTGCCAAATTGGACTTTCTGGACCAACCTCCTGGCACATCTGACTTCCTTCATTCTCCCGGCGGCCTGCACAAAGCGAAATTGGATTTAATGAATGAAAGAAACACGATACTCTCCCCGTATCAATTAGGTAATTCGATGTTAAACACTGGGCGCCGTCTTACCACAATACATACGTACATCGGCACGGAAACCGCTAGTAAAAGGTTTCAAATTTTTCGCATTTCGGCTGAAATCATTTCATCCGGGTAGCCTGGAAGCAGACGTTGCAAACGTTCCTTTATCTATAGTAATATTTTTCACAGCGCACAGGTTCGATCAAATTCTACACTAAATATAGCTAAAGTGAGGCATAAAACGTTTCGATTCGGGTTTGAACCAGATAACTATTATAATAAGAGCTATTTTATTGGAGGAAAAACAAAGGTGGTGTGTTTCGTCCTAGACCCGGCTGGAGGACTCATCAGTAAGGCTATCTAGCGGGCCCTGGCTTAGACACAGGTGTCTTCGAATCGAAACGTTTTATGCCTCACTTTAGCTATATTTAGTGTAGAATTTGATCGAACCTGTGCGCTGTGAAAAATATTACTATTGTTAAAACAGTACGATCGCGAACCTCCTAAATTATTATTCCTTTATCTGGCTACCGGAACATTTACCGGACAGTTACGTGGGACGCACTGTAAGTTATATTGCAGTCGAGAAAAAATTGTGAGAAATGTGCGCACGAGCCAGTTCGCAGTTTCTTGATTCGAACAATTAAGCCAGGCGCAACAGGTGTGCCAACGCGTTTTCATTTTCCCAATAAATTGTTGGCGTGTACACGAACGTTTCTACGACAAGCTGTCGGATCTCGAACTGCGTCGCGTCGCGTCGGCACGATGTTAATATGTTTCTTGCGATCATTTTTTGGCTTGAACGACGCGGAGCGACGCGCGAACACGCACGCTACAGAACACGAAGCAGAACTTTCAGTTTCTGTATGGTCAACCGTGCATCCTGCAGGCTGGTAGCACTTTGTCATCGTGACGTGGCAAGGCAGGATCCCGCCAAGGCTGTGAAATGGGCCGCCTCGAATTGAACCGCAATCTTCCGCCATTTAACTCTTCCATGCGCCCTTGGGACGCTCCATGTAAAGTAGCTTTCACAGTACATAATTAGGGTGCATTCAGGCCGCCGCGCCGATGAAATTTGCTCACGCTATCTTTCGCAAAATGTCTCCCGAAAACGTCCGGATAAATATTTCTTCGCTCGCGACAACTGCACCTCGAATTCTGGCGAAACTACGTTTATTGGGAAAGCAGTCGACACGCTAAAAGAGTTTAATATCATAATTGTCAATCTTTGATCACGATTACTCCACAATATTAAACATAGTCAACCTGGAAACACTGTCTGCTCGCAGAAGAGTATCCGACCAGAGCTTTATTTTTAATTTAATTAATAACCATATAGATTGTGTACCTCTCTCCTTATGCAAATCAATTTTTACGCACCTGAACGTGTTTTGAGATCTCGAGCAGGTTTTCAAACGTTTAAATGCAAATCCGCATATGGATTAATAAATCCTATAAATCGAATTATTGCGAACTCCAACACTCTATATGACAGTATTGACTATTTTAATGGGTCGATACAAACTTTCAAACAAAAAAATTACGCAGGATTAACGTATAATATCAGTGCCTTTATACCTATAGTTTCTGTTTTCTTTTTATGCATGTCCTTTCTTAGTAACTTATATTAAGTCTTTGTTCTATTGTAAACATTTGTATAAATGGACCTCGGTCCGTTCATAATAAATAAATAATAAATAAATAATTATAGATGGTGCATTTATATAGGTAAAATAGAAATTTTTTGCATTGTCGTATGCACGCGCGCGGTTCCGAAGGAAACTCGAAACTCGAAACGGTGCAGCCCGAGGGCACCGATGCAGCTCGCCTTTACTTTACACTTGATCGCGTTCCGGTTTTTACTTCACTTTTACTCGAGTTGCATCGCCGGCCGCGATGTTGCAGTTCTCGCGAGATCGCTAGCGCAGCCGCGAGAGCGATGAACTAATTCCAATTGAACAAAGTGCAATAACCGTTCTATACATACCGCGAGTTAATCGCATCGATCGGTCGCAGGGAACAGGCGGAACGCGATGCCAACTCTGATTTTCGCGTGCGAGAAGTATGCGGTAACAAACGGACCGTGGCCGGGACTTTTCCGAATGGAAATGCTCGGAATTCCTTCGACAGAGGAATTCTGAAAAGTCCCGAAAGACTTTCGAGCAACGAGATTTCGAACTCAGCACTGATTCCAAAAAGGATTTTAAACAATTCGCCTAATTATTATCCGTTTGTGCAATGTAAATTTCCATTTGATTGAACAAGGGTCGAAGCTCATTAAAATTAAAAGTGGTGAACAATCGAGGAGTGTGCACAATGGAGTCACTGACGTTTCGAAAGGCAAAAGCATTGCATAAAGGCGACGTAAACTGGGATTAAAGAATGGTTCGAACGTCAGTAAACGCACGGGGTTGCACGTGACTCACGAGTCAGTGGTGTAAAAATGATAGCGTGCCGCGTTTTCTCCCTTCCCCTGTAGGATTTCCCTTGAAAGGGCTTCCTTCCCTTACGCAGGGCACGCGATGCTTACAAATTCGCGTCCTATTTAACACAGTGCACCAATGGTACACAAAAACGCCCCGTAGTAAACGATTGTTCGATGAACTTTCAACGGGTGTCGCGTTCATAATGGATTTCGCACGATTAACACTGCCGAGCCCTAAACGAGACTGATTTTTACCACGTTTTTATTAACTCCCTTTCTTTTCTGTCTGTTTGTCTGTTCGGTACAAATTTTGCAATTCATTTTAAACTAACTTCGATTATGTTCTGTCTCATCGACACGGTCGGGTGTACTATGTACTATGTACATATGTACTTACATAGTGGGCTTTTGTCTATACGTATACTTAACTCCACACAATCAAATTTTGCAAAAACTTTAACAGCTTACATCTCAATAACTACTTGTTTGCGAGATGTGGCTTCTTTCAAACTTTTTCCCTTCTGGATGAGTGAAAGGTATTGATGTAAAAAGTTATTTGAATTAAAAGGAATGTTTAATATACAAGGTTTTTAAGATGGACTAAAAAGTATAAAATAATTTTTCCTAGTCCCATACAGATAGTCCTGAAAATTTGTGATTGTGAATTTTGAATAGCTATGAAAATACTTGTAAGATTTAAAACGAAAAACGTGGGGCGTGTGCAATGGATAATTGATGCATGAATAGTTCACCTAAGCCACTAACAATTTGATTGCACTGCAAATGCTATGAACTGTTGTGCGAGTTTTCTCAACGGCAGCTATGTACTCTTTACACTCCTTACTGTATTATCTTGCGCCCCACGGCCCACGTTTTTCGTTTTAAATCTTACAAGTATTTTCGTAGCTATTCAAAATTCACAATCACAAATCTTCAGAACTATTTGGACGGGGCTAGGAAAAATTATTTTATACTTTTTAGTCCGTCTTAAAGACGTGGTACATATGTACATATATTAAATTTGTTGTAACATTGTTTGCTCTGCAAAGACAGGCAACAGAGAGGCCTTCCCTGGCGAAGCCGGAGTCACGAGGGCACACACGGTCACCGTTCAGGGATCGACTAGTAACTCGTTCACCGGAGCAAAACCTTGAATTAGCACACAAGAAGAAAATCACCGAGCACTCAGAGAGCTCGGATTCTCACAGCTCGTGCAATCCCACGACCGAACTCTGTTTCCCTCTTCCTCTATTTTTTCTTCATCCTCTCCTCTTTCTCAGCAGTAACCTCCGCGAGCCGAGAGTTCGTCTTACACGCAGACGATGCGGGAAAAATGCATCCGCAAAAAGCTCCGCCGTCGCTAATTAATTGCTCGTTGTTTCCCGCTGGAGGATTTCGAGAAGGAGACTCTAATTGAGTGATTCATGTGTGTAAACAAATTTCTGACAATCTAGGTACATCGTAGTAAGATGTAGTACCGCTTATGTGTACTAACAAGCGGTACGAATTAAGAAGAATTCACATTCGACTGCGAGACCGACTCCAGACGTTTGCACAACAATCGATGCAGGAATTTTCGCAGCGTCTCGGACATTGTGGACCAAGGAGCCGCAGAATCCGTATTGGCACTTTGAGTTCTGGCTGAGTCAGCATGGTCGGCGTTAGACAAAAGAACGGGAGTGAGATGGAGGTAAAAAGAGGGAGACGGAACGACGCTAAAAGAGGGAGAGCAAGAGAGAGAGAGTCAGTCAATTCTCCACATTTTTTTCAGGGGGTTCGTCTTGAAATAACCACCCGTCGGTGTTCGGCTGGCAATGAAGTGCACTTCTAAACGGAGTGCAGCTAGGAAGCCGGCCGCATATGGTTGCGAGAGGAGAAACAGGCTCGAATTTGTGGTGCACGTGTTCGAGGGTCGATGTACCGGATCCCTTTTGCCCGATGTCCCTCGAGTCCCTTCGGGGGATGGTTTTCGCACTTTAAGAGAGAGGAAACGAGAGAGAAACAAGAGAGGAAGGATGCAAGGATTGGTGTAGGTTCAGCACCGTCGCGTTCCCGTTCTTTCATTTAGCGTAAACAATGCGGTGGGAGTTACGCTGATTTAAGGAACGCCGCTGCAACGACACGACGTACCCTAAGCTAGCAGAGTGTTTTCGTCGGGTGCTGGTGCAACCGCCTGTACAGTCGTTAGTGCATCCAATTATTGCGGGTAGCTTCGCGATGCTGTTTCGTCCTTGTTCGGGTAATAATCCTGCACGAACTTCAGCGAGATCTTCCAAAGTACCCGAGCCTCCGGTTCGAATTGGGTGGGGACCCGGAAACTCGTGATCGCCGAAGTAGAAGTAGGGTCGGGAACCCGAAAATTCATGACATTCGGGTACCCGAGTTGTACCTTCTACCTAGTTCCGTATACCCTACAGTGGGGAATATGTGTAATCAGGATTAGAAACAGATTTGAACGTAGCACGTAATAGGCTACGTTTCATGTGAAAAAAGTATAGCAAATTTTCTAATCGTCTAGCAATCAGACAAATCTGTTACGGCCGTTACGGTTACGGGTCGTCAGAGGCCAAGCTAAGGTAATTTTGGGTTGATTCGTTCCAAGAATCGGATAATTGGAGTTTCAGGCATCGCGTACTTACCGGAAACCTATTATTAGTGGTTTATATATTACGGTTTATATATATTATATATATTATATTATATATTATATATATATATATACGGTTTATATATTAGTGATTTTGAAATCTCTTCAATTCTAACGCAATTCCGAATAAGTAAAATAGCCGTCGAAGCGCGACAGAAAGGAATTAATTTTCTAGACAGGAGCGGAGCCAAAGGAAATGAAAGAGGAATGCAAGTGTGAATGTCCAACGGGTGGAAGAAAAAATCGCGGTTATTAAATCTAACCCGAAACCGGGGGCCATGCTGCAAAAATAGAATAGATGCAAGGGGAATGCATTACTCGATAACGGCCGGTCATAAGAGCGCGTGCGAGAGCCGTTGGGAGGCCATATTCGCGGGCAAGATTTCATTTAGTTCGGCCAGCACTTTCTGAATTCTAGTCTCGACCGTGAACCTCGTTCGTTTCGGTTGGCCACTGGCGGATAGCCAAATATCTTCGTATAGTGTCTGAACTGGCGGCGGCGCGGCGAGACGAGGCGCGCAGACCCCTTACCTCGAATGCAATTGCGTTCAAGTGCATTTAGCCGCGGGACCAAACTCTCCCAGCGATCCGTCCACATAGTCCCGATGCGTTTCGATGGCAATTTTCACGTGGATCCGACCATCGGGTTTAATCGCGCGAGATTGCCCCCTTGGAACCTCGGAATTTCGATTGTCCATGCATTACTTCAAAACCCAATTTTAGAAGGGTAATGCAATTTACTCTCTCACGCTTATTGTTATTGTTTCTTTATTTTCAATTCATTTGTGTGGGGACTGCACAAGAAAAATATTGTATAGTAAATATAAGTGATGAAATAATGGCCTGTAGTATGTGTACAGTGATCTTGATTAAATCCTCTACCTCGGCGCTCTGTCTTTATAAACGGCGAAACAGCCCTCGCGAGAAGTGGCTTGCTCTTTTTCGTTGTAATGAGTTACGACGAGCGCCATTGTTGCGACGAAAGTGCACTTGAGTGCTCGCCTGGTATTGTGAGAATTATGTAGTGCGATACCGGTGTGTCGCATACATCTCTAGAAAAAAATACGTCGTGGCTTCGTGGTTCTGTACATCGAATCTCGTTCTACAGTAAAATATCGGGGCAAATAATGGAATGATAAATTTTTAAAAAAACACATCATAATGGCGTGGACAGGGAATTAAGTGGGCGTGGTCTGGTCGCTCCAGAGGACAACCCCCCAAGGAAGGAATGCGCATTACTGCACACATCATACGGAAAGAAAAGTAGAAAACAAAAAGCAAATCTTCCGTTCTTCCGATTTCCAGTCCCCGTCCGCGTCGCGTTGAAACTTTTGCCGGAAAGACCTCGTTTAAAAAGCAAAGGGAGCAAGTGAAAAGGAGGGGCTGATTTTCGCAAGGGATGTTGAACGATCTGCACGCGCGAGTCTTTTCTTTTTACAAACGGCAGAAACGTGTTCCGGTTGCGGCGCGAACGTCCGATATCGATTCATGTCGAGTAAAAAGAAACGATGGTTTAGCGATTGCTCGTCACTGCACTGGCTGGCTAGGGCACAGAGGCGGCACCGGTGCTTTGCCAATTCTCCGGACGATTTTTCGCCGACGCGACGCCGCGTGTTCCGCTTTTGCAAAAACCTTTTCGCAATCTGATGCGAATCAGCGCGATGCGACGAGAGAGACGCGCTCCGATTCGACCGGAATGATCACCGCGTTTCACGCGAAAAGGGGAAACGTTGTCGCGTGTTCTCTCGGCGAACAGGAACACTCACGAACGTCGAAAGACGACGTCTGTCCTTTGAGCTGTGCCAAATTTTGCTTCGGAACTTCGTACTGCGGATATACTCCTCCTTAGCCTAGAAAAACGAACGAAAAAAGAATGATCCTGGAACAAGGAAAAAAGTTTCCGAAGAAAAGGAAAACTGTCACGGCTGCAGCAAAACTTTTACGCGCGGAACGATGTTTGTGATTCTTCTCAGCTTTTTATTATTCAGTTTTGCCGAGCTTTGGAAATGGGTCTCCATATTTTTCAACAGCGAGTACATATGTTCATTTCTAAATACTCTATGTATAGTTAAAATAATATCATTTCGAAAGCGGTGAAATTTTTCAAGAAAAATGTTCGATCGTTCAAAGTGTTAACGAGGGTAGAAAGTTGATGAGCACAGCGAGCGAGGCACACGTGGTCGCGTCCACATGGCGTTTCCTTCCCGGTCCCGTGGCCCGTGGTCCGTGGTCCGCAGCACGTGGAATTAACGGATCTCGTATAATCGCGGTTTTCACTTTGATTCGGGCCGTTTCACGCGAGATATCCTCCCGATAACCGGCTCGGGCCTCTGCAAAATGTTGCGCATTGCGTCTTACAACACGCAGCGCCAGCTATAGCTGTAGCGATAGCCCTCTCTCTCACTCCCTCCGGCTGCACCCCCGTGGCGAGGTGCAATGGCACTCACTGCAGTTTGCAGGTGGTCAACCTCGTGCTTTTCGCCCGCCTGCCCTTTTACATACTGCAACAGCTTATTCCCTATCCGCCACGAAGTGTCCGGCGTCGAAAGCAACGATTTCTTCGGCGTCAGATCAACGATGATTTTCCACGGGCAGGAAACGCGTCGGCGACGTCTGGAGACAAGTATAATCATCCAGTGTTATTTGTCCAAGTGTCAGTCGGACTCGGCAAACAACACTTTACCGGTTACCGGGACGTATAATCAGTTGCATCAGCTCGAACGATGATGGATTGCACGTTTCCCGGACAATGTGCCGAGCACTTTCTTCACGCAGAATGATTCTTTTACTTATAACGTAGAGAAATCTTTACCACTTTTTTCCCACGGTTACAATTCCCGTGGAAAGCTGCAAATCACTATTTCCGAACTCTGTTTAAACTTTAAACTCTCTTGTTACTGAAAATTTGCATGCAACCGTGTTCCACGGGCTCGTGGCTCGCTGTAAATGTATAATCGATAATCTTGCGACGCGCGACGGGTCGCGAACAGAATTCCAGCTCTTGGTTTAACAGAATAATTATTTTTACAGTCTAGATAAGAAAATCGCCTAAGTGCATCTCGCAGATTTATCCGCACAAGCAGAAATCTTACAATCCACTCGCGCAGCGGCTTAGCCGGAAGTATAATAAGATTCAATCCTCCGCGTAACGTTTCAACCCGTGTACTATCCGACTAACGAGCCCTTGCTTTATCCTGTCCCATTCAAAAAATAAATTTACAATGCATCCATGCAAATCCAGAAAATTTAGCATGGTGGTTAGAAAGCAAACTGCAAGTCTTTCACTTTTAATCGCGTTCGATCTCCGCATTCAAACCTTCGCGTAAGAATTGTTTAAGAATTCGTGTATGAATCAGTGGAGAAATCGGCCAGCGATTTTATTGATCGGGCCTCTAAATCAATGCGTAGACAACAATCGTTAGAGAAGCGACGAAATTCCGGGAATCGCGAAGCACTTAGGAGCCGAGTCGGATTCATAAAAATTGTTTATTTGTCTTCGCGAGCTCATTCCGGATTGAAAACATTGCTGCTCTTCCCGGCGAAGTCTAAACACTTGGTGGCGACCGATATATCACAAAGCGTATAACATCCTCCGGCGTTTGCACAGCTGCGGAGGAAGTTACTTTCGTCGAGAATGATCGTTTCACGGCCGCGGCCTCGAATGATCTCGGCGTTCACGACTTGTACTTTATCGCTATCGTTCTTCGAAGATAAATATCCGCGAATCCGCCCGGATGAGAAGAGTGCGGGGCAAGGAAAGTCTGTCTGTTTTGTCAGGTTTTGTCAAGCAAATGAATATGTTGATCAACCAGAATTGACAATATATTCATCTTCGGGAAACGAAGCGTTCGTTCGAAGCTCTGCGTCAGAAAGAATGAAGAAAGAGCTGCGGGATAAGATGAAATTTTTTTGGGGTTCGGAATTTTCAATGCGGCGCGCCGCGGCGGCGGTGGTTTTTACAGGCGTGTCAAGATTACTAAAGATCCGCAGTCCGCCGCTAAAACGGATCGAGACGGTAGCCAGAACGTGGCGGAAGGACTCGAGGAAAATTAAGCGGGCTGGTCCGCCTTGTTCCTCTTCGTCATGAACCTAACACTGGAGTTTAATACGACAGGGGCTGAAGTAAGAAGCAAGAAGAGCTTTAATAAGTGGAGCACCCGAGGGCTGCCACTCTCGAATCTGCATTCTTGCATACCACGCAGCCCACCCCTTCCTATTTATCCCGCATTACACGCCGCGCCCCCTTCTTCAATTTTTAACTCATCCACGAACCCCGAAAATCACGTTCGACGGCCGCATAGATTTTCCGCAGAATTCTTTTTCGTCATTCTTTCCGGGCCTGTTCAATCCTCATTATTCCAGGACGATTATATTGTTCGAGCGATAATGTTTGTAACAATCATGCTCCTTTCTGTGTTTTCCATTTGTTCTCGAGTGCTCGGGTGCCACGTAAACTCTAAACGAAAGGCAGGCGCAGAACATTTGGAAATTAATGCGACACACTTCGGTGCTCGACAGCGTGCAACAAATTATCATTTGCTTTACGACCCGCGACGATTCTTTATTTTGTACGACGTTTCACTCACAAAACTAACGAAACATGTTCTCAGTAACGACGAAGAAAAATTGCTGTAATTAGCCATTTTTTTTTTTTTAACAATACGTACAAGCTTGATCTAGGGAAGTTCTGCTAGTTTTTTCACCGGGGCTGCCGGCTCAACCCGAAAGAAACGGAAATCATTTCTGTTCTGCGTATTGATCGATGCTAGGTAGACCGGTTACTGGCCGACAAAACACGTTGCTATATCATTAGCGGTGTACATCCGACTCACGCAATCAGAAGCGTACGCTAAGCCCCCTTTCTGATACGTTTCGAACCTGGATAGGTAACATTTATACCTGTGCCTCTAATCTCGAAAAACTAACATCAAAGCAAAAATTAATAGTAATATTTTTCTCGGCGCTACGTTTCGATCAAATCTTTACACTTTTGAATAGCTATGTTTGTAGGGCATAGAACGTTTGCTTCGGATTTGAAACTTTGATAACGTTCTATGCCCTACAAACATAGCTATTCAAAAGTGTAAAGATTTATTATTATTATTATATACGGACCGAGGTCCTTTTATACAAATGTATTAGGTTTTTACAGTATAACTGATAAAAACAGAAAGAAGACATGACAAAAAAAAATAACAAAAGAAGTCTTAACCTAAGTCTTAATTAAAATTTACATAAAAATGGACCGCGCGAAACTAAACAAGTACAGGTAAGATTAACAAATAGATTTGATCGAACGTAGCGCCGAGAAAAATATTACTATTAATTAAACATTAATTACGATCGATAAAAGACCCCTCCTTTATTATTATCAAAGCAAAAACTGCTCGATTTCACCATAAACGACAGATAATACGTATGTATAATGTTAACAGTACATTATAATGCTACGCTAATACTAATAAACGATACGCCGAGTCAATAAGCAGGTACAGTGTATGTACAAAGTGTATTCGTACCTTAGTCCGAATGCAATCCGCGTGCAAAGATGGCAGCCAAGTATGAATCTCGTTTCGAAGTGGTGGGCACAATTCCGACCGTGCATCATGTCCCATCGCATAATTCTCTCGGACAAGAGGTAATAATGAAGTCAACAGAGCGGGGGCAGATTTTTCCGATTTTCAATTGATCGTTGATAGCATGAAAAGAGAGCAAACAGCGGGCAGCAGGCGTCGCGAAAGGAGAGGAACAACATCAGGCAGGGTTCAAGTGGGGACAATCAACCAGGGGGATGAATTTATCCGGCACGGCACATGTTCGCGTTATCGCGGCACAGAAAAGCGTTCGGTGCATGTTGCGCCGCTACCACCGAACCCCTATTTTAAGCACTGCAGCTGTCACTCGGATCGGAGAGGACTTGTATCTACACGGAAGGGCGGGACCAGGGCGTGGATAATCTGCTTTTACAAACGTTAAACCGAGAAAACCGGATCCACAGGGAGCTCGGGAAACGCTCTCCATGCCGCAGAGGGTAGACAGCTTTTCCTTCGATCTCGAACGGACGCCTCTCTCGCTTTCCCTCATTGTCGGAGCCGATTGTTCCGTTTATCTGCGGCTTGCCACCTCCCCGAGACGACTAGCTGCAGGCTTTATGCAAATTTCCGATTTTTTCACCGGCATTTATAGCACCGGATCATCGCGAGTTATCATCGTGAGACTTTTCACAGTGTTGTTTGTCTTTTATTCTTATATGTACGATACGCGAAAACTTGACCAAACTTAAGATCGAAGCGACTACCAAATATTTGTCCACGCTCGTTAGGGGTACTTTCAACCATCCTGGCAAGCGAAAAAATTCTCGTCGATCGATAAAAAATACTCTCCCAGTCGAACAAATACAGACTAAAAGCGAACGGCTAATCAGAGGAACATCTTAAATCAAAGAGTGCAAGTTTACTTAAAAGATCAAAGGCACATATGTTCCTGTGCTCGGGGTGCTTCCGACCCTTCCCGCAGAAGCGTCGAGCAGCGCAGCGGAGTGTGTATCCGATTCGATCTGCTGCGTTGATCGCAGAGAAGGCACTCGACTGATCCGCGGTGAAGATCCTCCCTAAAGGCTACCTGTGGAGCCTGGTCTAAACGATGACGACGCGCGACGGACAGGTGAGATTCCGATAAACCCCGCGCGGTCTACGAAGCTCTATGGTTCCACGGGTGGATAAGAAGCGCGGCGATGCTCTCGAATTCCACGCGACGACGAAGGATGCGTTGAGTCATCGGGTCGAGGCGAGGCGAGGCGCGTGTAATTTACGGTGTACCGAAAACGATCAAGAGGAGAGAAAAGAATGCGAACAGCCGCGGATGCCGTAGAGCCGAGTCACATGGACGTAAACCGACACGTGCACCCTCTTCGGCCGCTGCGCGCTGTTACGGTCCGATGACTTTTTAAGATGGGGGCGAACACGACCCCGCGGACTTTCTCACAGAAGCTGAAAACTGGCCGAACTCGAACGTGCTTCCGTCAATTGTTCCTTTGTCCCTGATTTTATTGTACCAATGGCAGGCACGATCCCGAATTTCACGAACATGCTTCATAACATAACACGAGGATTTTATTAGACCATGATACTCTTCTTGTACATACTCGTTTCTGACACTTTGAAAAACTGCTGAACATGTAAACAGAAAACGATTAAAGTAATATGTTTGCGGTTTACAAATATCTTTTCATTATTGCGCCCCGGCCCCGGCACGCGTGTTTGCTCCGTTTCCTTCAAACGCCCCGCTCATCGGAGCCTCCCATCCCAGTTTCGCGTATAATGAATACATATACATATGTGGGGTGCGAGGATTAATGTAATGCCCTGGTACACCCCTGGTTTAATCCACGCGGATCAATCAACGGTTAATTCCAATGTAATTGACCACAATGGGGTCGCTCGTCTCTCCGCCCCTGCCCCCCATAATGATTTTCTATTCAATTATTCGTCCGGTTGTCGAGCGTTCAACGACTTGCTTTCTGTTTCGTCGCGTTCGATAAATCTAGACCAAAAGGAATATTATTGAAAGTTATCGTACAAAAGTCTGTATTATGATAAAAATCGCTAATACAATCGAAACTGATACCTGTGGATTTTACACAGCGACACATACATAATGAATGGTTTTCTTTGCATTTTTCAGAAACCCTGCAAGAACCACGATTCACCACGCAGCCTTACGGTGGCAGCACTATTCTCAGCGAAAAAGGAACGAAATTTCTGGAGTGTCAAGCGAGGGGTGAGTACTCATTTCGAGAGACCTGACCCGGAAGGGATGGTCTAGAGTTGATTAAGAACCCATCCTCCCGCGCACTTGACAAATGCAACAATTACAGAATCGCTTCCCTCTGGAATTCCCTATTCATCCCCTTGATCTAAAAAAAAAATGGAATCTCTGGGAGAAAAGATTGTTCTTCGGTACTTTTCACCATCTGATTAAGAACCCGGTGGATCTAGAAATTGATACGATTAGTAACGAATAGACTGCGGATCTTTATGCGAAATAAAATTATAAAAGCTTTTTTTACATATTGAGTAAAATAAAATTTAATCTCTATCAAGACATTTCTTGCTGCGAATAATATTGTAATAGTAATGACGCGAATCAAGGTCGTATCTGGTGAGACGTCCTGCAGCCTGTAACCTCGAAGAGTATGGCGGTTGCTTACTGCTTACGGCTTACAGTTTCGGTGACCGTCGAATTTCCAAGCCGCCCTCGCGCAGCGTCCCATTGTTCTCGTGAAATATCGAGTAACAGGCGGATGAGACGGTGACCAGATGAAGCCTTACACTTGCAGCCTGGTGCCGTAACACGACACTGTGACCCTGTGCTAATGGTATTAGATCGCCATACACTGCCATATCGCCAATATTCTTGAGCCGAGCAATGAATAATGGTCAAGTTACCCGTCATCAGATTTTTATGCATATATGGCTCCTAAATAGTTTCAAATAATGTCGGAACATAAAATTCCACAGAATTTAGTAGCAGATTTCTGTTTATTCCGGAACTACAAAGACTACTACCGCTAAGAATAAGATTCTACGTGATTCCAATTTCTGAAAATGTCCCTAGAAAAATTGGAAATTGCATCGACATTCGCACAGTCTATTCACAAAAGATCATTTTCCTGAAAAAAAAACAATGGTCCCAGCTCACTCTACTTTTCCCAGGCCCCTACCCTACCTATACACACCGTTCTGTGAACTCTTCGCGTGACAGTGACGCATGCATGTATGTACGTTGCAGGATACCCTCAGCCAAAGTACAAGTGGTTCAAGGATGGCGTGCCCCTCACCAACGAGCTTACCTCCGAGCCTTATTTTCGAATACAAAGCACACGCAGAGAGGACGCAGGAGTCTATTACTGCGTCGCGACGAACGACGTAGGCTCTATATTTAGCGAAAGAATTACATTTACGGTAGCGTGTAAGTATCATAAGGTTTCTATTTCTAGAATGTCACAATAAGAAAGAGGACTAGCCGATTAGTTCGCGTTATGAACACGAGACTGTCTTCGATTCCAGATATGGAGTTGTTCGACGATCTTACCGAGAGGGTGGTCACTGTGAAATCTGGCAGTGCAGCTGTGTTGACACTACCACCGGTTGACAGTCACCCTGCACCTGCTGTCAGCTGGTTCACCTCCGGTGGATCACTGTACGGTATCAAATATGCAGCAGTCAATCACACTTTGCTGATATTGAACGCATCCGAGAGCGACCAAGGCCTGTACAGGTTTGTACGAACAACTAAATCCTTTTGTTTCTTTTTTCATTTTCTTTTGTCAATACTACAGCGTTTCTTTTTGTTAAACAGAGCGAAAGTGATCAACGCGCAATTAGGCAAAGAAGAGAACAGTCCATTCTTCAAACTTGAGGTGACCGGCGACGCGAACGCAGACGTGGCACCCACTATCATAGTGAAACCACAGGACACGCAGATAGTCAAAGATCAGCCTGTTACTTACATTCATTGCATAGCAAATGCAAGGTAGGTCCATACATCATAGTTGGTTTCATTGTCAGATGAAAAGCTGTTTCAATTCCACTGCAATTGAACCATTTAACGATTTCAGGTCGCTTCACGAGCTGAGAACTCTGTGGACGAAGGACGGGATTCCGATCGAGAACTCTATGATATCGTACAGCTTTAACGACTCTTGGAACAGGACTCTAACATTGATATCAGCGAACATAACTTACACCGGCGTCTACTCTTGTCACGTGGAGTTGAAGAGCGGCGGATACCCTATCGTGAATGCTAGCGCGAAAGTTGTTGTGTACGGTAAGGAGGATCGAGCAGTCTGCTCTCGAGAGATCGAGCTCTGATCGAGTTAACGATATTCCTATTCGTGCAGAGAAGCCAACGTTCATGACGGAACTGAAAAGAGAGACTCTGAGCGACTATGGTTCGGTTGTGACTCTGTCGTGCGATGCTGTCGGCGTTCCTCCTCCAAATATCACTTGGTTTCGCAACGCTGAACCCGTCGATCATCTTTTTGGGTCTAGGTACGTTTACTCGTTCTCCGGAAAACCAGTTGGTACAACATCTTTCAAAAGTCGTTTCACTGTATACTCGCCTGTACACATAGGTACACGATGGAAGAGGACGGATCCTTGACTATTAAAAAATTGACCATGAGCGATTCAGGCATGTTCCAATGTCTCGCTTCGAACGAAGCTGGCGAAGCGTCCAGTTCCACCTGGCTCAAGGCTAGAAGTTAGTATACCCACGATTATTACACGCCTTAGCATTAAGTTCTCTGATTATTTTTTTCTTTGTCAGTTGTTCATTTCCACTTGTTACAAATCATGTATTTTCTGTGGGGCAGAAGGATTAGAAAGCAGACTGAAAAACAGAGTTGTCCGCTGGGCAGCTGGCTACAATGTAGTCAGAGTACGCCAATCTGACCGCCGTTTTAAGTTCTCTCAATATCCAGACAGTAAGAGTCCGACGTGTCACGAAGTACCCACGTTTTTCCGATTACAACCTAGGCACATGCTTGACGAATGCATATCTCACACCCACAATGTTTGCTTCCATCGCATCGACTGTATCCGTGTTTCTTATTTTTTTCTTCTCTTGTGTACGCAGAGTTGGGCAAAATTTACTTCGAATAACTTTTTCATTCGCGAATAAACGATTGAATTCGACGACAAGGTAAGATCTCGAATAAACATTTACTCGAATAATGCCCAACTCTGTGTTGTCCAGTAGCTATAGCAGAGAAACCCGTAAACGATTCCTTTCTGTACGACGACACGCGTTGTTCCATCTCCAAATAAACCGTACCCTCGAAATGTCGAGTCGAACGTTCCATATCTCCGTAGTGTTATTAGTCTTGCGTATCAATCACATTGCAAGGAAAAGTGCATAAAGTGTACCTGGCTTGTTACATACTCGCAAACAATTAGCAAATTGTTTTTAGCTTTTGCACTTGAATAGACAGACAGCTATCGAATACATCACGAGCAGCACACCTCCTTTTCGAAAGACAGGATTTAGTTGTGTCTGTAGATAAAGTTAGAATGTGTAATTAAACTTCAGCAATAGCGACGTGTCAATAATAAGAAGAATGTTTCTTATCGTGGACATAAAATTCAGGTATGGGCAAATTCGGCGTTTTCCAAAGTTGTTGCTGACGTTTCAAATGTGGAAAACACTGAATTGGGGAGAAATGTTTTTTTTTCCGATCAATTGTTTGTTTTTGCCTTTTTCCTATTTTTCGTGCATGAGATCGAACATGGTTGTTCGACGAATCGGATGACAATACGATTTTCTTAATGTTTACAGCAACCGGGCCAGTCATGGAGAATGGTCCTCAAAATTTAACGATACTCGATGGGAAAGATGCGACTTTAACATGCTACGCTGTGGCAGCCCCGATACCTAACACCACGTGGATCTACAATGGTGAGTAAACGGACAATTGGACTGTTACCTCTCGGAACGGCATTTAAGACGCGATGGCAACTGATTCGCAGATACAACTCCCGTGGAAATCGCCGGAAGAGTACAGGTTTTAGATAACGGGGATCTTTTAATTGCCGCTGTGAAACCAAACGACGCTGGAAAGTACACTTGCATTAGAGCCAATGAAGCTGGCTCTGTGAATGGCTCCGCGATTCTTACCGTTTTAGGTGAGAAACAATTTTAACAAACCGCATACATCGATCAGTGGCGGCTCGAGTCAAGCGGAGGCTCCAAGCGATACAAATTTTCGGACGCTGAAACTCAAGTTAGAAATAGAACGTTGCAAGAAAACTCTCTCGTAAACTTATTAACAGAAAAGAAAAGTATCCCGCGGCCCTACGCGGCCGCTTAGTCCACCACTGCATACAGTCAGCCGAAATATTATTCGGACACTCGTAGAAACGCAATAACTTTGATAAACTTTAATTTGATATCAAGATGCAGTTTGGGTACCGTAAGAAACGTTCTGTCTCGCCAGAGATTTATACAGCATCATTTATTTCAGTACGAACGCAGATTGTCCAGCCACCTGTCGATACGTCCGTGCTTCTCGGGTACACTGCAGAGCTGCAGTGCAAAGTTTCCAACGATCCCAGTGTTTTGTTCGATATAGCTTGGTTCCACAATTCACAGTATGTATATGTAAAACTCATCGTTGACTTACTCGCTTACCACGATAAGTTTCTTTAGAAAGAAGTTGGTCTTAGCGAATTCCTGAATAAATTCCAGAGTAATAAACACGCATGCCAGTCAGAGAGTGAAGATGCGCAGCGACGGCACATTGGAGATAGTCGCTGTTCGAGCTTCGGACGTGGGCGAGTACATGTGCTCGGTAGTGTCTCCAGGAGGAAACGAGACGCGATCGGCTCGTCTCAGCGTAATCGAGTTGCCTTTCGCACCGATCAATGTCGTGGCTAGTCGGGTGGAGAAGATATCCCCTCGCACCATAAACGTCAGTTGGGTGCCGGGATTCGATGGAAACAGTCCAACGAAGAAATTCATAATTCAGAGGAGAGAAGTCTCCGATCTTGGTAAATTGGCATCGGTTAACGTTTCGCTTTAAAATAGCAATTCCGATCAAGTAGCCATTACTATGCTATTAAAATTTCATTATGTTCAGGACCTATCCCCGACAATGCGCTGAATTGGATAACCGAGAACGATAACGTCTCCGCGCAGAGTCGTTGGGTATTGCTGAACAATCTGAAAGCAGCTGCTGCTTATCAATTCAGAGTCAGTGCGGAGAACAGCGTTGGCGAAGGTACTCCTTCTGATCCGAGCACCGTGGTGGCTCTGCCCCAAGAACGTGAGTCTAAATTCTGACGATGATAATTACCGGTAGACCGGCGGATCTTTATGCATTTATGGGTTCAACAAATTTTCAAGAAATGCCATCAAATAAAATTCTACAGAATTTACTACCAGTGAAAATAACATTTCACATGATTCCACTTTGTTAAAATTTGCCTAGAAAAAATTGTAAATTGCGTAAACAATCCGCAGTTTAATTACGAGAGAGATAGACGTTTGTTATATACATACTAAATCTATCGAACAAAATTTTAGCCCCGAGTGGACCGCCAGTTGGATTCGTCGGCTCAGCTCGATCCTCCTCGGAGATAATAACGCAGTGGCAGCTTCCTCTGGAGGAATACCGAAACGGCCATATTTTAGGATACATATTAAGATACAGACTGTACGGTTACAACGAAAGTCCTTGGACCATACAGAACATCACGAACGAAGCTCAAAGGAACTATCTGATCACCGATCTAATTACATGGAAGGATTATATCGTACAGATAGCAGCATACAACGACAAAGGCGTGGGGGTGTTCACCGAAGGTTTGAAGATCAAAACGAAAGAAGGAGTGCCCGAAGCTCCGCCAACTAACGTAAGAGCGAAAGCCATAAATTCGACGTCGATCAAGGTCTGGTGGAAACCACCGAATCCTCAGAAGATCAATGGGATCAATCAGGGTTATAAATTACAAGCATGGACCGGTGGGAACTTCACCGAGGCGAACGAGTATAAATCGATGACTGTGCCACCCAGCTTGTTCGATCCTCTCGCGGAACAGAGCGCTGTTATGACTGGTTTGAAGAAGTACGCCGTGTACAATATCACCGTGTTGTGCTTCACCGATCCAGGCGACGGCGAGAGAAGCGCAGCCTACAAAATTCGCACGCGCGAAGACGTACCCGAGGAAGTGGAGAATCTACAGTTCGAGGACATCAGCGATCGCGCGCTCACCGTCAAATGGACTCCTCCGCAAGAGATCAACGGGATTCTCACGTGTTACCAGTTGAAATACATGATCAAAGACCTGCCGGATTCTTTGAGAGCCGACAACTATACGGCCGACGTTCTGTCTGCTAAGATCGAACATCTTCAGGCGATGACTCACTACAGGTTTGAAGTGGTTGCCTGGACTTCCGTTGGTCCCGGTAAGCCAAAGGTCGCCGTCATTCAATCAGGAGTTGAACCTGTCCTCCCGGAACCGCCTACCAAATTAGCGCTGTCGAACATAGACGCATTCTCCGTGGTACTTCAGTTCACTCCTGGCTTCGACGGCAATTCATCCATAACCAAGTGGACTGTGCAAGCGCAGACCACCAGAAACACCACGTGGTATAACATATACGAAGTCTCGGATCCTGATGCTAGTACAATTACCGTGGCCGGCCTGATACCCTTCATGCAATACAAACTTAGACTGATCGCTAATAATGTTGTCGGCGCTTCCCAACCCTCGGAGCCAACGAAAGAGTTTCAAACGATCCAAGCACCACCTTCGCATCCGCCCAGGAACGTTACGGTCCGTGCCATGAGCGCTACGGAATTGCGAGTCAGATGGATCGTAAGTACTTCTCCGAAATATTTAATCCCTAACCTTATTCAGCAACCTGCATCATTATTGTGGCGCCTCGGAGTGCCAAGAGAAGCACCTGCGATTTCACCATTTATCTCGAATCTTTTGCAGCCACTGCAACAGATAGAATGGTACGGTAACCCGAGAGGATACAATGTCACTTACACAGAAGTCAGAACGAACGAGTCGAGAAGCATAACTATAGACGACCACACGGCGAACTCTTACGTGTTAGAAAATATGGAAGAGTATGCTCTCTACGAGATTGTGATGCAAGCGTTCAACGACGTTGGGTCATCGACGATAAGTCCCAAAGCCATTGAGAGGACTCGAGAATCAGGTAGAACATTTTTCAACAGTTTTTAACAGTTATTTTCGTTATTTTTATATCACATATCGTAATTTTTAGTTCCTTCGATGGGTCCGATCAACGTAGAAGCAAACGCGACCTCTTCCACAACCATACTAGTGAAATGGGGCGACGTTCCTATAGAACATCAGAACGGACAAATAGAAGGATTCAAAGTCTACTATGGCGCAAATGCTAGATCCGCATTCCAATATAAAAACATTCCAAGTAATACTACTTTTACGACCACGTTGACAGAGCTTAGGAAGTTCGTCCAGTATCATGTACAAGTATTAGCTTATACGAGACTCGGCGATGGCACGTTGAGCACCCCTCCTGTTAGAGTACAAACGTTTGAAGATGGTACGTTGTACAAACGAATACGAGACCTGTAATTCTTCGATAAAGAAGGCAGATGTTAAATTTCAATTATTTCAGCTCCGGGACCTCCATCGAATGTATCGTTCCCGGACGTAAGCTTCACCACTGCTCGCATCATTTGGGACACGCCGGAAGACCCAAACGGAGAAATTCTAGCGTACAAAGTTATGTTCCATTTAAATAGTAGCCAGGACCATCAATTTTCCAAAGAATTTCCTGCGTCGGATCGAACGTTCAGGTATCGTCACGGCTATTATTTCGGCACTTTACGAAACTGGGGCAAAAAGATTGATTAAATCTGCTCTTTTTATATATTTTACTTTTCAGAGCCACTAGTCTGGAGCCGGAGAAGTATTACATGTTTTCTGTAACAGCGCAGACAAGGCTGGGCTGGGGTAAAACAGCGTACGCTCTTGTTTTCACTACAAACAACAGGGAACGACCTCAGGCGCCATCGATGCCTCAAGTTAGCAGATCTCAAGTACAAAGCCGGCAGATTACATTTTCTTGGACGCCTGGGCGGGATGGATTCGCGCCGTTGCGGTGATCATCCTCAATTTAGACATACGATTGGTAGCGTCGAGTATAACATTTCCATGAAATACGATTAATCTTTCAGTTACTACACGGTGCAACAGTCGGAGAACTCGGGACCGTTCCAAACCATCCCGGAGAGGGTTGAACCAACGTTAACGTCTTACACAGCGAACAATCTGAAACCCTTCATGCTCTATCAGTTCAGAATACAGGCTACCAATGACATAGGTCCTTCAACTTGGAGTACAGAGTCTGTCGAGGTCCAAACATTACCAGCAGGTAAATCATATCATTCTGCCCTTTTCATTGAACTTCTTTAATGGCAATCAATTCATTGATTCCAATGCAAATTTCCAGCACCCTCTCGAGGTGTCAGTGATCTGAAAGTTGTACCGATAACAACATCCAGTATAGAAGTCCATTGGAACGCTATAGACGAAGTATACTGGAGTGGCGATCACGCTACAGGTGGCTACCGCGTCATCTATCAACCAGTGTCTGATTTTCCGACAGCTCTTCAGGATACACCAAAGGAAGAAATTCTAGGAATAAAGGTGATCCCTATCGTTTCATTCGACTGAACGCAACGATCATAGACTCGAATAATCCTTCATCATTTATAGGCTACAAAAATCGTGTTGAGCGATCTAACCGAGGACAGGTATTACGAAGTCGTTGTACTACCATTTAATTCTGAAGGAGAAGGCCCTTCGAGTCCTCCAGTAACCGTGTATGTTGGAGAAGCCGTTCCAACTGGAGAACCGCAACATTTAAAAGCCGAGTCGATCTCTTCCACGGAAGTACTTTTACGGTGGAAACCACCGCAAGCCAATATGCAGAACGGAGACCTATTAGGATATAAAGTAGTTGTCTTTGTCTCTCAATCGTTTCCGAACCGTTTCACAGTATTTCGCACTTATCCGTACCGTGTTTCTAATTTCAGATTTTCTATCTGGTCACCGATTCTCCTCAAGAGCTAGAGAACAAACAGGAGGAGGAAATAGAGGTTGTACCAGCGTCCTATCTAACGCATAGCTTAGTTTTCCTGGACAAGTACACGGAGTATCGTATTCAAGTATTGGCGTTTAATCCTGCCGGCGACGGTCCTAGATCTCCGCCGATCACTGTCAGAACCAAACAGGTGTGTTAAACTTCCGTTGCGGACATGGAAAAATTGTGAAACTGCTGTGAACCGTTGACGGTATGTTAAATATTATTTACAGGATATACCGGGACCACCTCACAATCTTCAGTTCTCAGAGATAACGATGACGAGTCTACGTGTCTCTTGGGAAGCGCCAAAGTCGCGGAACGGTGAAATAGTTGGTTACATTGTCACTTATGAAACCGCAGAACAAAATGATCGTACGTTTCTTAAATTCTTGTTCTTCTGTTCTTCGTGCATCAAATCCGCGCAGTCTATTTACGTTTTCCATTGTTCTAGGCTTCAGTAAACAAGTGAAGCAGAAGGTAACAGAGACTAGTCTGTTGATCCAACCTCTCGAGGAGGAGGAGACATATACGTTTATGGTTCGCGCTCAAACCATTGACTTTGGTCCTCCCATATCTGGAAATGTGACGACGGGACCACAAGAAGGTTCGCCGGTAGCGCCTACCAATCTCGCTGTCACTAAGACAGTGTCCAGCGTTGAATTACAATGGACAAACGGTGCTTCCGGGAAAGGACCTATTTTAGGATATTACATTGAAACACGCCGCAAAGGTGAGGACTCTATAAAGTATAAAGTATTGCTACATTACGCCGTACACAATTCGAAATTGTAAAAATAGTTTGTCGACGATTTGAAAAAGAATGATAAACAGAAGCTAAAAAAAAAAGAAAAAAAATCATTCGAACAGAACAGTTGAATTTGATAAAATTACTAATACTATATTTTTTGTAATAATATAGCGATGGAAGAGTGGCAACATTGTAAGTGTCAATGCACGTAAATATATTGAGCGTCAGTTATTGTGTTAGATGATCTCGTCAGTATAATATGATTTGTTAGTGTTACAATATCGCTTCCTGTTTGTATTATAATTATAATAATATGTGATTATATTTTCGTTAGTGATACCTGTACTATTGACTGCATGATGATGTCATAGCATGACATTTTCCATGAATTCTACTTAGAGATATACAATCGAGAATCTTGACTTTGAATGCTGCTGTTTAATTGTAACCAATCGGATAGTTGAAGTTTCATTTGTTTAGATAACAGTATTCCTCTACAGTCTTTGAACTTACCAATATATTCCCTACATTTAACATCTCATTAACGCCCTGCAAAACGTGTAATACAGAACATGATACCTAACTTCGCAAGTTTTCATCTTCGAAATTGAAATTGACGATATTAGAAGAGATAAATTGAAACATTGAGTAGCGGTAAAGCCAAAATCTCTTACGACAGAACGAGTGTATTGTATTTCCTGTTGTGTTGTATAGCTCAGAGAAAACCTGCAAAAGTTCTCGACTGCGTTGCAATATTTCTTGTTGAAATAAGACGAATATTATAGATGCGTTTATATTTATAGATGACAGTCGTTGGCAGACAATAGTGCGCAGCAGCAACGGCCCTTTAACAGAGTACTCGATATCCTATCAAAATCTACTACCATCCACGTCGTATCTCTTCAGGGTGATATCGTACAATCGCTACGGAATTAGCTACCCAGCGTATTCGACGGAAACGGTAAAGAATTATTCTCGATAATAATTAGATTCTAAGAAGCAACGGTACTTATTCTGTTATCATTACAGATATTAACTCCTTCGAAGCTATACCTTGAATATGCATATCTACAACACAGACCATTCTACAGACAAACTTGGTTCATGGTAACATTAGCCGCAGCCTCCATTATAATAATTATAATGGTAATAGCGGTGCTGTGCGTGAAAAGTAAAAGTTACAAATATAAACGTATGTACTTGGAAATATAAATTGTAAATACGAATTATTTGCATATTAATTTTCTGGGGGGGGGGGGAATAATTATTTCAGAAGAAGCACAAAAGACATTAGAAGAGTCTATGGCAATGGACACAGACGATAGACAGGAATCCGATCTAGAGCTTTACAGATCGAGACAAGGAGGTGGTGCCATCAGCATGGGCAACCCTTGCGGTACCTTGGGAAAAAGGAGTACACTGGCAAGGAAATCCATGCACCCGCCTCCTCCTACAATGTTAGGAAAATCACCTCCCAGACCTTCGCCAGCGTCTGTCGCTTATCACAGCGACGAGGAGAGTCTGAAGGGTTACGATGAGAACCCTGACGATAGTAGTGTTACAGAGAAACCTTCCGAAATTAGTTCGACAGATTCGCAGGTAAGCGAAACCCATCTAATTGCAAAAAGAACATAGCAGACACGTTTCATTATGAACTTTTCAATTACAGGGATCTGAGAGTGAGAATGAAAGCGTCCAGTCGGACCCACATTCCTTTGTGAATCATTACGCTAACGTGAATGATTCTTTAAGACAGTCGTGGAAACGACAGAAACCAGTTAGGAATTATTCGTCGTACACGGACTCCGAGCCGGAAGGCAGCGCCGTTGTCAGCTTGAACGGCGGACAAATTATTATGAATAATATGGCGAGGTCGAGGGCGCCGTTGCCCGGTTTCTCGTCGTTCGTATAAATGATTTTTAATATTGAGGACATAAAGCTTTTATTAACTAGATAGGGTGCCGGTTTAGCGTAACAACAATTGTTCGAAATCGTTACGCGAGGGACTAACTAAGTTAGGATCGTGTTGTGCCGAACGCGGGATCGGTTACGGTGATTCGAAGTTGAATAAAATTGTTGCTCTAGAAAAATGAAATTTTGAAATCGATATACACGAAGAAACAAGGAGACTGGTTGTTGAAACTTTTTGATCGTTCCCGTAGGATAAAAAAGATTAGATCGGTAGAATTTTAATAAACTTTTCGGCACTGGAACGAACACATTATACAGAGTTAAAGACTTACGTTGAAACACGTGTTCACGAGTGTTTCACACACGCTAAACACTTCGGATAGTAATTTTAAATGCTTTTGGCACCATCATGTTGTGATATATTGAGATACATATTATTTATAATGCTAGTTAAAATCATACTGTGTATAATGAATATTTTTTACTTTTATTAAGTGAATCTGAATCAGAATCGTTGCACGGATCTCGAAGTATGCTGCAACGATTGCATTTTTTTAACTGTAAGAGAGAGCGAGAACGAGAGAGAAAGAGAGAGAGAGAGAGAGAGAGAGAAACACACTGTTCTAAGCCATCTGTTACATGTATTCGAAAAAAAATGATAGAGTAAATATTATTAACTGAACAAGGAATGACATGGTAACGAAAACTGCCAGAGATAACCAAGTAATTATTAAAAGTAAGAAAAACGATATTTTGAATACTAAATTGTAGTATGATGAACAATGGAAATTGCAGTTGCAATTCCTGTTCGTAGCTCTTCGACATACATTAAAAAGAAAATGCTTTTTGTTTAATATTTCTAATGCGAAACATCGAATAGAAGAAAAATGAATAAACTATAAGAAGTCAATGTAGATTTATGAACTATTCACAATCAGGCCTATCATATCAATTTTTAAATGAATTTCATATACTAAAGATATCCGAGTCTGATATAATGTTATTGTACCGAATAAATAGTAAAAAAAAAAGGACACGGATGTTTACGCAGAATGCGACTGCGCGTGCATTTCTAAGTATTTATAAGGGACTTCTTATCATAATATATTACTGTACATAAAAAAAAATCTTATATTAACTACGAATTAGTGATACATACATACGACATCTGTACACTTAGTGCACAGCTTCGACAATGTTAGGAGAAATATCGTGCTGAATAATCGTTAGGCAACGTGTAATTTATCTTTTCTTCGAATAGATACTTATCAGCTATTTCCTTTACTTTTTTTAAATCGTGAAAAAAGCAATTTGGCTTTAATAAGATTTCGCAACTGATTCGACATTCAACAATAATATTAATTCATCCGTAGCATATAGTACCGTACATACAGTATTGCAAAACATCATTGTACCCCAGTTCTACTTCGATTTAGAACCGCTACTTTTCTTACCGTAAACGTAAACGATTGACTCGCTGTCATTACTCTTCCATAGATGAAAGACGTACTACGAGCGAAAAGCATTTCAGACTGATATATCGACACACACACACGCATGAAATGTTTTTCTTTGTTTAGTATCGATTTGTAATAAGTAGCCATACAAAGAAGATAAACGTGACATTTTATTAGCTCTATTAGCTCTAGTAAAAAGAGAGAAAATCATGAGAAATATTCTTCTGTGACAATATGCAGTGAAATTTAGACAAAAGTTGTTGCGTTGAAGATACGTGATTATGATTAAGAATTCGACGGCAGCTATGATTAAAACTTGATAAATTATCTTTAAAATTGTAATTCGTTGAATGATTTTGATAACGATCATAGGATGCGATTAACGTGTGTCATAAGCTAGATGGCAAGTTGTGCGTATTCGAAACACGTCATTCTATAATCTGAAAGACTTGCTTTCTAGTTTCGGTTAATTATAGCGTTAATTTTACTATTTGTTAACATCTGTCATCATTACCGTCCTGTGTCATAGCGAAGTAACTTTTTTCATTCCGGAAAACATGAGGAAAATCTTTGCAACACTGCCAATAAATACTTTAGTTGAAGAACGGAACTACTTCTTCATACATTTCTATGTACCGATAGCATATTTAATCAAAGCGCATTCGAAGCATAATATACATGTACGAGATATTTCAAATACATGTTAATCTTTTAATAAAATTTATGCAATTTTAATGATCGTGTCTTATCGTGCTCCTGACCATTGAGATTAAGGAATCGAACATGTGCTTAGTAAAAAACATTTATTGATAGAAACGTTTCTCACAGGCTATAAACCATTTTTTGGAGCTTCGACGGACACTTTGGAAAGACTTGTTTAATTGTGCTCCATACTGCAATGTCTGCAATATCAGGCTCCTTTTTATCAGGCGAATTAATATTTAATTTGTCAACTAGCAATAAGATTAATTCTTGCTTTCTTTCCAATGTACTTTGATAGCGTATCGAGTGGCACAAATCTAGTATCCAGTCAATTCTATTTACATTTTCTGGACATGCAGAGTTCTCATAATTATGCAAGCTCACGAGCCTGCTAAGATATCTTAGAAAATTCATTTCGCCGGTTATACTGTAACCACGTAGACCAGACACAAGTTCAAGATCTGCAACTGCAATTAAGAAAAGTATGCGTAAAAATGCATTTGTCGTTAAATAAACTTGTCCATTCGCATAAATGTGTTTTACCATCTTTCCAGATCAATTGTATGTTGATGACATTTTTCCTAGGAGATAGAGTAACTGATTGTTCGATCGAAGGAACTTGTTCGTCGATACTCGAGTGAATATAAGTTTGTATTCTAATGTCGGTATCTGTCCAAACTCGTTTTAAAGCTAACGCGGAATAAGGAAGCATCTTTGGATTCACATTTACGATTAGATTTACACTGACGGCGGCATCCTGGAAGAGCGAATAGAAACATTAGTCTTCTAATTCTTTGTTCGAAAGATTAACGAGTAAAACAGTACCTGGCTTTCATTGCATATTTCGACCGCTGCAGTTTCGACAGCAGTCTGATTGGTTCTCTTTAATATATTACAAAGAGTCGAGACTTGTTTCTTGAGATCAGCGAGCTGAGCCAATATTTTCTCCTGCCTCGCTTCCAATAGATTATATTCTGGCAGAGGACACTGAAATAAAACATGTTTTTACTTTGCGTGCGATAGTTCTATCGCCAAGAATTGTAGCATCGACTTCACAAATGATGACGTTCCCAAATATGCGTTAGTATACAAATGCAGTACTTATACCTTTTTTATTCTAAGATTTTCTGTTTTTTCGCATTATTTTGCCAACAAGAAATTACTAACATTCCTAAATCAGCATATTATATGAATGTACAAGAAAACTACTAAAAGATTGGTTTAACACAATTAACCAAAATGCTAAATAGAATTCTAATTTGCATCATTACAAAACATCCGAATGTCCAAATAGTTTTTTCACCCTACTATGCATCTCTGATGAATGCATAGTAAGAAAAAATTTTTCTAGAAAAAAAAAAAGGTGCAAGAGAGTCATGGATTATAGATTTGACAGTTGACCAGTAACATTGTTGATTGGGACCAGTAAACAGCTACATGGTGCACATATCACAGTGGGTTAGGTTTTCTGTGTATTTGGTTATACAACTGTACTTTGTGTAGCTTTCAGTGCAGTTCTAATTTAGTAAGCTTGCCCTTCTTCTATAATAATTATCTCCGCGTTTCCCGCTTATCCTTTGACCGAGCCGAATTTTTCGTGCACGACAGCCGCGTCGGTGTCCTGTTAGACGAAAAATTGGAGGGGCACGCATCGATCAAGCCTGTAGAACCATATTCCCGGTCGATCGTGATTAGTGCTTGTGGAAATTTTGGGAGGAGTCATGCACAACAAGCTCGAGACAGAGGAAAGGCTCGAAGCTACCATGCACGGTCGAAGCGTGAGTAAAAAAACTGTTCGATTCTAGTAGAAATTATCGTAGCGCGCGTCTTCGTGCCGGCATGAGGAACAGAAATGATGAAAACCTTCAAAAAGCTGATAACCTGCTCTGTGATATCAGGCACGATCTTGTTCTCGGCTTCCGTATGGTCGTCCCTGGATCGTTCCTTGTGAATATTTCGCATTTCGTACATCGGTTTCGAGTTGTGCAACGTGTCCGGAAGAGAGATGACCGGTTTCAAAGCGTACATCGCCATTTCATTGCGCATTTCGTTCGCCTCGCGGTTCGTTAATTCGCGAAAAAAACAATAATTCCTGCTCACAATTGATCATCACACTCTCGTTCGTTTTTGGTATTTCTCGATTTTCGTTAGACAGCCATTTTTCTTTTATCCCCCACCACCTGTCACCGTCGCGGTCGCCATGGTCTCGTGTCTCCCTCGTGTCTCTAGAGTCGAGTTCTCGTGTCGCCGCTGGTCGCCGCTGCCGGCGACGTCGACTTTCCGACAACCACTGGCCATTGACCACCGCCGACACATCCGTTTTCAAAGATGGCGCCCATGACTCTTCGCGAAATTACATGACGCCAAAATCTCACACGGTTTTCTAGACGAATTTTCTATGCAGTCTTCATTACGATCTATCGAAAAATAATTTTCACGCGTCTAGCGATTTATTCGACCAAAGGGAACGAATTGTTTCTTTCTTCGAACGCGAACGTGTCAAGAGGACAGGAACATTAAAATGTCAATGTAAACATTATCAGGAATTACATACATATTTATGTCTTTTAGCTGAACTTGTGAGTTCCAATTTTGTTTCATATCTTTATCGATTATGATTAGTACGTTTCCTTTTCTGTGATCGATTATTCCGTGTAATGTATTCATGAATTTTGTAGCAATTTAAAAAACTAACTTGCCACTCAATATACTTAACTCAAACTTCCATTTATTTTTTATTTTAATACATTTCTGAAATTTATAAATAAAATAATTGAATCAAATTACGAAGTTTCTATCGAACAATTTTACTGTGATAAAATTTGACTACCAATAATCCCTATGGTACGTTTGGTAGCATATAGGGATTATTCGAGTATCGCAATATTTGTATTGTGCTTCGCTTATTATATACGTACGATATAGAATATATATAGAAGTTCGTTCAACTTCCAAGTAGAATTGTTTACTTCTCACGATGTAATTGAATATTTACGAGGCAAATGCATCGATAATTGTCGCGTCTACAGTAAAAGAATAGACGATACAACTTTACAGAATTCCAGTTTCGAACGCCGAAGATGTCGCGATAGTCGCTTGTTTCCCCTGAAATCGGTAAAAATTTATTATCGAAGAATTTGCTTGGCGAACATGTCAAATATGTTGCTCTCTAAAAAACACGATGATTTTTAATTGATACGATGGTACATGTTAAAAAAATATGTACCGACTTAACGAGGTGCAAGAAATTGGAGATCGGGTGGTGTCCTCTGTCGAAGCTTCTTCGAAACTAAAGTTAGATTTCTCTCTTGCGGGTAACAGCGAATTCGTATGCGATCGAGTTACGCGAATTTATTGTTCGATTCGTGGCCCGTAAAAATCCAGTGGTGAATGAAAATACTTCTGGTGTAATCGCACACGAAACGAGAGGAAACGCGTGAGGGAAAGGCGAGTGGTTTTTATCGGAAGTGCGGTTAGAATACGCGTTTTTCCAACCGCGCATGTCGCCACCTATTGTTGATCTGACAGGATCTTGTGTAGTTACGGTGAAAGCGATTGGACCTTCCGTACGTTTCGTGAGAAATGAAAAAGCGATCGCTCCGACCCCGGATCGTATGAATCCCATTGAAACACGTTCACAGGGGACGCGGTCGAGCCGTATATCATTCCCAGACGGAAAACTGAAAATTCCGTCGAGGATTTTGTCGACTTTTTGAGTAGATGCGTTCGAGACCAGACATGGCGGCGATTCGATGAACCAATTGGAGCAGCGCTCTCTTCGAGGAACCGATATTGTAAATACCCCTTACACTCGCGTCAGTGAATGATTTTCCCGTACATAGTTTCGCCGTTATCGGTTGGAAAATCGGGTTTTTATTGTTGCGGGCGGTTGATCGTCGTTCGTCGATAGGAGGGTAGAAGCCACGCGAGATCGTACCGAGCCGTTGATCATGAAAGAATTGTGTTTGGTCACGTGACCGTAGCCGAAAAATGGCGCAAAGATCAGAGTACAAACATGAGTTCCATTTCATTGCTACGGTGTCATTTGTATTTGTTTACAAGCGCGCGTTTCCACAAACCACGTGTTAAGTAAGTGCCATTTCGTTGACAGTGCGTGACGGACAATGACGGGGAGAGGGTCGAAGAGACGGGGCCGACCCCCCCAAGTCGGTGGTCATGGAAAGGCCGAAAAAGTTTCAGTATCATCTGATGAAGAAGCCAAAGTATTTGCAAAACAAGGGTTCGGAAACGCCGAATTCGCAGCCGAGTACGCCAACACCGTCGAGGCCGTCGTCACCGGTTGAGAGCGAGGAGAGCAGACGGAGCACCAGAACGAGAAAATCAAGGGGACCCAGAGAAAGACATTCGCGAAAGGGTGGTCACTCAGGTTCTGGAGTCTATCATCGCCGAGGTTACAATACCAATGTCGATTACAACGACTCCGAGTACCATTATGGATCAGACTTTGGCGATGAGTCCAGCGAGAAGAGCGAAGCCGAAGAGGACCCGCTGCAAAGCGACGTTGAGTCCTCGGAAAGTATAGAGGAACCGGATCCGTCAAGCGACAGTGACTTTTCCCTCTCTAGTTATAGCACCACCAGTGGCACTCCCCGTAAAACGTTGCTCAGTCAACAGAGGCCTCCTAGCCCCGAACCGCTATGGCTCCAGAACAGGGAACTGCCGTCGTTGGTACTACCTAAATCTTCGGATGACCTATTAGTCCCTAAGGAATATGTTATGCCATCTTTATCGATCTACGAAGTGTTGAGACACTTTCGTACTCTGGTACGCTTATCGGCCTTTAGGTTCGAGGATTTCTGCGCCGCCCTTATTTGCGAGGATCAAACCAACTTACTGGCGGAGATACATACAATGCTCATCAAAGCTCTCCTTCGGGAAGAGGATTCTCAGCAGACGCACTTTGGTCCTCTTGATCAGAAAGACTCTGTGAACGTTAGTTTGTATTTTGTGGATCCGATGTCTTGGCCAGAAGTGCTACGCTCTTACGTAGAAAGCGACAAGTGTTTCGACGAGAATATTCTACATATATTATCGACTTGCGAATACCCATTCACTTCTATCGAGGACAGACTCAAGGTGCTCCAGTTTTTAACAGATCAGTTTTTAATCACGAATCCTGTCAGAGAAGATTTGCTGCATGAAGGTATATTTTAAAAGATATTTCATGGCGTTCCTTTCGGTACATTTTGCATAAATGTTTTATTGAATTGGCAGGAGAAATGAATGTGTCCATGCCGAACAATTAATTTTTCCTTCTTTCGCTAAAGAGTATCAATTTTTCTTAACGTTTTATTTAATAATTACTTTGATCAAAGTTTTTGCTTCTTTTTCTAGGAAATATGCATTACGACGATCACTGCAGAGTTTGCCATCGTCTGGGCGATTTGTTATGTTGCGAAACCTGCCCAGCTGTATTTCACTTAGAGTGCGTTGAACCTCCGTTAGTCGATGTTCCTACAGAGGACTGGCAGTGTAGTACGTGTAAAGCTCATAAAGTGACTGGCGTTGCCGATTGTATACCCGACGTCGAGAAGAACGGTTCGCTATGCCGTCAGGAACATTTAGGATTCGACAGACATGGCAGGAAATATTGGTTTCTTGCTAGAAGAGTTTTCGTGTAAGCTACAGCTCGTCGAAAGAACACAAAGTCTCGTTAAAACGCTCTTTCTATGTTGATATTACTTTTATCTTATTACAGTGAAAGCGATGACGGCGAGGTTTGGTATTACAGCACACCTTTACAATTAGACGAATTGTTGCTTACATTAGATCGTATTGAAATGGAAGTTGCACTGTACCGTGAATTATCAGATTACAAAGACGAAATTGTACGACAAATGGAACTCACAGAATCAATTACTAATCAATTTAAGGGTAACAAGAAGTCGTACCTAGAAGTAGAAAATAGTAAGTTCAGATAAACTGTTTTTTATATGCGTGTGTTGCATGAATTTCCAAGGTTTAACGCTTAACGTCTTAATTCTAGGTCTCATATTAAAATTACAAAAAGAAAGGCAGGAGAAGCAAGAGAAGGAAGAGGAAGATAAGAAGGAGAAGCAAAGGCAAGAGGCTGAAGATATGGTACGCAGAATACACGAGGGTTCGGATTCTCTCGAAGCGCAGCTGGCTGCTGTAACGGATCAAGCAACAAAGCCAGCCGAAGAGTCGTCTACGAGAGAAAATGCCCCCGAGATGGTAGCAGAAAATGTAGAAGTAGATAGCGTAGATACCGATTTAGATGCAGCGAATAAAACTGTCAAGACGTCTACATCGTCCTCTGAAGAAATCGACGAAGAAGCCTTGGACGGGGAAGAGGGTATTTCGAAAATCGGTAAAGACGGTAAGTTGTACGGTAATTTCAGGTGTTCGTTAAAATAAAAAAACGAGTGAATCGCTTAACGAATTACATTAATTTCGCAGGTAAGAAACATACAATCGTAACAAGATCGAAAACAGGGTCTTTGCAGCCTAGAACATTTAACATGGACGATTTGAAGAGACGCACCGGTACGCAAATATCGAAAGAAGAGTTGGAAAAGTTGGATAAAAGTTTGAAGGAAGAGGGAGACGGTACACGATTGACAAGGCAGAAAGCCCACCAAATAGCTTCCGGTACTCACCTCTTCAAGTTGGGTATGGACAACAACTTTAAGTCGTACGTGAACCAATACAGCACGAACCCTATCGCTCTGAACAAAGCCCAGCGCAACGAGGAACGCGACAAAAAGAGACATTTGTCGCATAAATTCTCGCTGACTCAAGCGTCCGAGTTCAAATGGGTGGGAAGTTTGACTGGAACCCGGGCACTTCTGGTCAGCACCCTCCGTCAAACGATCCTTCAACTCGAAAGTAGCATTCAGGCACCGTACATGCACACCAACTGGCCTCTTCTGCGCAAACCTTGGACCACGGCAGTGGGCGCATGCATAAATCCAAGAGATTTTGCGCGAGCTCTGATCGTGTTACAGGCGTGCATCAAGTCGGTGGTGTTTGCTAGTGTATGGCACGATCAGCTCGGACACGTCAAGTTGCAAAGAGTAACGGCTCTTGAAAGAGAGGAGAAGAAGCGGCAGGATAAAAAAGACAAGAAGGAGAGAGAAGACGAGGAGGAACGGAACCGTTTGTTTAATTTTGTCAAGTACACGTTAGGCTTGAAACACCAAGTGTGGAAACAGAAAGGTGAGGAGTACAGAATCCATGGACAAGGCGGATGGCTATGGGTGTCTGCTAGTCGCCGCTACAAACTCTCCGATATGACGAAGTTAGGTCTTCGGACGGGTCCGCAAAAGATCATGGTACAAATCAGAGATCAAGAGGGATTGAAGATATTAGCTCTGGATCCTCCCACTTATGACTTCTTGATTAAGGAGTACTGTCCGTCGAAAAAGGAGGAAAACGTGGAAGTGAAAGTCAAGCAGGAGATCAAAGAGGAGGAGACCTCTAAGGATGCTATGGATACATCGGTGAAACAAGAATGCAAAGCGGAAAACTTAAAGTCGGAACCGACTGAGAAGAACAATGCAGTAACGACAAAGTCGGACGAGACAGACTCTAAAACTGATTCGCAATCGGTTAAGCAGGAAACAAAAATGAATTTGTCATGTACGTATCGCAAGCAAGTTTTCGTTTTGTTCGCAGGTTTGTTTAATTATTAACTTGTTTTATTTGTTTTATAGTCTTAGCAGGTATAAAAATCGAGAAGGTCTTCACACCGATCAAAGAGTTCGAGGAAATCGATATCACTAAAGCGCTGACTACCAACGGAAGACTTCATTATCCAAAAATTGCGAAAAAGATTAGGATCGACGATTTTCTAGCGCGTCGAACACACTTGAAGCTTTTGGAAGAAAGAAGACTATTACAGACTGTAAGTAAATTCGATCTCGATAAAAATTTCTTCCTATAATGGTAAAATCTGATTCCGAATGAATGTGTGGTTGCGTGTTAGGAAAAATCAAAAGAGCAGCAGAATCAACCTGCGAGTCAAAAGACCGAAGGAGAGTCTGAAGTTGACATTGAAAATAATGAAGAAAGCGATACAGACGGTGGTGAACATACTCTGCAAAGTATACTTACTGGAAAACAGCCTAGTAAAACGATATCTACGTCGGCCAGGGAGATGCTGGCTGTAATAGGGAAGCGTATTCAGCAGGTGAAGGCACAGTATGCGAATATCATGAGACTCACCAAGAATAGTAATTGTTACTCACGGTATTGCAACATGACAACGCCGCCGGGGAAGATTGGCAGCACAACGCAGAGTCTAACGTCTACATGTTACTCTCCCATATGTCTCCAAAAGGCCAGATTAAAGCGTGATCTTATTACACTGTTGAGAAAGGCCAATGCTTTGAATAACAATCAATCGTCGACCGCCGCTTTGGTGGTTAATACATCCGCGGCACAAGCGCAACAAACCGGAATAAAAACGGAAGGAAGCGACGAGAGTAAAGAAGCGATTAAAAAAGATTTGGAGTCCGCGGTGGCGTTGGCAACGCATTGCAAGGAAGAAACACCAGCTACCAACGTGGTGAGAGATGTATCTTCTTCACCTCCTACCAAGAAAATGAAAATCGAATCTAATCAGAAAGCAGACAACAACGGGAATTCTGAAAATGTAGACGTAGTGACGACTACAACGAGTAACGTGGTCACCACTACAACCGTAACCACAACGCAGCAGACTGTAAAGACTGTAGACGGTGTAGTGCAGAGTATGCAGGAAAACATGACCTCGAAAAATTCAGTTACATTTTCATCCGAAGTGAAAACTAGGTAAGGAATCCTTTGCTTTTAACGCTTTGGTGGCCGCACAGTGGTCGTCAAAGTGTCGATTACACGTCTTGGCTTTGTTGAGAGTGAATTTCTTTGAACAATATCGATCGTTTGAACAGCACAGGGCAGAAGACAACGATTGTCAATCGAAGAGGCAGAACCGTGCAGAGGAGTACAGTTGCCAAAGAGTTAAACGCTGACGGTACAGAGAGAGTTTATAGTGCCGTTTCGACCGAGGGAAAGATTTACCTGAAGAAAGTCTCGATTTCTTTAGCGGATAGGAAAAAGAAGCGTACCCCCGTTAAGTACCCGTTGTGTTCCACATTCTGCACAAAGAATAAGCATCGTAGTATATTACTGCTTCCGCAACACGAGTTACGAAAATTGGCTAGAGTCGGTGGACGAATGCCAGTTCAAGGATTCCATCATGTTGCTAAGGTACACTTGTACACTTTTCATTTCCGTTCGCATCAACGGTAGAAAAGTTAGCGTGCCCGGCGTAACACGAGTTTTATTTCAGGCAAATATGTCTGTTTGGCCGTATCCGTGTCCTAGACCCTTGTTCAAGACTTGTTGGTTGTACAGAACAGTAGGGATAAAATCGCTATCAGCAGCAGCTCTACAATTAAGAATATTATGGGGATGCCTTCGATGGGACGACATGGCCGCGAAGCCATTGTCCACGGATGGCAAACATCAAATCACAACAGATACTGAAATCATGTCATTAGAGATACTCAAGCACCGTCATGTTGGTCAATTTCTAGATAAAGCACAGTACTTACGCAGGAAGGTTGTCATACCATTGGAATTGCCGAAACAAGTCAGAGGTTAGCGGTAACAGTAACAAATAAATATCACGATGCAAATCATTATATCTTTTATATATTTATTTTGGCTTTGCAGCCCAGAGATGGACTTGGTTTACAATTTTCGAATTTTTTTTCTTCTACATATATTCCACCTTTTCTATGTTCTGATACATATATTGATACCAATCATTTTACATCTGCAGAGGTAACATCTATAAGGAGCGGTCTTAGAAAAAGAAAACGACCAGAATCGCCGCAAAGCACCGAACCACAAGTCACAGAGGAGTGGGTTGACGAGGATAAATTAGAATTGTGGGAAATTAAACAGTACGGCGACAGGTATGGTAGTACAGACTGTCGAACGATTCTACCAAAGTTTCTATAAAAGATTAAAAGAGTTGTTGCATTGAATATTTCTTTTCACTATATTTTCTGGATTTGTTAAACGATAATCAAATTTGACACGTTGATCGCCGATTCAGCAAGCACGCAAATGAATTTTTAATACATTATCTACCGGCAATTATTTCATAATTTCTGAGAGTTTTCGAACCTCCTTTTGCATTCGACACCTGACACTTTCACCTTATAAGATCACTCGATGTTTCACCTATCCTTGTTTAACACCATCCGATACTAACCCTCCGCTTGATGTGTGTCCTCTCCAGGTTAGAGAAGGCTAATGCCCAGATTATTACTAGGAGTCGATCGGGTCAGCCACAATCTGCAGGTGCTGGTTCGAACAGGAATTCAGGATCCACTGTAGGGTTGGGTGATCAGCTTGTTAGCGGTAAAGCAACACCGGAGGAGATCAAAGAGAAAATGGAACAACAGTTGCGCATGCAGAGAGCTGCCCATCAGCAGAAGAGGGCTTTAGAGACACTGAAGAGTCCGGCTAACTCTGCCACGTCTACGCAACTTGTTAAAGTTACTACTAACTCTGCTCACGGTGAGAGAGCCCCACTCTATTCGATTAAATTTATTTTGTTCAAGTTGAAATTAATTTGATATTATTCGATGTGTATCGCATAGACGGCACGGTGAAATTGGTTTCGAAGGTAGCGATACCGGCAAATCCAAATAGCGGAACTAAATCACAACTAACTTCCCTTCTGACGACTCCTACGCAAAACAAGACTTTCCTCGGAACCAGACGTATTTATATGACGAAATGTAAATATCAATTTATACCGCTAGACTCGCAATTCGATGTATACCTATTTAACGTTTTATATTTGTTTCGAATAGCGGCTGATGGCACAACAAAAGTTGTTTCCGGGCCTACAAGCATTTTGCCGAAGACACAGTTGCAATCTGGAAATCAGCAGTCGTTGATCAAAGTTTCTGGCCAAACAGGTGTTTATTTAATTCGGTGTTATAGCGGCATAGACGAATTTCTGACATCTTCGGTTGATCAATTTCTTTTGCTTTTTTTCACGAAATAGCACCCGTGCAGCAAATTCAACAGAAGGTACAGATTTTAAGAGGACCGGATGGGAAGCTGCAAGTTCGAGGCTTGATGCCTGGTCAGCAATTGGTTCAAATGCCGGATGGAAAATTGCATGTGTTGAACACTGGTCAAGCGATTGCGACCACCCCCCGCGCAATCTGCTGCGAACAGTTCAACTACACAGGTAACATTTTTCAAGTCAATTAGTAAGTACACTCTGAAAATTTCAAGTATTAGAACATCTTATTAAATGATAAAATGTCCTTCAAGGCGAAACCTGCTACCACAACAAGCGGAACCAAAGCGGCTGCAACGCCTAATGCTACAACTGCCAAGGCTAGTCCGACTAAAGCAACAGCGAACGCAACGCAACAAATTCAGGGAGCGCAGCAACCGCAAGCGCAGTCTCAACAGGCTGCGCAACGTCCAGCAACAACCGTGGCGATCGCAACACCAACGCAAGCAACCAAAAACGCTATTGTGGTAGCTAACACCGGGCAACTTGTTCAGGGTACACAAGTACGTGTAAAACGATAACTCCGTGAAATATAAATTGTACCAGTAATTATGAAAGTAAGGCGAGACGAGACCTCTGAAATAACAAGAAAAAAGATGAATTTATTTGGAATTTTGACTTGCCCCTCTTTCATAATCACCAGCGCAACTGTGGTATAAAGCATTATATGTACAACAGAAGTATTAATGCGTTATGAATTTGTAGGTTCTGTCCTCCGGTGGCCAAGTAATCAGTGGTAATCAAATAGTAGTGACTAATGCGAACCTAGCTCAGCAACTTGCAACAGGCAAAGCTCAATTAACGACAATCGGTGGCCATCAAGTAGTGATTCGTAGTACACCGACGGGCAATCAAATTGTGCATTTAAATTCAGCGAATAGTAGTATTATAGTTAAAAATACTATCACACCGAATAAGCAACAAGGTTCGCTCTTTTAAACTAACGTACGAAATGGTGGAGCTTTTAGAACAGTTGACCTTGAATCGCCTTCGTAATATAGCTCTACCTATAAAATGAAGTGAACGACACCTATACATGTTCCTAGAAATGAAGCGCACCCGTTTTAAATGCTCCACTCTGTATAATTTAGACGAAAACAATCCGAGAAATATTAATGATCCTTCTTTGTGTTCAGTTCCTGCGTTACAAACTACTCAAACGACAGCAACGACGACAGGAACACAGTCCACGGAAACGACAAGCACCACCGTCGGCAGCAACGCGACTACAAACGCAAGCGCGACCAACACGACCGCTTCCAATCAAGCCTCCACTGCTCCAGCACCTGGAAGCGTGGAGGCATCTTTGTTAGCTGGTCAACCACCTGGCACCGTCATTAAATGCGTCACAGCCCAAGTGATTCAAACCACTCAAGGGCCTCGCATAGTCTTACAGGGTTTACAGGGCGCAGACTTCACACCGCAGCAACTCGCGATGGTGCAGCAGCAGGTCAAACAACAACTGCTGAAAGGTTCGATATCGGATACCGTTATACGTTCACGCATGTTTCGCGTGTAATGTGTTTTTAATGGTGCACAACAATTTGTTTTTTAGCTCAAGCTACCACAGGAAAGCAAGGTGTACTAGGGCCTACAAAAATTTATTTGGCTGTTCAACCAGCACCAAACAGCCAGCAAGCTCTTCAGAGCTCTCAGAGCTCCACGACAGTAAATACTCCTGCGACGAAGTCACAGACTGCACAGCAATCAGCTGTTTCACCTCCAGCTGCAACTGGTTTGTATCAGAAATTTCGAACTCCTTAAGGAAGACGGGGTATTCCGATTTTCCATGACCATTTTCGCGCGAATTTTTACGATTTTTTTTTCCAGAGAAACTATCGAACATATTTTGCATATCGGAATTTCGCTTACATATTTATTGGAATTCGATGTACACGTGTGATTTTTTCAAGTAAAAATAATCAAAATTACACGAGTTATATATATATTTGTTTATACATTCTTTTACAAAGCGGCGGCATTTTGAAGTCGAATTACATACCGATTTTTCTCCTTGATACCCAAATAATATCCTGTTTTGTCGTTATCGATTCTTCTTCGAAGAAATTATGAACGTCGGAGAAGTTCTAATTGCTACCGTAAAACAAATCGTAGTACAAAGAGTTAACACGAATTTATTAATTTTGCGAATTGTATTTTGGCATTGACAGAACCGCAAACAGGAACAGAAAGCATTCCAGAGCTTCCAGCGACAACTGAAAAACCCAAAGTGGTTGTTCAACAAGTTGGACAGCCGAGTGTGCCCGTCGACGACGAGTCACAGAAAACAAGCGTAGCGAACGGTCAGCAACCATTGCAAACTATGAAGGAAGGAAGCGACTCTTCGGGCAATAAGTTTATTTTAACGCCTGACTATATCCAACAAAGTTAGTAACTACTCAATCATTTAGTAATTTATTTTTTTCATCATCTAACTTAGAATTAACGATCGTGAATGTTTACAGCTATTAAAAACGCCTTGAAACAAGAGAATCTGAATCCGGAGATAGAGGAGAAGCTACTGCAACTGCAACGATACCAAGAGAAACAAATGAAGGGGAGTGTCGAAAACTCGATAGCCACCAATCAAAGTCACGCTACGCCTACGGTTACAACGCCGCGTGTTCCATCACGCAAAAGACCAGCACCCTCTAACATTCCAACAACAACTACCCCGACGAGCACGCAATCGTTAACAAATGACCAGGACGGAGAGTGGGAGACACCTAGAAAGAAACCCGCAATAAAACAAGAGAATCGCGAAACCCCAAAGTAAGTTCACGCTCAGGTGAATTACGCTTACATACCCTCCGATTTCGATAATTTTTCGATATATTCTAGAAAAACTATCGATGCCTGAAGTAACAACGTTTACGTGAAATAATTATGCACGGGACCATTAGGCTCAAATTGTTTATTCTCCGAAATTAATGTAGCGATCTATTAATTAACGAATCTGCAAAACAAACTGCAATGTGAATTTCACTCTAACACGCTTCAAACTTTACGGTTTTCCCTATCGAATACGAAAGGAAAAACAATGAAGTTTAATATTTACTTAAATATTTATAAAAATGTAGTATTATTTAATATATAAATAGTTTCATTACAAATTTCAACTATTTCCAGCAGATTTTTAATTCTTGTAAAATTTACTACTTTACTGGAATTTACTTTGCTGGAATCGGCATATCCTCTTCCAACTCCGACTCCGACTCCACGACTCCACAGCCCTAAATCGACAGAATTTATTGTAGCGGAATCGATAGAAAATGATGCAACGGAAAAAGTTGCTGAAAATGTTGAAATTTATAACGTACCCAAAAATCATCGACATTTGAAAATAGATAGCTGTTTTGCGGTTTCACTCGGATTGAAAGAAGGAAATGAATCGTTGTGCAAATGATAATTGTTTTGTGTAGGGTACTAAGAGTCGAGCCAACGGAGACCGAGTTGACGCCAAAAAATCGAGCAGCAAAGTTGAAAGACAGTCAGGAGTTAAGAAGAAAGCAACAAGTGCATTCCCGAATGCAGGTTTTATTGTTTAGACATAAAGAATTGCTTAAGAAGGATATCCTGAAGAAGAGAGCATTACTAGAGAAGGAATTGCAAATAGACATTCAAGTAGGTTGTCGTAAACATTACTGCGATGTTTCTTTATTTCGTTGGAGATAGATGTATATATATATATATATATGTATATATATTTGATTCGCTTGGTTACAGAAGGACCTGTCAGCGGAGCTGGCCTCAAGAACGAAAGCAGAAAGACACAAGCAGGACGAGGTGAAAGTGGGCAGTGCAAAGCGCAAAGCTAATGCTCAAGTGGCTCAACAAGTCAGCCCACCTAACAGAGGCGGAAGGCCAAAGAAGTATAAAGCGCAAGGGAGTAGCAACACGCCACCTGGTGCATCGACTGCGTCAGCTACCAATAGAATTAAGAAAGAAAAGTTGTATTGCTTGTGCAGAACACCTTACGATGAGACCAAGTGAGTACCAGAATAGAAATCTTTTGCATAATGCATATGTAGAATCAGAAGAAAATGCAAAAGCTGAAGTCGTTTGGTCCAATTAGAAAAACAGTTATTCTGATTTAAAGAGTGTACCACGATCAATCACGAGACTAACCGTGTACTGTTCGTTGAAATAATTGTAAACTGTTTGCGATAGATTTTACGTGGGATGCGATCTCTGTAACAATTGGTTCCACGGAGACTGTGTGGGTATCACGGAGGAAATGTGTAAAACCCTTTCCGAATTTGTTTGCACCGAGTGCAGACACGCGAGAGATACTCAAGAACTGTATTGTCTATGTAAACAGCCTTACGACGAATCTCAGTATGTCATATGCAAAATTATTGGTGCCATATGAAATTTCTGGACAAGATGGATGCGTCAACATTTATTTCTGTGTGTTTACAGATTTTATATATGCTGTGACAAATGTCAGGATTGGTTCCATGGTCGATGCGTTGGCATACTTCAATCGGAAGCAGAAAATATCGACGAGTATGTTTGTCCGAATTGTCAACGAAACTCTTCTGTTAATTTCGCCAACATGAAAAACCTGAATGCGAAAGACCTCGATCTCTTGAAGAAGCTAATTAAACAAATACAGGTAATATATTTCAAACGAACAATGAACAAATAATTTTACTTCTTTTTCAAAAAATTGAAAATAAATAGTGCGCGTCGTTTGTAATGTTTAAGTATTATTTTTCACGAAAGTAATGTCTGTTGTGATATTTAGGCACACAAAAGCGCTTGGCCATTTATGGAACCCGTGGATCCAAATGAAGCTCCTGACTACTACAAAGTTATAAAAGAACCAATGGGTAAGTGAATCCATCAGTTTCTCGTGATCAAGATTTACTATTCGCATAGGTTCTCTTGATACGTGTCTGTGGATCTTTGTGGGAACAACAATGATTAATATATCGATAAAAACACAAGGATCTACAGTCTGCTTATTACGATTAGTGTTCGGTGTTTCGGATATTTAATAAAACGAATAAATTACAGACCTGCAAACAATAGAATTGAGGATAAACGATAGATCATACAAGAAGCTAAGCGAATTCATCGGAGACATGACAAAGATATTCGACAACTGTCGTTATTACAATCCGAAAGAGTCGCCGTTCTTTAAGTGCGCGGAATCCTTAGAAACATATTTTGTCCATAAGATTAAGAGCTTGAGAGAAAAGTTCTCCGAAGGGAAATAAGTACTCAAACGTCGAGCGAGAGAGAGAGAGAGAGAGAGAGGGAAACATATGTGAGAACAATAACTGAAACATCAGTCGTTTAATTTCTGCAGTGAAAAAAAAGGATCGATTTGTGCCAGTACACGTAGGAGAGAGACATTAAAAGTAGCCATAAGTTCGTAACAATAGGACACGTTAGTCCACTATTTATTAGAGTTGTGTGAACAGTTTTGATTTGCCCTCGCGAGAGCGTACTTTATTTGAATAGTGGCACACAGTGAATTTTGGACCAGTCTTAGTCTGTTTTAATTGTAATCGTTTTATTGGTTGTTAGATCATCAACTTGAACAATGAAGAAAAAACACACAGTCTCTCTTGAAGAAAAGAGAACGAACGATTTACCGTTAAGATTGTAACAAAAATTTTGATATTTGTATCATACGTTTTAACGTCGTGACGTGCTAACTTTTATTGTTGATCTATGTCGATTTAACAAGGAAAAGACGTGCAATACAAAACGATTTGTTTCGTTACGTTCGATTTGATCAAGGGGAAAATGCTTTCATTCGGTTATCTTTGTAAATAAACGACGACGTCTATAAATTGTGGTTCAAAATTCATTTATCGTGCACAAGCATTATTATTTATGTACATCTATTCAAATACATGTAATTATGCATACTACGGAGATAATTAACAAATATATCAAATCAGTGCCACCGAGCGTTTTAGAGCGATGAGTTTTTAGCAAACTCTATGCGAATCCATGAGAGAGACGAAGAAAGATGGAAATCTACGCGCATGCAGTTAGATTTAAAAAAAAGAAAAGAAACGAATAAACAGGGAAATGGTCCAATTGCTGCGACACATACATTCTACTTCACTAGAGGAAAAACAATGCTGGAAAAAGAAACGAGGAAATTTTCTCTCGCATGTAGGTGTACGGAATATATTAGCAAGCGCATAATAAATTGTACAAATTTGTTTATTGTGCTCACAAGTAACTATTATTATGTTGTTTTATCACATAAATTTTCTATAAAATTGTTTATAAGTAACACGTACGATGTTAGCTCGTAAGAAGTAAGCAGGCGTGAATCCCCTGCCTTGTATATAATATTATATTCAGGTAGAAAGTGTCTATAAGGAAAAAATAGACTATAGAATTTTGGTTCTGATAGGATGAGAACATGTAGGAGGAGGGATGAAAGTCAGTCGAGAAGCAAGTAAGCTGATTTCAATGAATATATTGTTTATATTTTAGCTATTAAACTACCACTCATGGAAATTAGTGAAAAAAAGGGAAAAGGCTGTACTACACACTGTACATGTGCAGATATCTTCGTTATCTATAATCTTCGAAGAACATAAACAGGCAATATTATTTCATGAATATATATATATATATATATTTATATATAAATATACGTATTTATATATATATGTATATATATATATCATATATATATAAGTATAAACATATATGCATACATATACATACTCAACTAAAGAAGCAACCGAACGAGCTCGCTTCGGAGATTTCACTAGCGAAATACAAGAAAGTAAAAAGATAGTTAAATATCGATAAAATTCTGGGTACGAAAAGCATTACACCCGCAAATAATTGTTCTGCGAGGCTTTAAGGAAAACGTTCACCCGACGAAAGAAAGAAAAATGCGTTAAAACATTTAAACATGTTCTCTGATAGTAAGAATCGAGAGCTCCGTGTGCGTGCATATTAATTCGATGTGTTTTCACGAAGTTCTGTGACCCGTCTTTATCGGTCGTCAATCATTTGTTCAAGCGAAAGAAAGCAGATCGCTCAAAGCAGGTTGTACATTTTCGCCAGGATAACGCTTGTACAGTATTTTTAATTCAAAGTTCACTGAACCTGGCACTGATCTGTTTCTTACCTTCGACGTTCGATTATAGTTAACCAGAATATACCATAGTTCATTACTTTGCCCAGGTTTATACACCGCATTAGCTCTACCATAAGCAGCTCGGTCCGAGTGATCGTATCATGTCACGTTGTTGTTTAAAAAAAAAACAAATGGAAAACAGCGTCTAATTGTATACGTCTCGGCGCGCCGTTTTATTCCGTGATGCGTACTCGACAAGTTTCCCTTCAAAATTGTATCGTTCGATCATAATTAGACACGTTTCTTTTAGTTTTCTTCGCTCTTAATTCTTTGCTACGTCCCTCTCGGCGGCTTCCGATCCTCTATGATCCCCCAAACGTACTGTGTACATTTTTCTCTAATTAATATTAGATCAATAATATAGCAAAGAGTTAAGTGATACGTTTTAAATAGAATTTTATGTTTACGGATGGATTCACTCCTCGAGATTCGATGAAACGCGTGCTCGAGATTCCTCCAGCGTTGCCTCGGAGTATTTAAGGTTCGCGTAGACCTACGAACAAATATTAACGACGAATATTAACAAGTATTTGAGCCAAGGCAACTTTGCGAGCTCGAATAGATAGTAACGCCACGTACTAGCTTTATTTATCCTCCGGGGCAAACGGAGGAAGCATTACATCTTTGTCTGGAAGAGTGAATTCCTTAATTTCCCTGCGAGGAATATATGTTAACTCATTTATACGAAAATTGTTTAATAATATCTCGGAGGAGTCCCGCATGCGTACACGATAATCTTAGCCGGACTACGATCATTCTGACAAGGTTTTTCTTTCTTCTGTAGACACGACATTCGACGATGTATCGGAGCAAGGTTTCTTCTGTAAAAAGAGATTATAGAAACACTTTAAAAGAGAAACACCCACAGACAAACAAACATGTATTCGATATTTAGCCGTGTAAGTTTTTTGGCTTGCTACTGAAGTGTAAAAACCGGGTGAAGAGAGATTGCAGCCGTGTATATTTTACGCTGCTCCATTTTCACTCCTCTCCGCTTATTAATCATGTAACAAGGTGTTTATTTCTATTAAGGAAAAAGCAACAAAGTGTGATTACATAAACAATATTCGTCTAAATCTAATAGTACTAGTTTATAATAAATATATTTGTACTAATTTTAATCATAAACTTTGTTGTTTTTATTGCACTATAAATATAAGTTATAAATCATAGCATAGTATGTTAATTTACCTTTTTTAATTTGTAATTGCTTACAAAATAATAAAACTGCTGTATGACAGTGGCTTCATGAAACTTTGAACAGAACTATGATTAATACCGTTCAACTAGTGCGTATCGGTCGGCTTCTTATTTACTGTGTTATTCGGCTGGATCGCTGGATGTGGACTCTTTGAAGTTCAAGCATTACTGGAGCCCACCCCACATTAACAGTTGTTTACTTTCTTCTGTCATAGGCGATAGGCGATAGGCGAAAACAAAAGCGAGAAAATGTCATTCACCTGAAAGAATCACGTATATTTTATTGTCGTTTTTTTAACTTTGTTTACATGTCCCTTTTTTACTTGACGTAAACCAAAAAGTGAGCGTTATGCACATGTTGTACACACATCGACTTCCCACACCGGTCGCAGCAGTTTTCAAATACAAAAAATTCTAACATGTGGTTCAAAACTATATCGTACACTCTTCGAAAAGGTCCGCAACCTCGGCGTAAGTACAAAGTAAATACGTTAAAAATTATTATCCACTGTTTGTAATGTTCGTGTCGGTCTTCAAGATGAATACAAACAAATGATAAATGTTCACAGAACTTCATCACGTGCCAAAAGCACCTCTACCTGGAGAACCCGCGAAACCATACACGCTTACCGAGATTCCTGGACCAAGGTCAGAAGCTCTCCTCAATGAATTTTCTAAAATTCAGGTTTACATTTTTCATTCCTTTATAATATAGATTTAACGCTTTATCTATCGGAAGCCTATTAAAACTGGATAATAATCGCCGGTCGATAATGTGTTAATTTAGAAATTGCACTCACTGACATAGTACTGTTGCAAAACGTTACAGCAAGTGGGCTCGATCCAATACTTTGCAGATTATCAGAGATCCGTTGGGAATTACTTAGCAGATATCGATGGAAATGTTTTCTTGGACATGTTTATGCAAATTTCAACGCTTCCTCTCGGATATAACCACCGGTCGATCTTGAGTGCTTTATCGTGTGCAGGGAATCACGTAAATTCAGTTGAAAATTCAGTTCTATTCGTTTCAACGATCGCAGACATTAACATAATATAAACTTTTAGCGGATTATGGCAAATAGACCAGCATTAGGACTGTTTCCCGGCTTAGAGTGGCCGTGTAAACTTCAAGATACTTTGCTTCAGCCGTGTGTAAGACATTCCCAACAAGATAGCGGAGTAACGAATACCTTCAAAATAACAGTGTCTCACGCGTGTCGTTTCATTAGGTAGCTCCAAAGGGATTACCATGTGTTTTTACAGCCATGTGTGGCGCTTGTGCAAACGAGCATGCGATACAAGCTGCATTTATAAAATATGGGGAGAGACTCCGTCGAGGAGGAAGCTTCACAAACGAAGAAAAGAAAAGTGCTCCCTTCAACGATCCACCCGGTTGTCCAGAACTGTCCATTTTATCTTTCGAAGGTACTTTCAAGTAATGTACTAGGGTGTCCTGCTAATTCTGTTACGTAAATTCATCAAGATCCTTGCGACAAAGTTGGTAGGACACCCTGTATCGCAGTACGTAATATTATAAATTGATAAAATGAACAATAACAACAACCAGGAGGATATCATGGTAGAACTTTCGCCGCACTGGCATTGACACACCATAAGTACATAATGAAAGTCGACATACCATCTCTTCCATGGCCAATAGCGCCTTTTCCACGGTACTCATATCCGCTATGCGAATGCGAGGAGCAAAATAAGAAAGAGGATGCAAAGTGCTTACAACAAGTAGGTGTATATTTAACATCTACGCGTTTTAGAGCAACGTTGCTGTTAAAGTTAGTAAAGCTTACATCCGTGTTGTGTTTGCAAGGTAGAGCAGTTAATAGAACAATATGACAAGTCAGCGCCAGTAGCTGGTATTATAGTGGAAGCGATACAATGCGAGGGAGGAGATAGGCATGCTTCGCCCGATTTCTTTCATTGTTTGCAGGGCATCGCTAAAAAGGTAATATCCGAATTGAATTTTCACCATGCAGAGATTGTGACGGACATTTCGATTTTATAGAAGGGCATTCCCTTAATAATAGATGAGATACAGACAGGAGGGGGTGCGACAGGAAGAATGTGGGCTCACGAGTATTTTGAATTGGCTACACCCCCCCGACATTGTTACCTTTAGTAACAAAATGCAAGCAAGTGGCTTCTATCATTCTTCCGAATACATGTAACGTATTCTTTATTATAGAATATTCCGAATATAGAATATAGAATATTTTTCCTTGAATATCTTCTGTTCTTTTAGACCTCTACGTCCATATAGGATTTTTAATACTTGGATGGGCGATCCAACCAAAATATTAATATTAGAAGCGGTACTGCAAACTATCGAGACAGAAAATTTGTTAACACACGTTTGCCACGTCGGTAATTATCTGCTTTGTCAGTTAAATACGCTGCAACAAGAATTCCCTCAAGTTATAAGCGCTGTTAGAGGTAGAGGTTTTATAATTGCATTCGACCTGGCATGTAAAAACGTGAAAAATAAATTGCTGCATCAAATACGTTGCAAAGGTATAAAAGAAACTATTGGGAATGCATATTTTAAGATATATTAGCAATTTGATTATCATTCTAATTATTTACACGATGTATTTATATCGATACAAGGCATTCAGCTCGGAGATTGTGGGACCAGATCGATTCGATTAAGACCAGCCTTGATTTTCGGAGAGTATCATGCTGACATCTTTTTAGACAATCTTCGTTGCTGTCTACAAGAACTCTCGGAAAGCTGATACAATTCTAGATGGTATTTTAGATTTTTATTGTCCCGTGTATTTATCAAATATACATATATAAATGAAATCAGATTAATTTCGTTGTACGTTATTGCTTAGAATTATAAGTATAAATTATAATTATAATAATAGAAGGAGTGTACCGAGGCTACAAATAGCAGTCCTGATCAACAAGAATCATTAATAAAATGAATTTTGCAATCCCCAATTGCATTTTCTGAATACAATCAATATCACGCAATCGATGTAGCAGTAGCATCTAAGAAAATTCAAATGTCGCGGGTTGCTTTATCGATCAAGGACTAAGAATAGCTAAGCGGCACAAACACAGACGTGTTTCGTCTGTGAACCGGTTTTATCCTGCGACCACCTGCGACTGGTTTGTGCATTTTCGATTGTTTTCGACGGTGCATATCGATAAGACAGATTCGCAAACAGAAAATCCCGTTGCATAAAGTGGTCTGTACTGAATTCGAAATCTGTGACGGTTGAGATATTGTTGGCTTGTAATTGTAACTGTAACTTGTACTTGTATACAAAAGAGATCGATATCAGCATGGTAGTAAAGGAGCGGCTCCATTCGGCTTGATTAGAACTCAAGATTATTATGGCTGAGAATTTTCATTATATAACGGGAAAGTGCATTTCCATTGAAGTGCATTTTTCGCGACGTTCAGTAGCGTCGTGAGCAACGGCGAAGGCTGGACGGAAAACTCGGCTCGGCGTATTGGGTGCAAGCTGCATCAAAACGCAACGAAAGCGAGTCAAAAACGGAGACAGGTTTACGTGCGGTTGCAACACGACAATCGCAATCGCAGTCTCAACCGTGGCACGCTGAAGCGTAAACAGTCACCATGGCAAAGTACGAAGATATTGCGTAATGCCTAGCCTTATCTAATTATAGCAGCGTAGAAAGCGCATCACTAATTCAATGATAATGTTTTGTTTACTATGCCACGCTGCACATTCAATTCAATCACTGTTACGCTTAATCCACCGGTCGTTCTTCTTACAGCGGCATGTCACTTTTTAAGTCCTTGATTTTTGTTAAAGAAAATGCTGATTTTAAGTTGGTGTGAGTTCGTTAACTGTTTATCAACAGATATTCATACACTTTATCCACCCCCTCTCCTCCCTCATAATACTTCAACATAATATACGCATTTGTTAAAGAACATTTACTCGTAGACCTCCACCATAGATTCAATTATCATTTCCTCAAAGACTTTTCTTAATCTTTTGTACGTAAATGTGTTCGGTGGACTCCCGCATAACGCGACCAAAAACTTGTTTGAAAAGACTATATCTGTGTATATACGCAGTAATTTTAAACAATTTTTTCATTGTGTTATATGAGAGTCTACTGTACGTAGTTGTAGATTATCTTTGTACAGAATACTTACGTATAAGAATTATTTAATTTTGTTTCTGTATTTGTTAGATCGTATCCTATTTGAACAGCGTTCGCCTTTAGATACTAATCGATATATTGTATCGGTATTTAGCTCTGGCAATTTCTTAATTGTAGTATCTTTACTCACATTTATAAAACTAATTGGACACATACTTTAGATAAGCGTAAAATACTACTTTCAAGGAGCAATATCTGTGCGATAAAGTAGAATCTTTATGTTGTTCTCATATTTAATGCGTATTAGTAACAATATTCTCCAATTAATTATCGAATCTTTTAAGTAGAGGTCTACTTTAAGCGAAAGCTATTCAAACGTCGCAACATGTTCTTGTCCTAAACACGCTTAATTGTATTGCGTTAAGTATGTTACCATGTACGGCAGAACTTTCGAATGACGTATTCGGAGCTCTAATCTTATCTTATTTATTTTGTTATCGGTTATTGGTGCTAATCGGTAGCCCGGCAGCTACTTCTTTAGTTACAAATGTTTACTACTTAGACCTATTCATGTATTCGAATCGGAGCAAGCGTAACAGACATTAATATTATGTCTATGATTTTCTAAAAAAAATGAATGATACTGTAGTTTTACAATTGTGCATAGGATTTTTTTTATCGATTACACCAGGGTAAGCTAGTTTACTCGTAATTTGTTATTGTTGTCCATATTGTGAACACGGTAGAAAGTCTGCGAACATAATAAATTGTACAGAGATGATTACAAAACAGTTTGTTTCTCTTTTTAGAGAGATGATGATAGTATTTGTTTATGACACTGCGAGGTGTTGTAAAGAAGACGATGATCCTGCAGAGGCAGTTATGTACTTCCATCCAGCATGGGTATCTCTTACTCAAAGACTAGCTTTAGCGGGTCAATTAATGGCTGTTAATCAGTTTCTTACAATTTCGTTCTCTGCTCCGAAATCGATCACGCTACAAGGTGGAAAATTTGTATTGAAAAAGTTTGGACAGTATATTCTTGTGAGTGTATAACGATTATATTTTATTCATCATTTGATAACGCTAGAAATAGTATTGTACAAAGGACTTGCACGCTATGACTTTATAGTAGCTGTTATCTGCTATAAATATGTACTATAAATTATCAGTTTACTCCGAATGAATGTACATATAGCAAGATCATTTTATGGCTGAATGTCGTGCGTCTCAGCATGAATTAATATTTGGTATGTATATATGATCGTCTATTATTTTGTAGGCAGTGGGAACTGATAGGAATATTCACGATTGGATATTAGAGAGGCGTGCGAACACGTTAGAATCGTTATTAAAATTTTTTCATTGCGATCTTAATAAGATATTAGAATCGTTTAACAATGATAGAAACAAATTCACAGAGAAACTGTATCAAATGTTTGAAACTTATTTGCCAATACTTCAACATAGTGCCAATCTTTTTTCCAACATACCTATTATCAAACTTCCAAAGGTTAGTGCATGGCATTCTTTTTATTATGTTCTTTAAGTGTATATAAATAATTTAATTAATCGCGCTCTTTGTTTTCCTGTATTTACCGTTACATATATATATATCGTATCAATACTAATTTCAAATTTTCCTCAGAGTGCTAGTAATATATTTTTAGAAGCGATCGAAGTTTTACAATATTGTCAAGAAACTAATGGTGTTGTGGGTGGTGCAGTCTTCTACAACAACAAGTGAGCTTTATCAAATTATAAATCACTCGATCATGATTTATAATTGATTATTAATTTTCATTTACTAATGTTTTAGGATAGTTGCTACTCAATTAAACGCAGACTTGACTAAACAAATAGTTATAACCGATCCGTATAGAATAAAGGTATATTCAAATTGCATTGTTCTCGTGTTTTGCATTGAAATATATATAATATTAACAAATATCCCGTTTTCCTCAGGCCCCTGCAGAAAGAGTATCAACGGAATTTCACCTACCTGTTGGAGTGCAGTTACTGAGAGTGTACATAGAGCAGAAACAGTTTGCGAAGCTTATGCAGGAAGCAAATAATGAACGTTATTACAGTTCTTACTTCGACTCTGTCATGAAGAAAATGATACAGAGGAAGGTAAAGCTACAACCGTTTGCGCGAATTTTTCTCCGAGAATCTGTTGAATCTTTCATATTGGGATTGCGAATAAAAATAGTAAAAAATTCCACGAGTCATGTATGTATTGTTTTCAGAGCATGTCGAAGACCAGTAAAGAGCTGCCCTTATCTGGAATGAAGCGCGACACTTCTCGTATTTTTACCGTACCTGAAGAAGGAGAACTGGACTCTTCGCAGTACAACGACAACAACCACTACATACCCTCCGTTCCGCTTACCGCTTACAATTCACCGGTGAAACGTAAACAGGAAAGCAAACCAGACCGTCCAAAGTGCGTGAATCCTCTGACTCCGAGCGTTTGTTCTACACCGTTGAAAGATGTAAATAGAGTTCTGCATGGTAACGTTATGTTGATATGCAACACGAACGAGGATGCCAACGAGGAGAAAGCGGAGGAGGAGAAGGAAGAAATGAAAACGAACGTGGACGACATACCGGACGTCGTGAAAGAGGCGCTCAGGTGTAAACGTTTGAATAAATTGAGAAACGTCCCGCCGAAGAAGAAGGTGATCAAAAGAAGAGAATTTACTAAAAAGAGCTTGAGCATGCACGATTTAGAGTCCGTCAATTTGTATCGGAATAGAATATCGGTTAGAACGTACGGATTAGGTTTGCCGCAGCTGAAGGAAAGCATATCACCCGAGACATCTCCAGAGAATAAACCGGCGCACAAGAAGCAATATCACACTATCACCGATCCATGTTACCCGGTGTTTCGCGGGGACGGGCTGCCGGTATCGATGTCGTTATACGAACAATACATATCCACCCATTACGAGGAGCTCACAGATGATAGCAGCAACGCGATTAATCGCAACGACTTCTTAGCCAGTTTGAATAATAATTGTCACGTTCAGAACGTGACAAATGACTGTGATACAGCGAGCAAAGACAATTTAGAGAAGTTGAATAATAGTTCCCGGGATGTCAAATTGGATAATAAAACGAAGCAGGAGACTTATCGTAGATCCATGAGCCTGCCGTTGAAACCATTGAACGTCACCGAGAACGACGACAGGCGAAAGTCAACGTCCGAATGCGGCAACACGTATGACTTTCTTCAAAAGAAGAAATTAGACGGGTTGCAGTTGACACCGTTGATGTCGAAGCTCAGCTTGCTCGCCGATGAAAGGACCAGCGGGTTCTGCAGCAGGGAAACCACTCCCAGCGAATTTCGCGATTTATCGGGATTCTCCACGGCAACGAATCAAATGATCAAACAGAAATTAGAGGCAGTGAATAAAGAGATAGGCAGCGATGGAGAAGACGAGCTCGAGGAGGACTGGGGCACCACGTCCAAGGATCAAGTTTGCCTCGAGGCAACTGAACTGTTTCTCTGCGGCCATCAGAACATGGTGCTGGTGCTGTTGATGGAAAGCGGAACTGCTAATAATCCCGATCTTATACACACTCTCGTGAGTATAATCTCCTTCATAATTACCGGCACATGTACGGGTTTATTCCCGAATCGGTCGCCGCGATATTTCTGATCACCAGACTGCGGATTTGATATATTTGAAACAGTGAAAATATTAAAACAATTTAAGAACGTCCATGTTATTTATTAATGCAATTTATTAAAATCGTGAAAAGTAAAAAGAATTTTCTACATGGTTTCTTTTTAATTGACATCTGGTTTGAATTTTGATCTAACAATGCGCGTATTGCAGTGGCATACCTGTGTGAGTGCATTAGGGAAACTGGAGACAAGACTGCAGCAGTGCTTAGAGCCTCTACCATCGAACGAAAACAAAGAGCTGTATAGTATTTTAAATATTGATAGTCAATGGGATACGATCAATCGTTCTGGACTATGGGGAGTTACCGAACTGGATATCGTGTCCTGCCTTCACGATAGATTTTCTCGTGCTAGTAATCTCACAGACATCATTGTTAGGTAATACAATACTTTTAGTTATTAGAGAACATAATTTAATTATATAGTAGATTTGCATATATATCGGCTTTAACTTGCTTCGGTAGATATACTCGCATCTTTTTGCTCGGTTCAAGAAACATATGTACAATGTTGGTTGGCGAAAGAATTCTTATTGTTAGAGCGAAAAGATGTAGTATAGAATACGATATACATTTTATACGATATATATTTTGTTCTTTAAATTTTTTCTGCTATTTGAATTCTTTGAGAAAACGTTCTTTATGGTAACGTTTTGATATAAGCATGGTAAAAATTGCATATGTTTTTTATTAATTAACTAGAACGGAAGATACGGTTGTTTATGGTAACCAGTGTGGGAATATAGAGGTATTTTACCAACAAGCAGTGGCACCGAATACCTCCGGAGGACTTCCAACTCCTGCGGATTTAATGGGAATTGTGTCTCTGAAAGCAAAACGTAGGCTGGAGAGAGATCATGGGATTGTTCTACTATAAAACTATAAATCAAATTTCAATTGTCCGAACGAGAAATGCTTCCGCTGAAACGCCGTTCGCGATTTCATTGTTTGACCAGTTTTTGATCACTCTGTTCGTTACATTCCGTGGCATGCCAAATTAATGATATTAGATATCATATTTTCTATATATTTTTCTTGCATATAGAATAGTTACGAACACGTCGCGATCTTTTTAATAGCATTGATTGGGAGACATTCTCTTTACCTTGTCACTCGATAACACAAGGGCATTCAAGGCGAGAATGAAATCCTTTAATTAGTGGCTAGCATGTATCAGTAGTCGAATTCTTCTTACTAATAGCAGTAACACGTTTGAATAATCACGTATAACGTCGTGTATACACTCGAATATGTATGTGCAGATAGTATTATATTTATTTAACATGCGTACCGCGCGTCTTCGCTAAGAAACGATCAGTTCAAAGTTTCATATCTTTCCAAATTCAGAAGCCAAACACGTTCCATTCGTTTAATCGACTAAGAGACTATACTTTTACGATAAAAAGAAAAAAGATGTTGCACGTAAACGTAAACGATGTTGATAGAAACGTAATTATTGAATTTTCTACATGTATTTTTCTAATTCAAATTCGCACCGTACCAATCATAATTAATTTAAAAATTGGCTATAATGTCGAGAACTTTTTATATCACTGATATGTATCAACCATGCGTAATAAAACCGGTATTAACCATCGATATTTTCTCGGACACGATAAGTCATCTATTTTAATACGAAGTGTTAAATGTGTTTTAGTAACGACATTTGTTTAACACAGTTTACGTTTTCTTTGATTGCAGAGTATAATGTCTGAAAGGTTGACAAATTTTTATGCAATTTGAAAAATTAAAAAACAATCATTCCGTATTCGGAGTACAACGATTTTTATGATATACGCGGTTTTCGAAACGTATTAGTTTACTTCAAGTCACAATAGTAATTGCATGACACGAAAAATATCTTTCCGAAATCTAAGCTTTCTGTGTCTTACGATTAGAAAACAAAGAAAATCTATAGTATTCTACTGCTACGTCCAAATTAAGTGATAATTAGTATTAATAATTTATTTATGTATATATACATCGTGTTATCGTGGGTAAAGATTTTTAATACAAGTAGATATAAGATAATTAATATTGTTTACTGTTTCACTTAATGATTCTGTGTTGTATAAATGAATTCATATTGTATATGTATTGAAGGTAATGAATCATTTGTATATATAAATATAATATAAGTAGCATCCGATAATTTATTTATATAATTTACGTGAAATAACGAATTAATTTTTGTTAGTGTGGCTAATAAAAAAAAAGTTAAATCTTATCGTTACGAGAAGAAAAGATACATCATAAAATAGCGCGTGCAATTCGTATATGTTGTCAGATTTTTGTAACATCCATTAGTATATATGTCATGTATTATTCTTAAGCTATTTGTTCACGTTCGATATTTCGAATCCTTTTGTTACGTACTTACAATTGTTACTTTTATGTTTGTACCAGTATACATTAATCTATCTCTCTTATATCGTTTCTACAACAATTTGATCTAGTCATCTGCATATGTACATTACACCAGATAAACATATAAACAAATAACATTCCGATTTTGTATTGCTTAGCAATAATCGAAAATCAAACATTTCTTTGCGAATCAATTAATAAACTTCAGACTAACATAGGCATAATGCAAAGTTATAATGTTAATATTTTTTTATATCGACAGATAAGGTGGAATATATGCAATAATATGTTATACTTGACTTTGTTATGTTACTGTAAGATTTCTACCGTCTCTTAATTTTTTGTTAAATTGCCATCATTACATGAAATAAAAAGAATTGTTTGAATGCCATTCTTTTCGAGCAAGAGCTGTGTATGTATATATTTGTCACGAATACTTTGAATGTTGTGTACGAGTTTATCTCGCGAAAACTTTGAATATTGTATATCCTGAAATCTGATTGAACTGTTTGTTCTCTCTTTGACCTCGACGACGATGAAAATGAATCGGGCCAAGCCCCCTGGTTTAACAAGTTACTAAACATGTTTACGCGCCGCGTGATCATTTTTATGTTAATTATGTTAAATTATAATAATAAAACACGCCTTCAAACAGGAATCGAACCGCGCGCTGACGCATATCCAATCGTGTTTCGTCATTTTGAACGGCGAGCCTCCTCAAGTGGAAAATTTTACCCCAATCGAATCGTTTATTTCTACTAACGTAAAATAGCGTTAAATGCAAAATACCGTTAGCAGATATTTTCAACAGAAAGATTTCAACAATCTTAATGTTATAGAAATCACAATGAATGTGAAATCCATTCAACATCGCGACAAGGGGAGTAATAAATACAGCATTAGTTAATATTCGTTTATATAACTGTAAATAAATGGATAGGGAATTTTTATTTGACAATCAGCGGAGCTTTTAAATTTTCATTTGTCGTTTCACACGGAGCAATCGTTAATGTCGCGCCTTCCAATTTGAATAATTAACTTTGAGCGTAATCGTTTCAGAGGCGAGACTTCGTCAGGATATCAGGTCGTGATCAGCTCGTGTAACGATTTTGAAAAACCTGATCGTAGGTGATTTACGATTCGTATTTCTAGAAGAATGCGACGCAAACAAGCCTCCGCGATCGACCAATCACCGTTCAGGATACCGATCACCGATTTCGACGCGCGTATATTTAAGCAAGGTGCGTTCTGCGATTAGAATGATTTCAAAGCAATCGGCACGAGACGAGAATCGGAATTGCATTTTTCACGTGTAAACAATGGTAAGGACACTGTATAAATTATACGTATGGAGTGATTGTTTTTCTTTTTTTATTAAAAAAATTATAATAAAATGTTACATTTAAATATTTTCCACTTTTCACTTGTATCTTAACATCTAATTTCGTGTAATCTCTTCTTTATCTTCCAGACTACGTATACGGACAAAGGCCAGAAGGTGAGTGAAGTTACTATAGACTATAGAGACAAGTATAAAAATGTTCGTCAAGCCTTATTTGTTAATTAAACTATAAAATTGTAGCCTTTGGGAGGGAAGTTTCTGTCTTTCGACCATGTCACGTTTTGGGTCGGAAATGCGAAACAGGTAATCGGAATGGCTCTGATGTTAAGAAAATACTTTTACGCGATTGTTTCTTTAATTCTATTTATTGCTATAGGCAGCTGGTTATTATTGCTCTAGGATGGGTTTTGTACCTTTGTGTTACCGTAGTTTGGAAACTGGCTCGAGAGAAATAGCATCGCATGCTGTTAAACAAAATAAGGTATACCAAGTGTTGTCCGTTAATTTTAGTCTCTAAGACTTTGTCTTATGCTTGAAATATATACATATTTTTAATAAAGTGAACCGATTGAAATTTCAATGTTACTTTCAGATCATCTTTGTGTTCGAATCGGCATACAAGCCCGATAATGGGGAAATAGGGCGTCACGTTTTACGACACGGCGATGGTGTTCACGATATTGCTTTCAACGTCGAAGACATTGATACGATCGTGAAGGTACGTGACATTGAAACGAGCAATTATTAAAACAAACATGAAATTTCGAATTTCGTAGATTGCCAAGGAGAGGGGAGCGAAAATCATAAGGGATGTATGGGAGGAGAAGGACGAACATGGTGTTGTAAGGTTCGCTACTATAAAAACTGTAAGTCTGTTAGGTATTATCAAAAAGAGGTAGATTAAGTAAAAGCAATATTTGAATGAGTATTATCTGTCAGTATGGGGACACGCATCATACGCTCGTAGACAGATCAAAGTATAAAGGATTCTTCTTGCCTGGGTTTCAACGACTGCCAGAAGATAAATCTATAAAAAATTTGTAAGTCGTATGAAACAGAAAAAGTCATACATATATGTAATAAATCGTGTTTCTCTAAACTGTGCTGATCCCATAAAAATTGATTTGTTTAGACCAAAGGTTGGATTAAATTTTGTGGATCATATTGTTGGCAATCAACCGGAAAAACGAATGGAACCTGTTGCAAAATGGTAGACTAAAAAGTTTTGTTTAATTTAGAAATCGAAAGTGTTATTCAATGAAAATAATAAAAAAACGAACTGTTTTTTTGTACAAATTTTGGTTTATTTTAGGTACGAGGAATGTTTACAGTTTCATAGATTCTGGTCGGTAGACGATACTCAGTTACATACAGAATTCTCTGCTTTACGTTCTATCGTTATGACTAACTGGGAAGAAACTGTAAAAATGCCTATCAACGAACCAGCTGTTGGCAAGAAACGTTCTCAAATACAAGAGTACGTCGAGTATTATGGAGGAGCGGGTGTACAGCACATCGCTCTGAACACAGATAATATAATTCAAGCTGTAAGTAAATATAACAACGATTTCCTTTCGAGGAGATTCATTTCTGATGGTACACGCTTTCATTGTATTCCAGATACAAAATTTGCAAGCTAGAGGTATGGAATTTCTAGACGTGCCAGACTCTTACTACGATACGTTAAGAAGTCGTTTGAAATCTAGCGGAGTGAAAATTTTGGAAGATCTTAACACGCTTCAGGTATAAAGAACAAACAATTCTAGACAAGTTATACATTTAACGAAACCTAGTTAACAGTTAAATATTATGATTCTAGAAACTAAGAATTTTAATCGATTACGACGAGGATGGATATCTTCTGCAAATATTCACGAAAAATATGCAGGACAGACCAACACTTTTTATAGAAGTAATTCAAAGGCGTAATCATAATGTAAGTATTATCGTAATCGAAGCTCTTGCGAACCAAGTATCCAAGTACTCATGATACTCGTAGCCTTGAATCGAAGCTTGAATTTGAGTACTCGAGTATTCGAACTCACGACACTGCGATCTCTATTTTAAACGAACGTCCTCTCACTCTCAAGTACTCAAGTTCGGATACTCGTAGATCGGAGCAATAGTGAAAGTCCTAGTAATAATTGTGTCAAGTAACATTTACATAAATCACTTCTATTCAAGAATATAAATGACTCCGTTTCGTTTCGTTTATGCTATAGGGATTTGGAGCTGGAAACTTCCAAGCTTTGTTCGAAGCTATAGAAATGGAGCAAGCTAGACGCGGCAACTTGTAAAATCCTAATTAAGACTATATATTAATATATACAGGTATGTTGCACGTAAGAGATTTATATAATAAAGATTTTATTATAAACATAATAAAGAAACAATGTTCGTTATTCTTACTTTTATGTTATAATCTTTTTAATGATGCACATTGGAGAATGGAGACTAACAGTACATTAATTCCAGATGTTGTATTTAATGGCCAATATCTATTTTACAAAAATACACACAGCATGGTAGTGTAAAATATGTAACATTTCAATTTGAAGCGTAATAATCGACCATTAAAATCAAACATTGTATAATATTATATTTCCATTGTGTCGTGACATCGTACTATAAAAATGTAATATCAACGATATAGGCATATCTGTGAATTATGGAACTTAGTAAAGCAAAGCGACTGTTAAACTGTGTCTATTTTTAATGCTTCTCTCTTTCCGTGGCCAAGGATATAAGTGAATATTCTTTTGTATAAAAAACTGTAGTATCTAGAAAGAATGGGATAATATGCGGTGACAAAGGATATTAATGATAAAGTAGCTCACTTATTCCAATTTCTGGAGATTCCATGGCTCAGATAACTGTCTGCCATTAATCATGAATCTGCGCATAGTTTTCTTCATGCGGTATCATGAATGCCAAGGCGAAAGATGTCATGTTGACAGAAGAACGAGTTCCCCAGTGGCTTCAGCACAAAGATTTGCGAGAAGGCATGTGGTGGGTCTTCGTCTGCCTGTAACGCAAACAAAAATACCATAAGCGGAAATTGATTACACGACTCAATCGATTATAATGGTAGATTAATGCAGATATAGGAATCGAATGTTTTACAAGTGAATATTCTTTGAATATATTCACACGTAACAGAGTGACACGCAAAAGAACTAGTCAGTAAGTTTGTTATAATATCAATGACTTGATGGACAATCATGCAAGAATTGTGCACGCATTGCACGAATGTAATGAAAATAAGAAAATTACATGCTACGATGGTAAGCGACTTACCAGAAAATAAAATCGAGAAGAATTCTACATTTTCGAGTCTGTTAACGTGTCGCTGGATACTTACTTTTTCCATTAATACTCTCTTAATTTATGTAAAAGGATTTGTTATATCGTTCTCTGAATTTTTTGTTCAACAGAAAATAGATTCCTGTTAGTTCAGTAATTTAAAGTTCTCCATTACTTTGTATTCGTCAAATTATATTTTACTAGATATCAATCAACTAAAATACGTATGTATTAAGAAAATCATAAAATTTCATCGAATTCAAATAACTTCGATAAGATCGTTTCTACGGGTGATGCAACGCTATTAATGAAAGTGATATGGTCGTCAAGTGCAAAATTTGTATTCTAATGCTAACTTTAGTGATCAAATTATTTTACAGCACATACAAAAGCAACATAGCATTAATATACACGTTTGGGTAACAAGAGTTAACAAGCAAGCATACTCTGGCAAACACGAAGCTAGTTTAGAGAGTAATTAGTATTGGGCTTGCCTGTACTGGTACAAAGATCAACCGAAGATCGGTACCTGACGCCTAAACCGTGTCGTGCAGCGCAAGTCTGAAGATGTCGTGCTGCACGTAAAAGCTGGTGCCAATTGGCTTCAGGACAAATGTCTGGATGTAGGCATGGGGCTGATCCTCATCAGTCTGCCCAATCATCAACAATCACTGACTGAATTTTCTTATTTCATCTTCTTTGCGGAGGTAGGTATATAAAGAGATTGTTGCCGGACATTAGTCATAGCTCAATCAATCTCTGTCTTCGTATGGCAGCACAAAAAAATGTAAGGCAGTACAGTACACATTTGTGTAGCATGTCCAGCCGATAGAATATAATGTATAGACAAACAAAGTAGTACTTAACGACGAAGAGACATCGATACCGAGTTATTTTCTTTACCCAAAAAATTGCGAGGGTGATTCAATAACGACTGAATTACTCTCGTACATTGTTCTTGGTATAATATAAAGACGGTAATAAGAAACTAAATTACTGAACCAATTGGAATAAAAATTTTGCACATTACGGATACTTGATACTTTATACGTTGCAAAATTTTCACCGTTTATTTTAGAAATCCTCGTAACTTTCGATCGTATGAAATTTGCAACACCTTGACATTCATTTCTGTTTTCCGCAAAAATTCAAAATGACATATACAAATAAGTATAAGCTATAGAGATTACTTGATAGTATCATTTGGTTTGATAACGACGCAACAGATGCGGTTTCTTTTATATTACTTATACAAGAAATATAATACAATCGTTCCTTACCTGCAACCTTCCTAAAACATTAATGAGTACACCGCCATCGAACATTGGTTGCGAATCAATCGCAGTAATTATCCGATTAATTTTTTGAAACGATAAACTCTGAAAATCAAAAATGTCACTAACAGCATGAAGTAGATAGAACATATTATTAAAACTCATATCTTGCATAGTAAATGGGGATATTTGCCAATTCAATTGTTCAATTATATGACATGTTTGGAAAAAGGAAAATCAGACTGATTGACGCGGGATAGCAATGACAGAATGAAATATAATAAATTTCTGTTGTCACGAACAATACTTACAGTTAATTTTTCCATGATTTTAATAGCACCCTGTATTTGCAAACCTTCAAATGTCATGAAGGACGACTCGGTCTATGAATGGAACATCGTGTAAATACTATGAAAAAGTTTACGCCGGTCGAATGAAAAAGATTGCGAACACGTTAGTAGGTACTTACATTGTACATGTTTATTAAATTCGCTCTTTGTGCGGGATCGTCGAACAGTGCATAATACTGTTGCACGAAACCCTTTCCGATCACTTCATATTGGGGATTCAATGCCATTACGCTAACTTGTTACAATTCACGCCCACTATCCGACACCGGTACTATCAGTCTTGTTCAGCGATTTGATCGTTCAGTATTTTCGTCTTTTATAAAAATCCTACAATAAATGTACAATAATGCCTATAACATCCCTCGTGTAAGATATGAGCGAGCAGGAAGCTACTTATGCCGACCAATCATTTCGATGTATCGAGAAAACCATCGGATTATTCTCGAACTCTCGAAAAGTTTAGATATTTGGCAACGTTTATATGCGTATTTTCGCACGAGCACCGCTAAAAAGGATTCACCGTTTCAATAATCAAGCTCGATCAAGATTAATTGCTCGTTCGTAAATCGTACAGTGTGATCGCACGTACTTAGTTTCATCAAAATTTTTCGCATGTATATCGACTGATATCGACGAGCAATGCCAGCTTCGACGAAATTCTCTATCAGGAAATTCAGGAAATAATTTGCGAACGTCGTTTAAACGGTGACATTCGATTGGTTGAACGTCAGCGCCGGATGCCGACCGACGCGACATCTATAGATCGATTCCCGAACGTTGGACAGTTCACGGGACGAAAGTGAGGTTAACTTCCTTTTTTCCGGTGTGAAAAGCCGTGAGGTGTGTAGCACTTGTCACCGTAGAAAGTAATCCAAAAACATCGGAAAATTGGATGATAATCATTTCGAACGAATGCCATCGTTTTGAATAGTGTTTTTCCGATCTTTTTGGTATACCAAGTATTTTTTTGTATTTTTATATTCGTATTATATATGTGTACAACAATAACGATTACGACTTTTGTTTGTATTCGATCCGTTCAATGTGGAATGCATGCTCGAAAATTTACACACTCGGAAAAACATTCATTTCATAAAATTTCGTGATGAATTTCGAAAAAATGTGAATCATGTGTGGCTCGTGTATGAGGTTATGTGATATGTTTAAACACAATGTTTACAAGTATCGACGTAACGCGCACGTCTTATTGTATCGCGAGTAGTATATGTTCTTTCTAGAGAAACCATGTATAATGTATAAATAGGTTTCTATCGCAGACGTTGTTGTCCAGCAATTTCTGAGTTGACAGAATTTTTTTCATTTTTGTTCCAGCACATATCTTCAAGATGGTGAAGATTATGAAAGCAGGGAAAGTCGTATTGGTCCTCAGCGGCCGATACGCTGGAAGAAAAGCTATTGTAATACGCAACTATGATGATGGTACTACAGAAAAGCAGTACGGACATGCTTTGGTAGCAGGAATTGACCGATATCCACGTAAAGTACACAAAAGGATGGGCAAAGCGAAGCTTCACAAACGTTCCAAAATCAAGCCTTTCGTGAAGGTAAATTTTGGAATCGTTAACTTTCTATACGCTTCGAGAGCGTTTAAGCATCTTTATAATCTTTTTTCTATGTATCATTCCAGATTTTAAATTACAACCATTTGATGCCGACAAGATACACCGTGGACTTGCAATGGGACAAAGTGACTCCGAAAGATCTTAAGGACCCAATGAAGAGGAAGAAGGTCCGGTTCCAGACACGTGTTAAGTTTGAAGAAAAGTAAGTGCCAATCTTTTTTGAAACGTAGTCGAACTATTTTTAATAGACTAGTAGGTGTTCAATACATGGATAAATAATAAATGTTTGTTTGCAGGTATAAATCTGGTAAAAACAAATGGTTCTTCCAAAAATTACGATTCTAATTTTAAATAAATATAAAACATACAAATACTTTGAGTGTGATATTTTTTAATTATCCTGGATAATCAAGCACGATGTTAATTTATTTCTCATTCGCAATATTTATACATTAAGGAGGTTTTCTTTCTTGTATATCATTGAAAATACCATATCTCTCTGAAAAGTAGATCGATCTTATGAAACCATGATAAAAAATATGTTAGAATTGCAATATATCATTTTTTTACATTGAACTAGCAGCAATTTAAAAAGCACTAGGAGATATATAATTTAATAAATATTGTATTATAAAAGTTTTCAGTGTTATAGTCTATAATGAATTCTCATTACTACAAACTATCACTTGCTAATTTTTTTAATACGTTCATCTAGCGCTTCTATATTATTTTTTATTATTTCTAAGTTAGACGCAAAACTTTCTTGCACTCCTTTTAGAAGAGATTTGTTGCTCTCCAAGTCGGATGTGATTTGTAATTGCAGCTCGTCTAGACGCGTCAGAGATTTATTGAATTCCGCAGCTGGAAAAGAAAATATTAAAAGTTCATTACAAGTTGTAATAAATATTATTCGAGTACGAGCATATTTAATGTACAGTAAATCCTCTATAGTCGCAAAAGCCTCGGGGAGGTCCGTTCGCAAAGTTCGTAGACTGACACTATTTTTTTTTGAGCTTCAAAGACCGAGCCGAACGTAGAGAAGGACAGCGCGTGTAAAGAGAGACCGCGTCGCATTAATAGTTCACACCAATATACCCGAGCCGAGATCAGATTATTACAGTGGAGGAGATATTTTTTTTTGCATTCATTGTGTACAACCTTTTTGCGACTACAGAGGATTTACATTGTATTTGTATATACACACCTTGCTGATGAATTGTATTTAAAGCCAACATTCGATTCACAGTTTGCGGTAAGATTTGTGACATTGTCTCTGTTTGTTTCATGATTTCGTACATTTCTGATATCTGAAAGAGATTTTGATACATATTTTTTTCGAACAGATTTTGATTATTTTATAAACTAAATAAATTATTTATAATTGGTGTATCCAGAAGTAAAGGTTTACCTTTTGTTCCTGCTCTGTATCTAGTGCCAACGCAGCCTTCTTTTGCGCGATATTGTCCATTCTATGAATTACAGAAGCCAATCGATTTTCAATGATATCTAGTTGGAATGTATCTAATAACGCAGCTTTCGCTCCTAATTGTTGAACAGCGTCCATTACTCCTTGGCATTTGAGATTCTAACAATTGACAAATCATTTTCATTATTCAGCTATTATTCATTCATATTAATATTAAATAGATTTTACCTGTGAAAATTTCGATAGCTTATCATTGGTTGTGCCGATAATACTTTCTATATTGCAAAGTCTCTGTTCAAGCAGTGCAATTCTTGCCGCTTCTTGCATTCTTGCTTTTTCTGGGAGGTATGTCATCTGATATTTCAGTACGGTAGGTTCAGCTGTTTTTTCAACTTTTGTACTCGGTGACTTTGAATCAGATTCAGAGGTAGGAATACTTGTTTGCTTAAATGCTTCTATTTGAGATATTAATTGCCTAAAACATTGATCGATCAAGAGGAAGTTTGTATTTTTATGGGGATACCGTAAACTGCGGGCAGCCGGTTGCTCATCACTGAATTATAAGATTTTCGCGCAGCTCTAATTATAAGCACTTACTTCAACCTAGTGCCTTGCGGGTCTGACAAAGTCGCAACAAGATCCGTCCCGAGGCATTCTTCTAACTTTAAGCAGTCTAATTGCTTTCCTAAATCCTGTACTTGTGAAATTATATCAACAACAGATTTTACTTCTGCTTCGTCCTTCGCTTTTTGCTATTTGTAAGAAGAACGACAGAAAATATAAAATTACCCTTCTAGCACCTTTTTATCTTACAAGTGGGTTTTTATAGTACCTTCACATCGTTTATTTCTTCATATAATTCCTTAATCTCGTGCTGTAAACGTTGATATTTTTGAATCGGAGTTTCCTTCTCCCCGTCGCCAGGAAGTTCCCAATCTCCGAATCTAAAATACGTGACACGTTGTAATAAACATAAACGATACGTTTTTAATTATTTATCGAAGGAGATTTACTTGTAGCCTGTCCTTGGTCTAAGCGACACGCAGTCTGAGAAATCAACTGTCTCGCTGATAACATGTTTACCTTTAAATTTATTAAATGCCTCTGTGGCACTAATGTGAATTTTTTGTATAATATCAGTTTCGTCCTACGAGCAAGAATATCAACAAAGTTATAAGAGTATTAACAAAGAAAATAATGTTGAATACTATACCTCGGAGTACAGTTGAAATTGTTCAGATTCTGGTAAGTCAGTTGTCTCGTACACATCTACTTGATCGTACGCCTATTTCACAAATCCAGTGTTACAACAATTCGTAAAGAAAACGGAAACAAACATGTACATTTATTTAAACGCTATATCGCATAAAATCTCGTAGACCACTGGTATATAATATTTTCGTTAATCGCTATTGTATTTCGCATTATGTTTCATATTTAATAACAAGATTAGATCGACATATTTTTGACGTAAGTACTTACAATGCCAGGTAAATCGGCATATTTCGGATCAGCCATTTTTCACGGTCAAATAAAAAAGTATTGTCAGCTTCGAGACAATTTTACAGAATCCGAGAAACCTCTAGTTTCACCAGCCAGTGACAATAAATAGATAGATTTTATGAAGATTTCGACAGCAGATAGCAGTAATAGCAAATTGTAGCAAATTACTATCGAATTGCCAAGTTTTACGTGTTCGTTTCCATTTACGCGACTGTCGCGCTATCTTGCCGTGAGAAACTGCACTATTAGGTTTTTGCTATATATATGATCTAATATATGTATAAAGTAGAAAAGTATGTCTGTATGTTCCGACTATGCTATATACGACATGAACATTCATTGTCTATCAGGTGACAAAAATTTGTATGTCATTGTTTAGTCTTGGGGTGGCACTCAAGGTACCCCATTTTATCGAGAAGTATACTATACTGAGAATACTGAGTCTAATCCGTTTAATCGTCGCGCATGCGCGTAAAATGTTGCGCATTTCTGGCATCACAGACTGTGTACATGTGTACAATGTACAAAGCATAAATAAGGTTAGATTTGATGCGCCAGCAAGTGCTCGCACGTGTTGTGTTTTGATCTCGAATATTGTTGATCATTTATGTAGAAATGGCCCAAGGCAAGTTGAAAGTGAAAACGAAGCTGCCTGCTTCGTCGAAGGGAAAAGGCAAAGAGAAGGGCAACAAGAAAACTGCGGCTGTTCAACGCAGAAGCAGTAAGCAAAATATATTTAATAAAACTTTTGAAATTACCCTGTGTCTGTGATTTTCATGGGACCCTTATATTTACGATGCAATTTTTCATAGTAACAATTGCTCGCAAAAGCTACCAGCAAACAAAGCGTGAAACTGCATAGCATATAGCCTAATTTGGGTGCTGATCAAAGTTTTACTTTATTCATTTTTCATAGATGCACCGATTCAACCGAAGAAGAAGAAGGTTGAAGAGGCGCACAAGTTGAAGCAAATGATCACAAGAACAGTGAACAAGGCGATGGAGGATGAACTGCGAGAGAAAGCTTTGGACGGGAAGAAGTCCCTCACAAAAAAGGAGCCTTCTGGTAAACGTAAGAAATAATTAAGCGCATTGTTTGTATCTTAATGTTAAGGAAGCGAGATTTTCCTTCTTTGTCTCTCCGAGTATTAATAATAGATAAGATTAAGGTATCTGTACATAAAGTTTTTGTATGATGTACAAAGAAGAATAAAGGATATCTTACATTTTACAGTTAAATTGTTCGTTCTTTATTTTCAAATAAATATTACCATTAAATGGAAGCGATAATATAAAAATGAAGAAACTGAGTGTTTCGGCGTGTTTCCGAGGATACAGTAGCTTTTTCTTTAAAATATTTTACACAACCAACAGACAAATAAACCGAGGCTCATATTCAAAATTGACTTCCAGAATAAGGACACTTAAGATAAAAGAGATTAGTAAAAATCCACTCGTTTTTTTTGTTTTACGACCAAAGGGTATTAGTTTAATTATTATTCTACATTGTCAATATTCCATAAGATAATTCTGAACATGAAATATTATCTATGGCACAGTGACTTATACATATAATATAAATATAGAAAAAGGGAAATATATATATAGTATATATATATCGTTTCTTTCGTTTGTTTAATGCACCTGGAAGATATCTGGTAATAAATTATTTTCTTGTGCGGTTGGTTTGACGTTCTTCCGTAGACGGAACCGAAATTGTTCGCCGTTGAAGCGATCCGTGCTACTTGCAAAACACGATCCATTTTGCAACAATTCACTAATTACACAAATAAACATTATCTCACAAAGTATTTTACAGACCGACATTGTTTAACAAGGTATACAAAAAACGGCGAGTGTTATTTAACAAATTTACTAAATTTCAATATATATATTATCTCTTCTAAACGATCCACCATTCTAGATCGCAACTGCTTGCCCACAACTTCCCATGCCGAACACATCCTTCTAAGTACATAATAATTTTTCCGTTTTAAAATTTCATTCAGATATTACGGAGATGCCACCTAGAATATTACACGTAAATACAAGCTGGGAAACATTTACCTCAACTTATTTCATGCCGCAGAGTTTGTATTTACCACCAGCAAGTGTCCGCTTTGTCTGTTTTTACTGATGGCTGGTGTCGTACCCGTTTTGAACTCGATTACGCCTTCCTTACCGCTGACTAGTTTGTGCGAAACCCTGAAACCCCATATAAATCGTTATCCATCGGTCCTACGTACGCAAAAATGATTTTTCCGTACTCACGATTCTGTGTGAACAATTTTAAGGATATTTAGATTGTTAGTAATGTCAATTGCTTTTGTTAGTGCTTCTATTATGTGTGGTACTTCCAATATTAAATCTCCCTGTTAGGAACAAAAGAAATTGATCAATGTTGAAAATGAACAGCAAACCTAGCGTTAAAAACAATAACAACGAACCTTGTCTTTCTTCAACTCAGGCGGTATCCTGACAATCAATAAATTATCCGATTCTCCAGTGACCACCAATTCATCTATGGACTTGTAAGGTAGTCTGTGCTTAAGTTTAAACGTTTTCAATGTATCCAAAATATATACTGCGTTTTCTGTTAAAATTAGAACCCTTTCGCGTGGCTTGTATCCATGTCGATCGTATTTGATAACAGGAGTAGCGTACTAAAAGTAAAAGATATATCATCGTCGTTTTGATGGTATGTAACAGGAAATGAAAAACAAATATGTTACCTTTATAGTTTCATCTCTGGGAAGAATATTGTTGGTGAAACTCTGTCTCAGAGCTTTGTGGTCGGCGCCGAGCCGATCGGTTTGGAATCTCGGCCCCAAACTCTTCGTGTACGATTTCTTTTTCCCTTTGAACAGAGATTCTGCTAAAATTTTCAATTCGAACTGCTCCTTTTCCTCCTTGGACAAGGCCAGCCTGTAATTGCGCGCTTTCCATTTTTTGTAAATAATGCGTAGATGTTCGGAGGCCTGGAAATAACAATAAAAACGTTCTAGTTGGCGGAATCAATTTTTTCTCTCGCTTCGATCTTCATCGAATTGAGCTCACTTCTCGGCAGGAATAAGGACACGGTGGCCAATAGTTGTTCAAAACGCCAACAGGAAGTTTCTTAGAGAGCTTGATCAACCACTGCGACTTTGCCAATTCAATGAACGCCACGTTAATTTCAGTCGGTGGTCCATTTCGCGTGATGAATCCTTTGATAAACCTGCATCAAATTATTCGATGAATCTTAGATGAATTTCTTAGAATGACTTTAAGATAGCTGATGCTACCTTCGAATGGTAATAACTGCTTTTCGTCTTCTGTCAGCCTCTCGTTTCGCAATCCATCTTCGAATATTCTTCTGGAACACAATGGCCGCCTTCTTCATCTTCAAATATCTTCGTCTCACTAATATACATTTCCATTTGCTTTGAATAATAGCAGCTATGTCGTTTTTCTTCATCTGGAAGGCATCCTCTGTGTCGAATAACGTCTTGGGGAATCGAATGAACAATTTTGTGCTGTGCAAAAGAATGTTCTCAGTTTTCGAAATATATGAGTATTATTAGGTCATTCCTGATCTAATATAGATAATTATAAGCCTCTCTTACTTGCCCATCCTGTATTCCTCCTGTTCAAATCCAAGGGAACATACGAGGATTTGGACGCCATCTTTGGCTGAGCCATAATAATTGGGCCAAGTTTGTGAACAGAGAGACTTGTAACGTTGCAAGAACTGTTCGTACGGTCTCCTGTAGGCAAAACCAGCTCGCCTAACTCGTAAATTCTCCATGAGACCCAGATACTTGACTTGATGCAGCACAATCTTGTCGTTAAATTGATCTGCAATGAAAATTTCTCTCGTAAGAAGGAAGACACGCGCAAAATAAAAATTGTCTGTAAATGATCTTACGGGGCATTTTGTAGTCATTAGGCTTGATGCAACGAATGTAGGAAGGCTCCTTGCCCATGAGGATCTCCACAAGATTGTTCAAACTATTCTTGAACTGTGTGATGGCCGTCTCTGGTCGCTTCTTGCTAGTCAGGTCTTTCACGTCGAACACGCTCTGTAGTAACCACAGTTTATTTACTTACAATTAGATCAATTTCTTTCTCTGTAGATAAAAAGAACCATATATAATAGAAATACCTTGGTGATCGAATTGGTTGTGTGCGACATTACTTCGCGCAAATCTCTGAACAGCAGATCATTATTCTTCTCAAGAAATCCTCGGACATTGTACGTTACATCGCCAGCGTAATGCACTAATCTGAATTCATCTCGCCCCATAAGCTTCTGCGTCTGCAGGTCCGCCTTCATGTGGCTTATGTAGTGAGGATGATTGTTCAGATTGACGTTCAACTTTTCCAGAAAGCTTAGGTCAGTTGGATCACCGGGACGAAGACACTCCTCGTCCATCAACGATATTATACCTAAAACAATGCGACCATCGAAATGCATTAACATTATCGAATGCCGCGCCGCGCGCTTCTAGTAACGAGATATATGTATACGAGATATACCTTTGTGCTTCTCCTCGATCAGGTCGCAGATCACTTTGTTATTGAAATATTGAATATTCTCCCAGGCGATACCCTCCCGCAAGTACTCCTCCTGCTCGGACTTGAGTGTCAGTTGAATGAACAACTGTTGCAACTTCTCGTTACAATAATTTATACAGAACTGCTCGAAGCTGTTGGGACAATGTCGCTAATGAACGGCGGTTCGACTGGTTTGTAATCTTGTTACGGTAGGTATCGCGTACCTGTTCTTTTGGAAGATTTCGAACCCATATATATCCAGGATTCCTATGACCATCTTGCGCGGAGGATCACGGACCGGTTGCAGTGATTTATTCAACCTGGTCACGAGCCACGTGAACAGTCTGTCGTATACGGCTTTGGCCAGTGCATCGCGTGCATAAATTGCCAGCTCCCTGTTCAATGGGGATACGACCACGTCGCCGCGGGCGTCTATTGTGCGATGTGTAAACGCATCCGCTAATTGTTTCACGTCGCATCCCAGTAACTGCGGAATCAATTCGACTTGTTCGAGTAAAGGATTGCTTCCACCGAGGCCACTTTCCTCGGATCAACTTTGAACCAGACTTCAATGGCTCTTGCTGTCTAGCCAACACGTATCCTGGCAGCAAGAACCACTGAAGCTAATCATTACGGGGTAGACTCGTTTCCAGGATTGCAATAGGACTTTTGGAAACAAGTCTTCGGGTGAAAGGAAAGAGCTCTAAATCTTTCTGGTTAATTGCAGTAGAATACACTGTGTTTTTATCAGAGAAATGCAATTAATAAACATTTGAAAACTGGAGCGGATGCTGAGACATTCCAGAGCGTAGAAAGGCAAAGCTAAGTGTATCTATGATCAGCTGAATTATTTTTAACGAGAGATCTTACAGTGGCAACAGCTTCGACAGAGCCAGGCTTCAAAATCTGAGCGATGCCATCTTCCTCGGTGAAACCAACGTTTCCCATATGCAATACGGAGGCGACTATGGAAAATAAATCATCTTGTTCTTGTTGGTTCATTTCCATAGTCTTCATTGCCTTTATCACCTCCTTATACTGGCTGCCGTCATCGATGCTGTCCACAGTGCCCTTCGTCTATAAATTATGAGATAATCAAGTTGTTGGCTTATAGAATTTGTTTTTTTTTTTTTTTTTTTAAATCCACTTAAGAATTCGATACACTCTTCTACGAGTGTACGGTAGTAGCTTACTCCGTTGGAGAGGTAATAGTAAGTGTCCAAATTTCTCTTGAGGAATAGTTTTCTAAGCGTCTCATCGCTGCCTCCGGCGAGCATTTGATAGAAAATGTGAAAATTCCTCTCCCCTGTGAATTGATGCACGACTCGCGACTTCTCGAGCAGATAATTCAGTATGTTTCCACCGATCGGATCTCCCTGCGAACAAGCATAATTTATATACATAGATCGGTCATGCGATTCAATTATACATATGTATATGATAGATAAAGAGCCATTAAAAAACAATCACATGTTCGGCTGTTTGTACCTGGAAATTAAATTGGATATCCATGTACTTGCCGAAACGGGACGAGTTATCATTGCGATTAGTTTTCGCGTTTCCGAACGCTTCGAGCACGGGATTGCTACCGATCAATTTATCGTTTACTTCCTCCACTTGCTTCTTGTGGCCCGTTGCGGCCGCGATAAATTCGAGGACCTTCTTCGAAGCCTCGGTCTTCCCCGAACCGGATTCGCCTACGCAGATCAAGCTACGTTAAAACCGTGTACCGCTGCGTAAACTCTATCTTCGGCGATTTAGAAGAAATTTACTACAATTCAGATAACTGTCCTGTGATAAGGTTCTCTGTGCAGATTAACATTTTTAGAGGATGTTCTTTGATCGTTCAAACAACATATGTTGTTCTTTTTATATTATATCATACGTTTTTATATGTATATGTATGATCATATGTTTTTATCGTCGAGTATCGTTGAATATTGCCGAGATGGTTAGAAAGATTGGTTTGCCTGGTACCTGAGATGAGAATACATTGGTCCAAGTTCTCCTTCGACAGAGACTGATACGCGGTGTCTGCCAGAGCGAAACTGCAACAAAAATCGTTTTCATCAAAAGTCTCCCCGCGTTGAATCGTTCGAAAAAAATTCGCACGACTTACATGTGTGGAGGAGCCTCGAAGAAATTCCGTCCATGATAGTACTGGATCGTTGCTGGATCGTAGATCGGCAACTTTTTGTAAGGATTTACAGAAACGAGTACTTGGCCGATGTACGTCTGTAAAATGAATATAACGAGCCTACTCAAAAATACAACGACAGTGCCTCGCCTCTTCCACCGAGTGACTTGCTTAATTTGTTAAGGGAATGATCGAAGTGTACGCGGACGGCGAAATGACAGACAGGCAGCCCTGTGTAAATTATTTTCAATATGTATTATATTATGTATATCTGAACGTTCGTGGTAAGCTCGGTTTAATCATTCCGTTATATCATATTGTGTCGATGTTTAATCTAAGAAAAACCTCCTGTCTTATTATAGCGATAAGACTGCTAATCGCAAAATTGTTGTGAAATCGAAATCGGATCTGACAATGAGTACAAGAGCATAGTCGGTCTGCGACTATTTGTACAATACAATTGGAAAAATTTGAACAGATTTATGCTCGGTCGCGTTGTTTTTCTTCAGATAATTCCAATTAAATCGGGAAACTTGTCGAACTTTTAACTCTCATGTTGTTCCAGTTAAGATAGTTCCGCGGTTATTGCGCCTGTGTAAAACTGTCGAAGCGATTACAGTAAATGAAACGGTTGTATTCTTTCGTGGAAGATTCTGCGAGCCGAGTTTATCGGGTTCGTTAGCGGGGGGAAACGAGCGAAGCCAGATGTCGAAGACTCGGTTCCACGTAATTCGTCGAGGCAGCTGCGGGGAACGGCACAATCACCGGCAAACTCACGTAAATTAGATCTTCGTTGAACCGTTTCCGCAAATTATCGATGAACGCCGCCTCGCTCTGAAAGTCCTCGAGGAGGACGAAGTCCTGAACGCCGACGCGGTCCCGCTCGTGCAGACCACGCTCCATCTTCCTGCGTACCTCGTGGCTGCTCTTGAGGATTTCCGGTCTGCTGCCGGAACCGCTCACACCGCCCCCAGTGTCGGCGACCGCACCTTCCTCGCTGCAACATCCAAATTAAACAAATTCAATCGTCAGAATCTACGGTGGAATTCGTGTATAAAAATTCGTCTAACAGGACCCTCTAATTTCGCATTTTCCGATTAGACATTCCGTATGCAACAACCTAATCATGATCGAACGTTACGAGCCGATCGCAAGATGTCGAATTAAAGTGAAACACGGAAACCGGTGACATAACATAACACGCGTCATCTTCCCTGTGCATAAGTAACTTTCGGAGAATCGTTCGGGGGTTAATCACAGATTATATACTCGTATGAATGATCGCTCGCGAGACCATCGAGGGAATCAATGTTCCCGCGGCCCTTCCGGTCCCCTGCTTTCTCTTCTTCTTTTTCTTTTTCTTTCCCCTGGAGGCGCGGCGGGGAGACTGTTATCGTGGTGCATATTATTATCATCGATGCCAGTGCGAAAATCTCGGTCTCGTCACACGATCCGCGAGAAAGCGCGGTCTCCATTGTCCGGAAACGAAACCGACACCGTGAACTTCGACGGGCGATTCACGCGATCGGTGTCGATTTTCCGCGTGCGGTTGAGCCGCGGATCCGAGCCGAGACACGGATACGTGTCGCGCAAAAATCCGCGTCGTCTTCCTCGGAGCGGAGAGAAGCTCGGCTTCTTTTCCCTTTCCCTTTCTTCGATCGCGTCTCGTTCGCACGAGTTCCTACGATTAGACCTCGGATCTTTATAATCGATAAAATACACCAAATAATTAATTATCAATAACATAATATGAAAGAATGAAGAAATGTTTAAAGATTTATCAGAAACAGTGTGTACTAGCAACGAAGAAAGTATCATAAGCGAACGCGCGTCATCAATCCCCGACTTCTAATCCAAGAAATGGCACTTAACGAATACAATTTACAAAAGACATTGTACCCGTTGATCTTTCTGAATTGCGGGTGATAAACTCATAGATTAGATTTTGAAACAGAGCGGTGAGATCAACGAAGGATTGTCGCTCAACAAGCAGAGTTCCAAATAATCGACGCCTCGAATTTACTCACGTTGACGTCGGGCAAAATAACAAAACTGGATAAACAAACGTAAAGCGACCTAGTTATACGAATTTCTCTGCAGCTCGTAGGTCGTAGGGAGGCTTTAGAAGCAACCGAGGCTACCGAGGGTACAGACCGAGATAGTTTTCAGGTAGAAGACTGCCATGAACGATTAAGTGCGTAGACTCCGAGGGAGCCGGGGCCATTGCTACCCCTCCTTTAACGGCTCTGAGGGTTGCATCGTGGGAAAAGAAGTGCAGCGAATCGTTTCTCTGTGGATTTCTAGGAGTTTGTCGCCTGCGCGCAGCTGCTCGGAGGACCGATGTACGCGCATACACTGTACATATTTTCTTCAAAATGAATTTCAGAGATAGTGCCATTTTCTGGATAAGTCCCGTTTTCGGATTGGTGTGATTTTCTTCGAATCTTGTTAAATCAGAACACACTCGATCGAGAACACATAATCGTCGAACACATTAATATTAACTAATTTGTTGTTTCACGATCGTAAATATTTGATAAGAGTAAATATGTTCACAGCGCACAGTTTCGATCAGAGAAAAGACAAAGCAAAAAATATGCAAGATTTAACCTCTACGTTTCGATCCGGATTTGGATCATTCTCAAGAGTATTCTCAAGTATATTCTCAAGCGTCTGAAAATATATATTGAATTAATATCCTTGGTATTTAACACGGAATAGAACACTGTTTATGGGTTTAAGGGTTCATTAATAAACAGTGTTCTTTTCCGTGTTAAATACCAAGGATATTAATTCAATATATATTTTCAGACGCACACTCTTGAGAATGATCCAAATCCGGATCGAAACGTAGAGGTTAAATCTTGCAAATTTTTTGCTTTGTCTTTTCTCTGATCGAAACTGCGCGCTGTGAACATATTTACTCTTTAATTAATATTAACGTACACTTCCCCGAACAATGAACAATGGGTTACAGTTTACAGTGGCACTCACCCCATGTTTCACCGGTGTTCTTGCTCCCTGCGGAACATCCAAAACAAATGACTAATTAGGCAGCCGCGAGTTATCGTTATATGGAGCATGGAGCACGGAACCGGCGCTGGTGCTCCCGCAACTGATGCTCGCGTTGTTCTCCTCCGCGGAATCGAACGAAAGATCGCCGGATAAGATAACGGGCGTGCTACGTGGAAAACCGATCTCGATCACGTTCAACTAATCGAGGGAGTTTCCTTCTACCTACATATACATGAAACTCGCTTGACATTTCCTCGCTTGCAATATTTAATTTACCGACTCACTGATTGGTGCATCGCATCGTTTCCCCAATCAAGTTCTTTGAACTGGGGAAAATTTCCAACTATGTACATATACAATTCTAAAGTAGGAATTAATATACAATTCTACATAAAAGTGCACAAAGATGCATCGTCTAATAACAACAAGAGTGCAATAATCATAAAATTTCGGTAATTTCACCTCGAGATATTCGCGACTGAAAGAATGAAAATCTCAACTTTCGGATACGAGCATCTCGAGATGAAATAATCAAGATGGTCTGATTATTCGGCTTTCCGCAAATTAGTCCGAGGAAATTTCATTTGATCCGAGACACCCTCTACGTATGTGGGATACAACAAGATGCATTGTTTTAAGCAATAGTAAATAGAATAGCTTAGCCATTGATAAAGAGAAGCGTCAGCCATCGCGAAGAATCCTACACGAAGATACTTTTATATCAAAGTTGATTAGATTGCCGGCTGTGTGCGCGATGTATCTATTCTTTTCGGATCGAGAGAAGCGACGGTTGCGCAAGCACGTCAGCCTGGTTCCACGACGATTCCGTTTCCAATTAGTCCTCCCGATTTTCCCAATGAATCGCTGGCTAATTGGCGCGCGAACCCACGACCGACTCCTTTCCACGATACCGCTTTCGCAACGAGAGCTCTTCTCCGCAGAACAAAATCCTTTTCAAACGATGCTCGACTACGTGACTATAGTTGCACGTTTTCGTTATACCATTGGCCGGTCGCCGCTCGTATACAGGATATCCGAAAAATGTTCTACTTCCTTGAAAAGGCCGATTCCGAAGGTGATTGGCAGTGGCTTTTCCCTTTGCGAAAATGTTCTCCGCGGCGCGCGGCGGCCTCGTGTAAACACGATCAATTGTTTACCGCATCCGATATCTCGATTGCGAATTTTTCGCGACATTCCTATTTTTCGAAAGCGTATGTCGAGAGAAAGCTGGCGTCGAATGGAATCTTATCTTTTGCTCTCGTAGTTTGTTTCGAATTATACTTCGCACGTTATCCCGCAGTTCTGTTATCTTATTTCTTCAAGTTGTCCAAGATTATATCAATGCATCTGCTGCGTCGGGTAATCACCGGCTACAACAACTAACAATTCTTTCTCGGATCTTTACGCAAATTTCTAAAACCATCAAGAGAAAGCTGAAGCGAAGTAGAACCTTATTTTCTAAACTCTCGCGTTCTCGCAGAAATTCGGTTCCGATTCGATTACGGACACTGGAATCGTCAAATCGGTAATCCGCCTGGCCGGTTACGATTTTCCACGGAGACAAAAAACACGTAGCTTCGACTTATCGACACCAGACTAGCCGTTATCGAAATTATCGGATGGTTTAATCGAGGCGTTACTTCAATTAAATCGAGCGGACAATCGTAGGTACACATAATACAATGCTGACGATGTTCCCGCGATATCGATATTTTTTGCTGGTCTCCCGTTCGTTGCAATCGACGAAGGAAATTTTGACTTTGCAGAAAGATCCACTATTGGTAACACAATATGTGTATATAACGTATAAACTTATAAATTTTAGTGATCTTCGGATTTAGTTAACACTTTATTTCTCGTGATCGACGATAAAAATTTTCCACGAAACTCCCCGATCTATTATCGTCGCAACATCCACATAAAAATTCTCAATTTTCTATTCACAAATGTCCGCGAATGAACCTGTTTCAAATGAATCCGTGTTAACGATTTCGCGGAAGAGAACAAATTCGCGGATCCTGTTTTCACCGATTCGTTCGCACAGAACTCTTTGATTTCTCTCGATCCGATCCGATCCGATTGGCGTCGTCACGTCACACGAACCGCGAACGATCACTCGAGGCTGCGGGAACGACTCAGCACTCAGCACCACTTCCGATTCCGATTTCGGTTCTGAACGGTGCGGCGCGGCGCGGCGTTCGGTTGCTCGAACGACTGAAGACCGACCGACCGGTAGGAGGTTCGCAACACGTTCACCAGAACGCGATTTCTGACTCTGACGGAGGATCGGTTGTCCGACGACGACGCGACGGTCACTCAACGATGACTTAACACTGTCCACGTCCACCTTCCGAGGTTTATCACGCGAGTAAGACCTCTCCCTACTTCGAAGAACCCGCATCTTTATCCGAGCCTGATACCGACCAGGTGAGAATCATTTTTACAGCTACGACACATCGATGCTGGACTGCCGATCATCTCGCGCGTAATACATACAGCGAAATGTGCACGGTTTACATATTTATTTTTAGGAAAAAGTGAAAAAAATGCTCAGAAAAAATTCCTTTACACAGTTTGGTAGATACATATTACGACCTTGAATAAGTTCTCGCTGTTTTTTTTTAACAAAAAAAAAGATTTATTTAAATTATAAGGAACAAGAACATTTCATTCAAAGTATAATATATATAGCATAGTATATTCGAGTAATTCCTCCAACTTTTCGTCTTCAAATTTTTTCGGTGCGCCAGAACGTTCTTTATCCTCAAGTTGAAATTCATGATTTTTCAAGCGTCGAAACCAGTCTCTGCATGTCGTATCCGACAAAGCATTGTCAGCATAAGTCTCAACAAGAATTCTATGTGCTTCAGCTGCAGATTTCTTTTGAATAAAGTAGTGCAATCAAATTACCCGCAAATACACTTTATTCGGCACAAAAGTAGACATTTTCAGAACTAAGAAAAAATTACTTTGCTTCCACTAAAGTGAACTACCATACATTGAAATTTAAGGTTAGATATGCTACTGCCTTGCATGTGTGTTACCATTCGAAATTCCACTTATTCAAGGTCCTAATACAATAATATCATGCAACTTTCCAAAATTTTTCCACGGGCTGAGAAGAGAAAATGGACCCCTCGAGTCTTCGAGAAAAATGTACGGCTAATTGTGAGACAAAATTGCCAAGTGAAAATGCTAATCTCAGAAGTCTCGCGAGGCCTACGAAGAAACACTTGAAACTTCTATTTTCGGAGGACATCGGTCTCTCCATTTCGAGAAGGGAAGAATTTACGCAAGACTTTCGCGCCGCGACACAGAAAACTCAATGACGTTCCATTATCCGAGAACTCGTGCAATCCGTATAATCCAGCTTTCCTTTCGCCGATTCGAATTGATATGTGGAAACTTGGGTAAAATTTCGCTTCCATCCTGTACAGATTTGGTTCCCCGATGATGATCTCTTGCTTGGTCTCGCTTTAATCGGGAAAATGTCAAATGCAAAAAATTCACGCGCATCTCTTAGAAATACATCGACACGATAAATCCCAATCGACGTGGTATTCCCTGGACCGTTGATATATCTAATCTAATCTGTGCAGATTTTTCGTGAAAAAAAGGTGCGCGAATGTGGATCGCATAATCTAGCGACGGTATCGTTTTTTATCGTTATCATGCTCGACCTTCGCGTTTTGAAGGGCCTCGCACGCGTGGTAACGAGATAAGAATCTCCAGGGCATCGATCGATCGTAATCGACGTTTTTCTTGCGTGATCTTGTCATCGGAATTGTGTTGCATCAATCAAAATGACACGGTTAATACCTCGCCTATGGTCGGTTCTAAATACATCAATCGATGATTAATTATAGGTCGGAATTGTTTAACATTTTATAGAATTACTTGCCATTTTGTGAACGGCGGCGCGGCGCGGCGCGGCGATTGCGATCGAAATGCAACAAGTTGTCTCGATTAACATGCTTTTAGCGATTTCTATTGCGATTGTTTCATGCAATTTCTTATTAATTTTGTACAAACGTTGTTAAAGCATGTTCATGCCCGAACACATTGCAAACAAATTTTTTTAGCTCTGCTTCACTCGGTTTTTAAATGATAAATTCCTGAAGACGGTCTTATTTCCTGAGATGGAAATTGCAATTTTCCGACGGCTTAAAAAATAATAAAAATATTCCTGGTGGATCCGGCGAGTATTCCGATCCAAGGGAACGCTTACTATACCTTCCTCGCATGATCCTGGGCTGTGTCCAAGAGCGGTTCGCGACGTTGTTGTTCCGATTGTTCCGAAGGCTGGGCGGAATCGATCCCAGTTAAAGAATAATAATGGTCATTTAAGTGCAATCGCGGCGAATGTCGCGGGAATACTGGGACAAACGTGCTCCGGGATGGAACACAGATGCAACAGGCTGTCGCGAATCAGTTCTGTGTGACCTCGCGTCGCGTTATCGACGAGAGGAGTCAATCGATGACCGTTCGTCGACACTTGAATCCTGATTCTCCGAGGAAAAACAAATTCCCGGCAGTCTGATCGAAAATGTCGCTTTAAACTCCGCGGGCGCGGCGCGGCGACCAATAGAGAACAATAATATCGCATCGTATCAACAATATTAAAAATATCTCTCTCCTCTGGAAACAATTACTTACTAGAGCAACGACACTGATTAAATAAAATGCCGTAATTTTCCTAGTTACATGTTTGAAAATTTCACAGACCATGTCAAAGACAGCCTTATCAACGATAAGTGTTATCTACCTCTCCTCGACATTGCATTTGAAACAGAGACCGTTGAGGCTCTACGTTTTTGTATTTTTTCTTCGGGTGTAAGCTCGTTCGTTCAGATACATTTGATTCCGTGGCACGTCGAAGGGGAATGATTGACCGCGTCCAATCAATCCTTTCCTCGGGTCAACGACTCGGAGATCCGACACAATAACTCTATAAATCTCGGCCGGCTTTCCGCGAATCGGAAGTCGTAATACATACTGTCGTTCCGCGAGGAATGGTGCGAGCTACGATTTTTTCGTTCGGTCCGCGGAAATTAGCCAATCTGGAATGGAAGGATCTTCGGGACGGGTGTCCGCGAATTCTTTACAACGGGGACGGTCCGTTTCCTTAGGATGGGCCGAGGCTATAGAAATTCTTGATGGAACCCATCCGACGCCTAATGCCATTTTTTCCGCGAAAAGCATTACACATTTGGGGACGAGTCGCTGACAGTGGAATAATAGAATCTCGTCCACAGTGTCCCTGAAAAGTGTCGCGCGTAAACGTCCCGAAGATAATTGACGCTCGAAACACGCGGTAGCTTGGTTTAAGGGTGTTCTGGAGGTACAATGGGAGACAAGAGTACAAGAAATTTGAAGTCCATCAATACATGGCAATGAAAGCCGTTCATGAGTATATTTTGCATGAAACTTTTACGAATACTGTACCCTCTGTAGCTATATTCAGTGATCTACACTTGTCGCGTTTCCATGCTACAGTGGTCGAAATTTCTATAGTCATCTTGTTTTTCATAGATATTTTCACAATATCACCATTTTTGTTGATTTATCGTATCTGGTCTTCTGCCTTGTAGACATTCGGATAGAGGGACTGCGTACTCTACACCGCTATGTTTATTATTTACGTTTTTCTTAATTTTTTTCTGTGTGGTGCAGAACACAAGTGCGAAGTTTCTATAAAGTCACTAAATGTTTCTCTGTATTCTGAGCAGAGAATTACGGAAAACTGCAAATATTCTAAAAGTATTAGTTTTAGAACTCACAGAAATCCTGTTTGTTATAATTTGATTCACGTGTATGAGAATGCCGAGAGGAAAAGTACTAACAAGTGAAGAAAACGCATCAATCGATGCTTATAAAGATATGGCCTGCTCTAATCACGCAATTGCTAAGAAAACTAATCGGTCATATACTGTGATTAATAATTATATCAATTTACGTGAAAATTACGGGAAAAAATCATCATAAAGGTTGTAATAAAAAATAGTCAAAGAGACAACATTCAATATTAATGAGGTCTGCAGATAAGGAAAGGAAAAATGCAGCACAATTTCGAGCTGAATTAGAGCTCCCAGTAAACAACAAGACGTGTGCAACAACTTTTAAATTCTTCTGGACAAAAATACAACGTAAACCAGGCCTTAAAGAAGTACATAAACCGGCCCGCATTGATTTCGCACGGGCACAAAACACAGTGACTTTATAGAAATTTCGACCACTGTAGTGAGAGACAACACGATAAATTTGACGTTTTGTAACAGTTTATAATTTTTTCGCTCTGTAACTGTTTAGTGAATCCTTATAAATTTCCGAACATAATTAATTACATAATTTTTACTACATATACAAAAAAAAAACTGGAGTTTCTAGTTGCGTTTTTTCAAGGTTTAAATAGGATTTGAGGTGGAATTTTCTGAATTCTCCATAAGAAGACGTGTTAAAATGTGCAAACTTTAAGTTCCTATAATTCTTAAACGGTGCAGTGAATCGAACACAAACTTCGGTAATTGCAATAATTTAGTAAGGATATCTTGTCAAATTTTCAAAAATTTTGTTGCGTTTTTATATACCTCCCGAACATCCTTAAAATATTCAAAGGATTACGATCGAATTGCGAGCAGCGCCGTAAACAAGGGTTGGGATCATCCGTCGTTCTGAATGGTTCCATGGAACATCGGAGACGCGGTTCGCGGGCAAAGTTCGCCACGGTACACCGAATGATATAAACATAACAGGCGAGACGAGGTGGGACGGGACGGGACGGGAGGCGAGGCGACCAGTCGTTAAAATCACTGTTCGACGTCCCCCCGAGGCTTGATTAACGCGGTACATATACCTATTTTCAAAAGGCTGCTTCTCGCATGATTTACGGCGACATTCTTTTCAATCTCCCGCGTCTTACAGCCGAGGCCCGCAGATAAACGGAAACTTCTATATTGAAAACGACAGAGAAGGCGACGATAACAGCCCTTCGTGCATCGGAGACAATAAACAATGCTGTCACCTTCAATAGGCAATCGTCTGCGGACCGTCGCGTCGTGAGTCACGAACTTCTGAATTCTATCTGCTAAAGTTAAACAAACATCCGCGCGTTCGCTGCAGTCTGCTTTAGGTGTGACTCGACATTCGGATTTTCCGACTGGACTAGAACTCCTGTAAAAATTAGCGAGAATACCTCGGGAATACGTGTACTTTAACACTGCATGCAAAGTTTGGTATTTTCAATTATTTCGCATAAAATGATTTACATATGTAGAAGGCAGCAAAGTGCACTTCGACGACCAGTTTTGCCACGCTAAATGCCGATCAATAAAATCAATGATAATAGATTACAAGGCAGTTAACGCGGCAAGCTCGACGGCAATCGGTGACTACCAGGAACAAAATGAATTTCAGGGCACGCGATGGTGACTCGCGCGAATGGCGTTCGATCCTCCAAGGATCGTCGATCGCGGCCGCAATCGTCGCTGGATCTCCGCGAATGGGGGGAATCGATCTGAGTCACTGTCTCGGTCGTGACCTTTCGCTCGATGACTAATTTCTCGATTGCGATCATTTATATGCGAAAAGCTCGGCCGCGGGACAAAACGGTTGGGTCGGAACAATCGGTGTGAAGGCGGTTCTCATTGTCCCGTCGCGGCGAGACATGCGCGATGACGTCACGCTTGTCCGAGTCGTCGATGAACGAGCGAAACACATCTAACCGTTCACCTTCTCATAAAATCGTTTAAGGGCCAATTAATCGGACAGATCTTGGCCTTGATTGTATAAATGTACCTAGCTTTACTATCCAAACACAGAGCCAGACTGTCGCGTCGCGAGCGCTCGCTTTCCACTGATACAGACAATTAGCAATGGCCAAAGCGGTTGCTTAATTGTGGCTTCATTACGCAAACACTAGCATCCGTCGCGAGCTATCGAAATGGAACGGCACCTGCGGGTAAATGGCCCCGTTAACGAGCACGCTCTTATCACTGACCGCCTTTTCCGTTTCGTAACAGCTGGCCAATCGACTCGTTACTTCTTCTTGATATTTAGCATGCCGGCGCGGTCGATTGATGGCTCGTTAAAAACCTCGAAAAGAGTTCCTTCCGAATTCGGGGAGGAATTTTCTTCAACGGTGGTGCTTTTCGAACGAATTCGTTTGACAAATTGCCGACCCAAAATAATCAAACCATTCATTTTCTCTTACACTTGTGAAAGCCAACATCTTGAACGATAAACAGAGTGCAAATTTTATGCAAGCATGAGAAAAACGAGTACAGTAAAACCATCAAAGGTATTTAAGAGCGCCGTTACATTATGTATTACCACCTCATTCAAATTACTAACAAAAGAAGTCACTTTCTATTTAACTCTCGTTTCTAGCAACTGATGCGGAACACATCCATATTGCCGGTCCCGTCGTTTATGCTTCACGATGAGAAACATTACAACAATTTAGCAAATCAAAATGATCAACCTCCTGAATATTCTGTTCTGGTCATTGAGTTACAGTTTACGGAGAAGTTCAGTAGACGATACGCGAGGTCTCGAATTGTCAGCCACGGTGGATACACTTTCTAGATCCCGCCAATTAGGAGCCGAAGGTAAAAGTCTTTCGATCCGGTAGCCCGTGCGAACCCGCGACGATTCGGTATCGCTTTCAATCCGTGTGTGTTCGTGTTCGCCATTCGTTGCGAAACCAGGCCGCGTTTCAGACGTGATTTTCTCTCCTGCGGAGACGATCTTCTTCGCGATTCGCGATCCGATCGGCCGCACTTTCTAACACGCGCGGATTCGCGCTTAAACGAGCGGTTATCGGCGCGTTTTCTTACGCGGTAACGGGGTCGCCAGGCGTCATCGGCAATGACTCAAACGAAAACGGCCCTCGGCCACTCGATTCCGTCATCTTCGTCGCCGATGACGACTTTATGCAAATTCCCACTTTATTCAATAAAAAAAACCCAACCTAATATTTTGATCTTGTATATGGATGTCCATCCGCTAGTTCAAAAGCAACCCGAAGAGAGTAGGCACGACGAGAAAAAAACGAAGACTAGCTCCAGCTCGAGACAACTATTAATTAAGAGTTTCTCAGGCTGTTTGCTGAATTCTAAAGGAAAGAAAGTCCAGCTTTTCCGGCTGCTCGTCCGGATCGTAAATAGTGTTCCAGGAGGTGATTACCGTCGACGCATGAATCTCGGCAAGAGTCTCGGTGGATATCGAGATCTCTCCGGAAAGTGAGTTATCAGTTTCAAGAGAGGACAGCGGCGCGGACACCAAAGATGGCTGGGGACGATGTTTTCTAAGTATGTATGTACCTTGCACCTCCATTTACGGTCAGACTTTTTCTGTTTCCGGTGAAAACGGCAAGGTTAGAAGGTCGGAGGAGATCAGGAAAGTGGTAAAATTATCGTCCGGTGTGCGACAGAGGTGTGTACGAAACGGTCTGCGATGCACAGGTATCGACGAACGTTCGCGCCATTGTGCGCAGCGCTGGGAACTGTGAAGAGGATGCAGAAAAGATGAATAGAAAAGAAGAGGAAGAAAAAGAAGAAGAAGAAGAAGCAGGGGAGAACGGTTTCGCGTGACGCGGTGAAAACCCGTCTTTCCTTTAGCCGAGCTAGGGAGCCGACAAAAGGGCAACCGGTTTCCGGAAATGGGTAATTTCTTTATTATACTCATCGCGATCCTGTTCCGCAAGGGGCGCGTGACGGGCATGCTCCGATCCTGAACTCGAAACGCACGAATCACGGTCACGTATTTTACATATTAGGACCTTGAACAAGTTCTCGCTGTTTCTTTAACAAAATAAAAGATTTATTTAAATTATAAGGAACAAGAACATTTCGTTCAAAGTATAATATATATATAGTATAATATATTCGAGTAATTCCTCCAACTTTTCGTCTTCAAATTTTTTCGGTGCGCCAGAACGTTCTTTATCCTCAAGTTGAAATTCATGATTTTTCAAGCGTCGAAACCAGTCTCTGCATGTCGTATCCGACAAAGCATTGTCACCATAAGTCTCAACAAGAATTCTATGTGCTTCAGCTGCAGATTTCTGTTGAATAAAGTAGTGCAATAAAATTCCCCGCAAATACACTTTATTCGGCACAAAAGTAGACATTTTCAGAACTATGAAAAAATTACTTTGCTTCCACTAAAGTGAACTACCATACACTGAAATTTAAGGTTAGATACACTACTGCCTTGCATGTGTGTTACCATTCGAAATTCCACGAACGGGGTACTGCTACTACCATCTTTAAAGAAACAGCGAGAACTTATTCAAGGCCTTAATATTTTCCGTGGCTATCGTCCTCGGAAATTGAGACCACCGCTGCTTGTGGTCACCAATGACTTACTTAAAAATGATCATTGAAGCATGCGATTAAAAATGGTCGTGCACGAAACCGTGTTTCCACGGGGTGCTTTCGCAACGGCCTGCGCAATTGCAAGTAACCGCGGTATCTGGGAAAATGAAACGGAAATCATGCACAATGAGCATGATTTCGAATTCGCGATGGCGCGTGGCCGTCGCTCAATCGAGGGAGCTTCCGGTCGCGTAGATTATGGCAGCCCCGGTGCATGGCAAACGCTGCCCCCCCTCATCTCTCCGATAAAAGGAAGGCACGAGCACCGTTGTCGATGCTCGGACGATACTTCCGGTCCCCTGTTCCTTTTCCTTTCCGCGGTTAAGTTACTGTTATCCCGCGAAACGCGAAACGCGTGGCTCGGACGGCCAGACGCACGCAGCCGCGTCGACACGAAATCGTTTAAGACTTTCACGCTCCGGGAACAATCGGCGGGATCGGAGAACGGTAAAAGCCGCCGGACCGGGGCTTAATTGCACGCGAACGTCCCCAATTATGCGGATTAATTAAGTAGCGTTCCTGTTCCCCCACCACCTTCCGCGGATCCGATGTCGTTTCACCTTCGTAATCGCCTCTGACATGTTTTCGAATATGCTTCGAATGTGTACAAAATAAAAATTGTCTGCTTTTCGAATACCGCGTGAAGAGGAGTGTTATTAAAAATTGAATAAATACATTAGTGTTCGAGAAGGGACTGTTCTCCGAGAGTTCACTTCACGGAAAGAGATATCACGTCTTCAGGGTAATACAGGAATAATTAAGCGAAATTATGTAACGAGCGCATTACTCAACGCGGCCGCAAGCTATGCGACTACCTCAATTTTCCAGCGGCGGCGAAGTCAACGACTTCTGGGAGATGACGACCACGGGTTGCACGCTGGAGAACGCTAGGTGTTCATTAAGAGCATTAACTCGGTATTATCCGGCGGACAACAGAGAAGCTAATTGGATCTTTCATCACCTATTTATTAACATTTTCAGCATCGGCGCGCGGCGCGGCGCGGCGGGTCAAATGTTTCTCTTTCTATACGCGTACCACGGTTGCCTGCCGCTCGATCTAATCACGGGCCTCGATGAACGGTTGAAAACCTCGTTTTCTGTGACCTAACTATACCTCGCGTGATTTAAGAGCTTGTCCCCCGGCGACAAGTGTGCTAACTGAAATATTGGCAACAGATGGAGCGACACACTTCGCGGATTGTCTTTGCGAATCGTTTGGAGGACGGACGAGCGTCGAGGTTTTGCACTTGAAATTCACCGTTTCGCGAGACAATTAACGTGTTTTCAAGTAAGTTCTTCGTTAGAAAAATCAAATCAATCTAGCTGTCAATAGGATTTTCTAAGATTGTGAACAAAACATTCTAATTTTCATAGAATCAGATCCAAGGGTCGGCGAGAGAGAGCCCGTAGACGGCCGTAGAGAGGAGCGCTTCCCGGTTAGCGGGTCAAGGCGACCGTCCAATTAAGAGTAATCCCCGAGCGACGGATTAATAATTCACGGCTAAAAAACGCCATGGAAACGTGTCCCGGGAGAATATAGATGGCCGGTTGTCGGTTGTGCATCCGAGAACGAGAACCCAGAAGCCAGACGTACGTACATACATACATATGTGTGCGCTCGTGTGAGCAGGGTTAAATCGGCCATTTAATTCACAATGAACGTCCGCGAGGCCGAGCGGAGATTTAAAGCGTTTCGGCGAGAGGAGCCGGTCGCGGCAAAGGCGTGACCTTCCGTTTCTTCTCCGAAAAACCGGTTGGCCGGTTCTGATTCAGGCCGACCTTGAGTCAGTCAGCATCTCGAGCCAGCTCCTGAAGTTCAGGGCTCTCAAGGTGTACCGTCGCGTCGGATCGCGCGAGCCTTAATAAGTTGCGCGCGAGGCCAAGAAGAAGACGAGAGAAGCAGACACTAGCGAGAAATCCACAGACAGATCCGCCCCGGGTGTTTGGCCAACAATTGGACGAATTAACCCGTAAGAGGATCTTCAAAATCTACCTATTATGTAGTATACAGTTACTACTAATAGTTACATATTAAATAATAATTAGCATAAACTCTCTCTCTCTCAAATAGGGCCTCGCTTAAGGGTATGCGAGAACATACGATGGACTCTCTCTCTCTCTCTGCGAGGGACTCTAAAAGAATAATGTTGTACGAGCACGGTGCTTCAAAGGGAACCAGCGAAAACGCTTCAGAAAAAAAGAATGAAAAACGTACGAGGGGTAGAGAGGACGGAGAGGTGGTACAGCCATCGAAATAAGCACCGATCTATTTTCGAGCGGCTTTCGTACGATGCGCTGTAGGAAAAACACCGGCTCCGGCGACATTTGGATCGGTCATCAGCTTGAAAACGCTTGGGATCATACGAAGAGAATCTCTCCGAACACTCTTGGTCGATCATTATGTCACTCGGATTAATTTAACATCCGCAAACATTCCCACCCCGAGCGTTCAAAATATTTGCACACCATGAATACATAAATATCAGGCGGTTCAGCAATAAAGTACCGAAAGATCTATGTACATACATCGATTACGTGAGCGCGCGCTTTAACCCTTCGTGGGTGGGGTGATCTCGCGTCCTTATTCGGGTGGGGCGGTGGACTCGGTGCGCCAGGCTGTTTTGGGTCAGTTTTACTCAGTTTTGACTTTATATCATCAGATATTCAGACAAATCCATATAGGTACATTACTAAATATAATTCAGACATTATCAAAAGAACGATGTTTTATTGAAAATGAGCACAAAACTCTCGATCTTCTCGTTAAAATTCGATCGTTGCCGCACTCAGTGCACCAGCCCCACCCTCGAAGGGTTAATGCAAATTGTAGCGTGAAATCAGAATTCAGAATGCGCCGGCACTTTGTTGACCCACGGTACACGAGCGTTTCTGTTTATTAGATAAACGAGAGCCGGACCCGGATTAAAGTCTCACGAGTATGTATGAGAAAGTTATACATATATGTGTCTCGGTCCCGAGCGGCGATCAACGCGTCCGCCGGCATTATTCACGTAATTTATTATTCCTAAAACATTCCTGGGCTGTCCACGGCTGCGATACACCTCCCATTATCCGCCAATGTTCCGCAACGACCGAGTACATTCAGCTTTACGAGTGATAAAAGCCACGGGAGTGATAAACCGTCCGGCTGATACGATTTCATTCGGGATTTTACGATTCGATTGAACGAAACAACGGAGAGCTTCGCGAGCGAACGTTCTGGATAAATTCCAGCGGGGTGAAAATTCGCGATCCTGCGGGAAAGGGTTATGCAATAGAACGAGAATCGAGAAAAAAAGAAATTTTACGATCGAACGTGTATAAACGTATACGGAATGCGACGGAACTGGCTGCGCGAGCTGCTCGAAAGCGCGAAGGAAACGGGTCGTCGTTGAACTTCGTGGCGATTTCCGTGTTTTCGAGCAATCTGCATGCCAACTCGAACCTGTAATTAGGATTACGAGATTAAAATGTGGGTGGCCTTTAGATGGGGAAATGCTCCACTTCAATCGCGTTTAATTGCTAGAAAAATGCTATTGAAGGCACTATGGGGACCAGAGAGCGACAAGCAGCGAAAGAAAACAAAAATTATTAATAATAATTAAGAGAAAAAAAATTAATTGCAAGCAGAACCAACCCGGATCGTAGCAAAGGGAGAGGATAGATGATGAATAGATAACTGTCGAAAAAGCAGCTCAAGAGGCAAAAAAAATCCGCTGAGAGCAGCAGCCGGTTATTACCCAGTGGTCCCGATAAAAATCTTTTTAAGGAACCACGGTGCTTACATAATCTCTATCTGTGAACGGTTCACGAGCCCGAGAGGCGTGACCGGAAATTCGCGAACCGTAAAATATCACTGAACGCGGTTAGCCAGCGGAAACTTTGTTGTCCAAGCACACACGGGTAGAGCTGTCTCCGGGTAGGGAAAACAAATGTCAGCCGTCGACTCGAAAATCTTGTTGACAACCGGGTGGGAAACAAGCTGGAAAAAATATCGGCTCTTAGAGGACAGCATACAGGTCATAGGAAACACGTTGAATTACGCAGACGCAGGCGTGACGAAGAAATCACTGTCGCGAGGGAAATGTGATGGCTATCGTATCGAGTCGGCTGGCCGGCGAATATGTAGTAGGAATTTGCTAAATTCGTCATTTTTCGATCTCGTCTTGCGATTGGAGATCGGATCAAGTTCAACATGTAGCTGCGAATTCGAGTCAAATTTAATATTCGAGGCTTTGCATGCTTCTATGACTAACTTCAAACTAGTATGTACCGGGAATCAAATCTACCCAGCATATTTGATCCCATATATCTACCCATCGACTCCGTCTATTCGTCATTCGGTTCCATCGAACCAAACGGAATTCGCAGATCGCAGGGATTAATATTCCAGAGGCGTGCTGTTTGGCGAGACTAGAATGAAAACCAACGAGCGAGCGGTGGCTGATAAACAAGTGATAGGCGTTGGCTAGACACTGACTAGTCAAAGGATCATTTTGACCCCCCCGCCCCGGTTTAAAAAGTAAGTAACGCATTACTTCCAGAATAGAAACGATGCGTGCATCGAGACACAAAGTTGGGTCTCGATTTACCCGACACCTCTCGTTTATCCGCTTACTCGTCGATAAGTTGACCCTGAAGAGACACGTGACCAGTGTCGTTTCGGTGTCGAAATTCGTGTCGACACACTCTGCAATAAATACCCCGAGAGCTTCCACTTCCTGTGTTCCAGGCTGGCCAAGCCGAAATCTTTCGCTACCAAAAATGTGGCGACCGCTGAGCTGTATTCCGGCTCAAAAATAACCTGGCGGAATCAACACCTTTGTCAACATGTGACGACACGATGACATATCGAGAACCTTATTTTTCGACCTTCGACCCTAATGTGTTCAACGGAATTGTACGAATTAGTTTTTTATCATTTTATCGGTGGCGATGGTCACGCGGAAAAGCTCAGTTCGGCAGGCACAGGCACCGAGTTTGTCGAGGGAAATGGCATGTCCAATCAGATGACCAATAGATCTGGTCGAGTATGTTGCCCCATTAAAAAAGAAGAAAGGGCAGCGGACAGCCTCTACCCTGACTCATCGTCAGGCCGTAGACGTACGTTTTCAAGAAGAGGTCGCCGCGCCGCGCCGGTGCGGTGGGAGACCCTCTTTTTTCTGGGTAAGTGTTCTCCTTTCAGAGAACTGCAAGGGTTTCAACCTTGAACTGGTCGAGCCCGAGACGGCACCGTTTCCTTAAACCTCTGCAACAACGGATAGACAATGCTGGCAAACGCTGCACGGAGCTATTTCTTACCTAGAAGCCGTCTAATCCTAATTACTCTGATCCACTAAATATTACTAGTCCATGGTCCGCTACAATGTTGACGATTATGATCTTTATACATACTAATAGCATCATAATATATTATCATCATAACATGTAATATTTTTCCATATTTTATATGCACATATTTTGTAGAAACCAAGGGTGCAATCGTTGCGCCAGTCAGAATCTAGCCCACATTTTTAATTGCTCTCTAGGATTAACCCAGAAACACGCAAGTCACGGATCTCCTTGCGTTAATTAAGGTCTAGGCACCATTTCCGAACGAGCTAATAAGGTTTTCACCCTCCCGGTCGGGGGCGAAAGCACAGCGAAGCTGTCATTCCCCTTTCCCGCCATTTCTACCTGCGTTCCAAACGGTTGCGCGCGTTTCGAGGTCAAGAATCTTCGGCTAAACAATGACCCATAATCTCCGCTCGGTCTACTCCCTCGTACCGAGCTAAAAACGTGGAAGACAGGATTCACGTGATAGGATAAACGCGATCCGACAGAGGAACAATGCGTTGCGGCTCTTTTTTCCTCCAGCCGGTTCTTTCTGCGCAGTTTCCTAGGAAGATAGCTCGCGAACGGTTTCCGCGAACCCGTCAGGGTATCTACGGATCTTTTTGTTAGCCTGAAGTCGACCTTTCTATTTTTTAAACCGCGAGAACGACCAAGTAATTTTATTTCTATTTAAGAAGATAGTTGTTTGAGGTTATATCGTTTGTCACAGGTTGAGAACCACCGCGGGGGGGGGGGGCGGATCCACCGAGTATCAATGGAGCAATCGATAATAATCGCTTATCAAAGAAATTTGACTTGACGAGGTTCGATAAGTATTATCGCAACGGGTACAATAGTTTGACCTCAATGTCGACTGTAACGACCAAGTGTGTCGATAGCCGATCGTACCGACCGATTCTCGATCCAATGGTTGCCAGCAAAGACTGTTCTAACTGCTGTTTCTATTTCAATGTAAAGAGAATCTGTTTCAATTGCGCAGGAACGAGTAACGCCATTACACCAATTTATTTTATATTCTGCAAGAGTGTTTGCCGTTACGTATGATTATTTATGACACTCTTCTGTCGAGGACAAAATTAATGTATGCATGGGCGATAAGCTGACAATAACGGCCGGAAAGCTACAAGGCAATTATTACAATTACCCACTATTTCTTTTTAGTCGATAAATAAACGAAGAATTGTTCTTCGACAAAGGATGGTTAAAATCAACCATGGCCGACCAACGACATCTTCATCGAACTATTTAAATAGTTAAACCGTTAGACCAATGTTTGAAACGTCACCGTTACGAAAACTGTTACAGAAGTCAAACTGTAACACCGATCAAGCCCGAAAAAACTCCGTGGCGAATACCGTACAATTTCGAAAAAGTAAATATGGCCACGACGAGAATAACCTGAAAACGCGGGCTCCCGAAATAACGACCATAAAAGATGTCAGTCCACGGCTTGTTTTCAAGAGCGAGATTATAAAACGCGGCAATGTAGTTCCTCGAGAATGTCGCGAACGCGGATCGCACAATAAATTAACGGTGAACGAGCCCCGTTCGAATGATTTACGAGAAAAAGGTGATCCAAAACAGTCCGGAGACCACCTCGCGCGTGGCGCATCTCGTAATGCATATGTACATGCACGCAGCAATGTTTGCAATTTTGTTTTGCACCGACTCACGTCCAGATGTCAACAGCGAGAAGCGCCGCCTGCGCCTAGGCCTGTGCGCTTCTCATTGTCTGCATTTCAAATGAGAAACGACAGAACGAAAATATTACGATTAAACGTACTTCGTACTTAGTTTATGTCAAACTTCGCTGAACACATTTCAATCACGCAGCACATAAACGTCTTATAAAATCGTGCAAACCTATCCTGACAGATAGGACAGGCAATAGACTTTCGAAGTTAACGTATACATACATATGTACTTTATGGTCCTCACACTAGACTATGAATGTATGTAACCTCGTTCGAAACACATAACAGATCGTAGGATGTTACGATACGTTTTTCGGGGGAAGACACTCGAGATACACCGAAAGTCATAATAGACGACCATCATATACGTTTCTTACTACATTTAAGTAGTACAATTTTGAATATTGGAAAAGAATTTCACGTTTCAGGAATTTATGCATATTACCGATAACAACGCAACCTTGCGGGCTGATAGTCCCTCTAAATAATTGCTAACGTTAACCGGAAAGTAATGCAGTTCGGTTAGTAATAACTAGAAAAATTGCGCATGCATGTACACTAATGACACAAATATACATATAGGTTAACACCTTGAACGAAACGGCGGTCATCGGCGACCGGAGCTTACTTAAAAATACTTAATGCCTTAACTTCAGTTTCTGGTAGTTGCCTTGGAAAATTTTGATTTTGCACGAAGATCCGCGGTCTAGTAATTACACTTCTGACATATTTCGCGACTCTCGTGACACGTGTCACTCCCAGAGAGCGGAACAATATACATATGTATTTATAATATTTGCGAACACGAATTCTCGAAATTGTTCACGTAGAAAAATGCAAGTTACATACTGTGCCAGCGTGTTCGGAAGTTGCGGCTCGCGGGGCCACGTGACGGTTCGATCACGATAAACAAAAGGGTGGACTTACGGTCTATCCGATCACCAAGCAGAACGTGTCACTGTTTTGCACTGGGAACTGGTCACATCACCGTCTGTCTGCTGGATCGCACAACCGGGAGAGACAAAGGCCTGCACTTGCGAAACGACGAGACCTCGTTGGCGTTCCCGAGGAACAGCGCAGGTTTAAAGCGAGGTGCCCCGTGTGCGTGTAACTTTTACTTTTGTTTATCCGGTGTGTTGCGGCTAGTATTATAGCGGATAGCGCGTGCACGAGGAGCAGCGTCAACCTGGATCCTGTACACCTGGATGACACCTGGAGAACTCGTTCCGCTCAACTTGGGGCCCAGGCCTTCCGCTATTGTGTGGCGAATCTCTTGCCGCGTCCCGTTGGGTCTTGTGCGCACACGCCACGGTGTAATACACGAAACTGCCGGCTTAAAGGAACTCTCTGTGTGCCGTGGAAAGAAGGTGGTGGAGGAGAAGAAGAAGGCGTCCAATGGCGTGACGGAGACGAAGAAACGGCCCATTCCCTACGCCCGTGCACTGCTCGCCGCACACGTGTGATTACGTACGTGTGAAGCCGGGGCGCCATTGTGTGCGCCGCTCGTAAAACGACCGGCGGCCGGTCACTTTATTACATGTATTGTATGTAGTATCGCAGTATGTACACACATTGGACCCCCATACGTTTTCGGGAATTTTCAAATCGCAAGGATCATTGCTACACCATTGTGTCTGCGCGCCCACAGCGTAGATGGCGTTGCGCAACTATGGGTTCGATGGTTTTTTCGGGATACGTTTCGAAACCATGGCGAAATTAGATGCGAGTTGAAATGGATCGCTACGCTGGCGAAGAGACGGTTTTTCCAAACGAAATTAGGTTGGATGTTTCGAGTTTGACTGCTGATGGATGGTGATGATTAGACAGCGGATCGGTGTGCAAAATAAACATTTTCTACCTGAATTGCAACTAAACACTGGAGTGAAAATAATACAACAGTATTTTTAAATTCTTCTAATGTCGTTACACCTGCTCATTTTTATCATAAATGTATAAATTCTGCTGTCTATAGTTATGGTTATTCGAGTCAAATATTTGAGGAGAGTGTAGTAGTGTAGTACAGTTTCTATCCTCCTAGGTATTTACTGGCAGCATATTAATTTATGAGCCCAACGCCGCTGGAAAACATGACATTGAGAAGAATGTGTTGCTGTACATAATATTCGTCTCTCTTCGTATCATTCCTACCGCCCGGACAATATGAAAAAAATATCGTCGTTTTTGTCCTTCAGGTACAACAGCCAAGTATTCGATTTAACGAGGATATTTTCGTAACGCGATTTTATTCTCAAGAATTATTCTGTTCGTTAACTTAGAGTTCCATTTCTGTTTTAGCGATCGTTCGTAAGCGAGCCACGTCCGAAGTTGCGTATGTGGGTGATTATGTTTATTGGTTCCCGCGATGGCGGGCAATTTGTCAGAAATGTTTCGAAACCTTGAGCCTTCCTGTAGCCAGGCGGCGCGTTGCTACACTGTCGAACACTATGTTCTTTAATACTGAACCTACAGTAATACTGTTGCCTCATAAAAGTTACAAAATTATTACCATAAAAGGACCGTGTTTGTTTACATATTGCGCTGCATTTGTTTCATAAGTGCCCGAATAGCCAAATTTATTCACTTGTCTCTCATAGAAACATTTTAACACGTTCGTTACCACAGTGACAGCTAAGCAGGTACGTTGCATTTGAATAGGTAACGAAAGAAACAGTGGTAGCGAACGTATTAAATAATATCACAATTATTAAGATTGTAAAGATGTTTCCGTGGACTTTTCCACTTTGTAAAAGAATTGTGCAACGTCTCGATTGAAATACGGCCTCGTAATTTTTAAAAGGTAGTACAAACTAGCCAGTTTTATTGCTCGGTGGTTTTAGTGTTAACTGCAAAGAGAGCGCGAGCGGCGAGTAATCAGCGGAATATTGCGAGCGCCGCGCCGGGACCAGCCGGGTCGTTAGACCCGAGCGATTTTTTGTAATTGGTTTAAATTACCCGGCTCGTGAACTTCGGCTAAATCGCAGATCGATATCTAGCGGCGCGACGGCACAAGAAACATAAACGTCGTATACCGGCGCACAAAGGAAGCGTTTTACGGGGCAATCTGGATGAATGGAAAGGCGCGCGCGCTCGCATTTCCTTTCGTCGAATAAAACGTTTTTACCTAACGATCTGTGCGCACTTCCTGCATAATTGACTGCGCTCGACTCCGCTGCGCTTCCGCGGTAATTCGGCGAATCTTTTCCCGGTTTTATCGATGGAGAATTGATCCGTGGAATACCGGGGAAACGATTGTCAAACAGCCAAGATGCGATTGTCCGATTGAATATAACCCTGCTGCGTTCTTTAGGTTTTTCTGATTATTTTTAATTTCGAATATCCTATGAAAGTTGTAGTTAATGTAATTGCTCTCCACTAATAATATTGTTTTAATTGTACAGTGTAATCGAGAATTGCTACAAGGCTAAGGGAAGAACGCCGTCGAAAGGTTCGAGGAACTGCAGACGCCTTTTAACAACGAGGCTCGCGGTAATCGACCGGAAAACTCTAACTTCACATTAGGAAGCCGCTGTGTGCACCGTCCTTATATGTATAGCATAATTTACTTATACTCGATTCAGCAAGGGGAGCACGTATCCGCTATAGATCTACGCGATCCCCGCGCCGCGATTAATCCACGTCTGCATAACGCCGCAAATGTCGGATTATTGGAGAAGCTACGTTGCCTGGAAGAGCAAAACCGAATTGAGGAAATCTAGCATTGTTGCAGCACTGATTTTGCAAAAGTGAAGTTTCTCGAAAAAGAGAACTGCGATGCTTTCGGAACAATTGTTCGGAAGCGAAGGTTTCTCGGAGGCCTCGAGCAACGGAGGACCAACCGGAGGGGATCGAGGCCTAACCGAGACGAAACCGATGCGAATCTTCATTACGTCACGGTTACCTTCCCCGAGCATCATTTATTTATGAAAAGTACGCGACTCGCAACACGGCCCCCCGGCGCTAAACCGGTATTAAGGCTGCATCGTCTGCACGCGGCTTAATGTCAGCCAACCGAGCTGGCACGAAATGCGATAAATGCCACTTTCGCCCTGGAATAACCCACAGCTTGGAGGTGTCCCTCCACGGACCGCTAATAATTTGTATCGCCGACTGACATTTTTTTTCCATTAATACCTTAATCAATAGCAATGATGCGCCCCGGTGACTTTCTTCGAATGACTACATACGTCATTTCCTACTGTCAAGTCTGTAAATAATGCAGCAACTTGGTCGATAAAATGGACGTGTTTAATTTATGAGCGCAATATAAATAACGGAACACTCTAATCCCGCTGATATTTCAGATATACCTGCAGCGGCAGAAACTGATTGGCAAAAAGCGGCAGCGGCATCTATTCCTGACCGACTTCTTGACTTTGTGGAATTGCCAGTGAACCTGAAGGTCGCGCGAAGCAACAGGAAGATGTTAGGTAAGTACTCGGTTTTCCATCGTTAATCCTGCGACAAATAGAAATTCGAAAAATTGAAATTCTAGTTCTTGGTTCTGTGTTGTAATCAGAAGTTCATTTGTAGGACGTACCCGCTGCGACGCGCGAGAGCAAAGACAACGGTGATTATTATTCCACTCTATGCCACTTTGTCATACGATAAATACCGCTACCGTACTTTCGTAACCGTTAGACAACGTTCAAGCAACGACTACTGATCATAGACGCCATAATTGAGTCCTCGATCCAGGATCGGGACCCGGTAAGGTCAAATTCTCATGAAAACCTGATTTGTTAGCTGCCAACAACCCCCGTCTGCTTTGTTGCGGATTGACCGAGCTACAAACAAGCTGGGAAGCCTACAATTATTTTTAAACGAAAGAGAAAACTTGAACAAGTCCAATATTTTTATTATGCACAAGATCATGTATTTCTCTCCAACGATCTCGTGCACTAAATAAAGGACTTCCAATTTTAGCAATCCGATGCACAAATCATGCGCTTGAAACATATGTTTGGAATAGTTCCTGACAATAGAAGCAAATAGAAGGAAAGGAATAGCATTACAAAAGCAAGAATCCATAATATTTAGCAAAGTAAGTTTATTTTTCATTTAAACAGAACTATAATGGCATTCCTAATTGATCCCGTATAAAATGGCGTTCTCAGGTGGCAGCGAACGAGATTGTAGCATGAAGGCAGAGGCTCATCCTTCGGATGACAGAGCGGGGCTGCAACAGCCTCGTCGAGGTTCCCCGAGCAAGAATCGAATTGCACGGACGAGAATAGACCCCGCCGCGCCGCGCCGGCACAAAAATACTGGCCGGGTATAACGCACGCGAGTAGGGTTGTCGGCGTGGAATTTTTCGCGTGCGCGTTTTCCTCGTGCTCGCATTGGTCGCGCCCCGCGAACGGAAAACGAGCCGCAATAAAGTTTACAGCGCCGACTACCGTGTATTTATAGCCGGTCATTTCCGCGGGGATCCTCTTGGTAATTTTCGCTCGGTATGACTCTCCGGGACCACTCTTGTTTCGCATCCTCGCCGAGGGAACCCGTTCCGCTCGGTCGGATGAAGAACGATCGGCTAATTGGAAATCAATCACCGGGACCCTACTCGCGCATTTTTCGTCCCGGCTAGAACCACTTGGAATAAGCTCTTGCTCCCTCCTCGTGGCACACGAGGAAAGCGCTCCTCAAGGTCGAACATGAATCTTTCAGTAATCGAACCGTCGCGTCGCACAGCTATTTCATCTGAAAAAGCGTAAAAGAACTTCATTCTCGGAAGTGGTATAATTTTTTTCGCATTCATTCATTATCATCCAAGTTACACGGCTTCGAAAAAGTCAACCTTGAAATTTGTCGAAACTGAAATCATTATTTACCGAGAATGTGATTACTAAATTGCGAGTTTGATGCATTTATATATGTGAAACGCGTCAGCACGTGTTCTTTTGTAACAATTTGATCAACACTGTACTCTGCGATAAACGGCGCGGCGCGTGGCGGGTACCTACTGTCGCGACGAACGTTCCAGGTGGAAATTTCACCCGATTGATCAATCTGGCGACCGATCGTGCACCCCATACGCAAAGTGTCAAGTTCAGAAGCTACCACCGCAGGCTCGATCCACGTGGTCGACCACGATCGAGGCGGGGGTGAACCGACCACGAACCTAGCCGGCGCGAACCACTACGTATGTATTTCCATGCGTACGTACATTGTTGGACACCGTTTCGATCGGCGGCGAACGCCGACTGTAGGAAAAACCACCACCCTCGAAACAGCCACCCTGAAGTGTCAGTAGTGTGCCGTCTGTTGTTGCTATTACACGAGTTTCCGCTATACTATCGGGCGAACACCGTCGATCGAGGAAAGTCGATGCGATAGAGCCGTCGAGGACGAAGGCGGTCGGGTGATGGGATACTTCTGACTGATCCATGATATTTCGAATGTAAGTGCGCCCTTACGGGTGGCAGTTACTGTTTTTGTACCGTGTTCCGTTCGGTAAATGGCAAAAAATCAGCCGAAAACACTACCCCTCGCGCAAGACACTATTTTAAACTGCTTATTTGTCTTTCGCCGAAGGAATTGTATTATTTGCGAATATTCTGCATAGAATTGACAGTATTTTCGACAGTTTACTATCCGGAATAGTGTTCTACGTATTACCTATCACCGGACACGGTTGTTGAACGATCGATGATGTCGCGCGGCGTTTCCTTGTTTTTAATTCGCTCGGGACTGTCCCCGAGGAAATGGCGAGTTAGAAGTTAGAAAGTGAATCACAAATTGCTGGGTACGCTTCGATCGTTCGCAAAAACGGCTCGCCTGAATACGCTCGTTAATTTTCTGGCCCATTCGGCCATGGACCAAACGAGTCCACGATATACGATTCATTTCTCTCCTCACCGCGTGGCGCTCGATTTTGCGTGTCTGAACTTATCGGCTTTCACTTTCAAAATCACGACGGCTGCGGCGGCGGTGGCCCATTTGCGTTAATTGTTGTAAAAAAGGAAAGGTGCAAAATGAAAGGTGTAATGTTTACTGACCGGAACGAAGTCGCGAAACAACCGTGTCCCGCATAGGTAATTCTGGTTTAGAGTTTAGAGGACAGGCCTCTCAGGAAGTGTTACCGATATTCCGGTCTGGGGACCGGATGATTCTGGTAAAAGTCACTGGTTCGCATTAACACGTTCAATACTAACTGTTTTTTTTGCGTGACTGGCTCGGCAGTTACATATACTAGATATCGAGCCGTCAACAATATCCGGTTTACTGTGCCAATTTTATTTACCGGTTAAGTAAGCAACAAACGGTTCTCGATCAATTGTACTATGTATGTTGGCGATGACTTGCTACCATCGTTGCTGAACGTTACTCGACACATGATTGTAGATACAAAATAACGAATTACATACTTATGTTAATTGAATTGACCCTCGGACTAAGGGTGTCGCTTATCATATCCTTTTGTGTATAGACGTACATGTACGTATCCGTGTACATACAATATGTGCATAAAAATCCGTCCACATTGCGATGTATAAAATCGTGGTCACGGTTAGGTGACACCAGCAGCGAACGTGTTAATTCCACCGCGAGAAAAAAAAGAAACTTTTGCGAAACGTAGCTGGATCGTACAAACGTTAATACAGCTTTGTTCTTTATGTATGATACATACATTATCGATGACGGCTGAGGATTTCTATGGAATCGCAATTAGTCAGCTCGGCGGAACTTTCGCTTCAATTAGGGTACTTAGCTCGCGATTATTATCGGCTAGAGACCTCGTCCCGCAAGCAAACCGTAATTAATCCGTATTGTATAAATTTGTGCATTCACAAGAAAGGCTTTCACTATTGTGACGCCCGAACAATTTGTGGTTTCGCGTCGATCCTGCCTTCTGCTACATAGATCTTTGTTCTTGATGATCTAGGCGCACTGTGCGGATCACACGAGGGCACGCGCAAAACTTTCAGTGGATTATTTAATAATAACCATTACGGCGAAATAGAGAACATTTCGATTTTGTTCGCAGGTGGACGAATGGTGCTTGTGAAAAGTCCGTCGCCCCATCGAGGCGAGAAACCGCAAAAAGAAAATGCGAAGGGGGATAAGAAAAGGGGCCGCGTGTCGCGCGGCAATAGTCCTTCGGATACGACGGGATCTCGGGGGAATAGTCCTGGCAGAAGCGGGTCCAATGTCAAGAGGGTCGTGAGGAGCAGCCTGTTGCAGTCCAGGGGAAGCGAGTGAGTCCTCTATGTTACGCTAATCATCGTCAGCAGACTGCGAATCTTTATGCAAAATAAAAATTGTCTGCATAAACTTCAAGAAATACAGAATCTTTTAAGTCTTCAGTGTGCTATACATAATATGTATGTAGTCTGCTTGTTAGTTCTGACAAAACAGTTTCGGAAATACATATATGACCATTTCTCTAAATGCTCGAACTGATGGATTCAGCGGTTGATTCGGTTAAATTGTTTGACAAGGTTAAGGTTGCCACCTCGTTGAATACTTCGCTTTAATAATTAATTTGCTGGCTGTGGCTGGTTGAAAGGAATATCAATATTCCCAGCGGCATTCTCCATTAACGGAGAATGTAAACAGACGGCTCTCGACGATCTTATCGTTCTACCTAAATATTTCCACACGGTAAGGAGAGCAACGCGATGTTCGCGAATAATCAATTCCGCGCTTCCATCCACCCTGAAATAGATCGTGCGTCAACATTCTTGCAGATGTCTCCTTTATTGATCAGCTCATGAATATTACAACTATCGACTTTGTAATATTGCAACATTACCGGCATCAATTTGTTTGTCAATCGTTATCAAGCTTTCGTTTTCTTGCGCGACCCGACGCAGATAATAGAAGCCGGCTCGCAACTTGCTAGAATCCTCTTCTCTTATCTGCCATGCGAAAACAGAAAACGTTGCTTGGAACCTTGGAACCAAAATTATTCCAAAGAACTCGATGCTTCGCTACTTTCTAATATCCATTTTATTTTAGTAACATTTATACTATTGATATGAGCGTTAATGTAGAATTTTCAATATACATAATATCTTGACAATTTCAAAATGGAGAAAAGAGCGGGGTTTATGAAGAAGGGAACGGGCGCGGCGGAGGTAGGGGGATCGTTCGCCGCGAAATACATAGTGCAAAATAACTCGAGCAGATCCAGGCCACCGATAGCCTCGATGCGACACTCTCGTCGAAGATGACTCGAGCCGCATTGTTTTTCGATTTTTGCCGGGTGGGTGGGGGATGGACGTGCGAAACCACCCCGTTATCTATCGTAAGAGGTGCGTCGGTGGTCGCAGGGGGTGGTTTGCACGTTGATAGACGCATACGTCGCGGTTGCGACACATGTCGATGCCGTGTATCGATTGTGGGACCTTGCCGGGACTGTCTCTGTTCTGTCGGTCAATATCGCGGCGATCGGCAACGTGTGTTGTGCAAAGAGATCTCGACCGTTCAGACACGTGGGACGTGGGGTAGATAGTTTCTGCCGTTTTTTGCACGCGATCCCACCGTTTCTTTTCTGCCTGGAAGACCCCTTCTCCACTGAAATCCCCGGTTTTTACAGTGTCGCATGTCGGGTCGATAACAAATTAATGGGAACATTTATGACCATTTTTTTTTTTGGTGAAACTTTTATTAGATAAATGTGTCTAGGCAATTTGTTAATTGGCAGCGTTTTGTGTCCAACCTTTTTACGCTTATTCAGTTTTATAAAGTGACGATTCGACAGGAAACATTTCCAGGAATCGTGCACAATTACTTCGTCTGTATAAACATTCTCTTGAACCTCGTAACGCGAAACGATAATAAAACTACATCATTTCTGTATCGCGTCACGCGAAGGTATCACCGTTGTCGGTCGAATATTAATTATTTAATTAAGACCGCGTGCGTAGTATAAAAATCTATGGAAAATTCCCCTCGTCGAAAGACGCTCGATTTTCGAAACAGATTGCCGGCGCTTTTAGACCGATATTGGTTCCGAGAGCTACAATTTAATCGATTATCGATCATCCACCTGAGTCGCTTGTCCCCTGTAAAAATGTCCCGTTGTTTGTTCGCCCCAATAATTATCCCATCGTCGCCGCCATTTTCTGGACAGATGACACACGTCGCAAGACCTTTTTAGTGGTCTGACACAACGCAGTTTCGATTCGTAATTGGTATTGAGATAGCAGCCGATAAAATCGACTGACATTGTTATATGATGATAGGCTACGTGTCAGTACGAAATGATGGCAATACATCAGACTGTCCCATCGATTTTTCTCGAGCCATTTCTTTATTAACACCCCCGCATCGTCGCGGGTAAACAATATTTCTTTGATTTTCTCTTTTTTTTTTATTGAATTACAAAATATCGCGCCATAATGTGGCATAAGCTCGTTTCGTTGTTTTCAAATATAATTCTGGGTTCTTTATCAAGCGTTTCTATCTTATTTAAGGGACTACCAATCTGTTAATTGACCAGTTCTATCTGAAATGCATCATATCTGAGCTTTTATGCATATACAATAGAATATGTTGCAGCGAAATGTCGATTAAACAGTTGGAAAATAAATGAACGGTCAAGTATAAAATCGAGCAGGTCAGTCAAGTATTTCGCCAAGATCCAGAGAGCCCAGAAGTTGCGCGAAAGTTTCGCGTACTATATCGCGCGCCCCGTCCCGTCTGCAACTTCTATACGCAAACCAGCAAGAAATTGATCGAACGTTGCGTGAACGTGCACTTGCTTGCCGCCTATAGGAAAATAGTTGATCGCGATGTTCCTGCTTCCGACAAGCTCCTCCTAAGTGCAACAACCGACATTGACCCCTTCCGTTTCAAGGGGTGACAAGACAACACGAGCGCCGCGGTGCCTGCCGCACATGTACACCCGTTACACCGTGAATAAATAATTGCCCGCTAACGAGGAGACTATTGAAATCGGTAGCGAGCATGCTCGCGCTGACTCACACCATTGCCACCGCGGAGTATACAATTATCGCCTATGAGACGCAACAAACTCGAACGCGCGTCTTTATGCAATCGGCGCGGCGCGCTAATTATATATTTAGTATTTAGTTCTGGAAGTCTGGAACATAATCGTTATGCAACGGATGCCAGCGTGGCTCTTATTTTCGACTTCTGAATTTCTTTCACGGCAGTCCCCGGGGTTGTTCTAAATAGTGGGGAAAAAAATCGTTTTTTCTCGAACATCCTCTAAATTTTTTCGAGAGCTTAATGAAAAAATATGAATATTGTCTGCTCGGAGAGACATTCGTTCTGTAAAAGAGTCGGTTGCATTTTTGATTCGGGCGATCATCCAAGTAACCGTACCGCGATGTCCGCTATGAATCATTGACGGAGGCCACGGCCCGAGAGAAAATGAAATCATAAATGAAACCGGTCAATCACGCGAGAGCTTTCCCCGACTTGGCCCGATTGATTGAACCTTCTAAATTATTGAGCCGGCGTGTTCGAGGGTCAATCACGGAACAGGCAAACGGTTATTCCGGTTGGAACTATCGGCCGTGAAACGGGAAGAATGCTCGAGTTCCACAGGAAAGTGTTACAATGTAGTTGGCTAATCCCCCTTCATTGAGAATACATATGTATTTACATTTACGAGGAAGGTTGAATAATCTTTTCGGTTGTTCTGTTCTCGTAGAACCGGCAGCATCGAGAGGCTGGTGGACGGTGACAAGAGGGTGATAGCCACGAAACACTTGCTTCCAGAGAATAATATAAATGTTGTCGTCAGGTGAGCAGAAAAGTTTTAACGCTAGAATTGCCGAGCCCTAAACGAGACTGATATGTCGGCTCTTGAATTTTAGAGTTCGTCCACTTAGCAATAGGGAAATCAAGAAGGGCGATCATATGGCAGTGGAGTTTCCCGGAGACGGACAAATTTACGTGAGTTCGTTAGAATTAATTAGGAGAGTATGTATAATGTGAAACAGTGGCTTTTTCGTTAAAATTGGTAATCGTTTGTTTCCCCGGTTTAGTGCGAAGGATCGCCGAACAGCGGGGACAAGAAGGGTAAATTATTTTCGTACAATGTTGTCTTCGAGCCAACGGCCTCTCAGGAGGACATCCTGCAGTTCTCCGGGATCAAGAAGCTCATCGAAATGGCGGTGGAAGGATTCAGCTGCACCGCGTTTTGTTACGGGCAGACAGGAAGTGGGAAAACTCACACCCTCACAGGACCTCCGGGAATGGTAAGCTGTTCGCAACAACGTCTTTGCGCGTCGAGGGGTGAACGAAGTTGATATTGTTGTGTGTGTGTGTGTGTGTATCTATTGTTCATTTTGAGAAACGAAAAATATTTGTAAACGTAACTAGGAAGTCGGAAACCAACGAATAATATATGTCTATCAAGACAGCTGTTCGTTTCGAAGGCCGATGCAACGGAAAGGTTAATGCTAATCGACGTGCATAGATAAGATAATAACAGTTCGCTGCTTCATCGAACGATATTCTACGCGGTATTTTTGTGTGTACGAAAACAAAGTTGTGTCCGTTTAGGGCGTTTAGGCGATGAACCGCTAATTCTTTTATCTGTGACGATTGGACTATACATAGTAGCTACGTGGCTACCTTGTGACAAAAGGGTAAAAGTTAACGGAGTTGACCGTGTCATTGAAAATATTCCAGAGCATTTTTATAGCGATACTATGTGGTTGTCGTTAAAAAAGTGTGAAATAAAAAAAAAAACAAAAAAAATTAAACCGACTTCGAAAAAACGCACTAAAAAGTATAAAATAATTTCCATTTAATATATGTGAAACACACGAACTTAAATACAATACAATGTTTTCGGAGGCGGCGCAAATATATTATTTAAATATAAATATATTAGTATTTAGAAGAATTTAAGGATTTTCGTAATTTCCAGTGTCGAAAATTTTCAATTTTGCGCCGCCTCCGAAAAGATTGTGTTGTATTTAAGTTCGTGTGTATTCAAATATATTAAATGGAAATTATTTTATACTTCTTAGTGCGTTTTTTCGAAGTCGGTTTAATTTTTTTTTTAAAGTTCTTTTTTATTTCAAACTTTTTTTTTATCTCTGTCAGCCGTCACATTCCAAATCGTAATTTATACATGATAACGGTAACGATGTCGCGTCGTTACTGTTCCTAATGTCTAACATTCAGCGGAGTTCACAACGGTATCACCACCCTACATTTTCGCAAATAAAATCGTAATTAATAAAGAAAAAAAGGCACAGACAGATCGAATTGAGTAACCTCCTCCTTTTTCGAAGTCGGTTAAAAAGTATAAATGATCGGTCACTTTTAATCCTTCCAATTCTTGATCCTAGTTCGAAAGGGTCAATTCTTACTCGGAGGAAAACGGCCTGGTCTTCCGGTCTTTCGTCTACCTATTCAAGCTCCTTCAGGAACGGGAACAGTGCAACTTTGTTCTGAGAGCCTCCTTTCTCGAGATCTACAACGAGAAGGTAAATGTGTCGATCGTTCGAACGAAGCTACCGGTCGCCGTGTCGTTCCGCGACAAAAATATTTGAGAAAACGTATTTTCTGCCGGCAGGTAATAGATCTGCTGAATCCTGGAACATCGAGGAAACCCCTGATGGTCCGGTGGAGCAAAAAGACGCGGGGTTTCTTCGTCGAAAATCTTTTCACCGTCGAGTGCGAGGAGCTCGACGACCTTCTCGCGGTTCTCGAAGAAGGTATGTATCCAGTACCCGGCTATCGATTCTCACCTTTACACTCTTGACTGATGGGCTTTAACCCCGCCTAATCGATCGCCTGCACGCAGGGGTAGAGCTACAGCGCGCGATAACGGTTCAAACTAAATAAGAATTACTCGAATATTTCCAATTACTTTCGTAATTCTGTCAATTTCTCATAATTTTATCAAAACCGCAGACTATCAACAATCTTGGTAACACTATCGACAAAACCAAAGCTTTCTCCCATCCTTTCGTATCTAAGAACCATGTATCTACCTAGAAAATGAAATGTCTGTTCTGTTCAGGTATGAGAAACAGATCTGTCGGCGCGCACAACATGAACGATCACTCCAGCAGAAGCCACAGCATCCTTACCGTTAGTATTACGTCTGAGCAACAAGTGAGTAACTCCATTAGAACTCCATTAACGCTTTACCTACCGGCAGTTAATTTATAGTCTCTTAAGAATCAATGGTTAAGTGCCGAGTCAATAATAGACTTCCGGCGGGTAAAGTGTTGAAACAAAAATACTCGGATCGAAGCGAATCGAATGAAATGACTAAACACCGAACAACAACAGATGGACAACAGCGTGTTCATCTCGAAACAAGGAAAGATCAACTTCGTCGATCTGGCGGGCAGCGAAATGACGAAGAAGACGCAGAGCGAAGGGAAAACATTGGAGGAGGCGAACAACATCAACAAGAGCCTGATGGTTTTAGGTAGGAGAGGGTTCTCCCAAAACGCGCGGCGATATCGCCGATAGTCCAATGTAAACTCTCTATCGTAATTGAATTACGTTTGATGCTACGGCTCGGGCAACCTCTCGGCGTCAATTATGCAGACGCGGCTCGCGAAGATCGATCGTCTCGAAACAAAAGGGCACCACCGCGCACCGGTGCTCTTTTTTTGTGCTACGTCAATGTCTCGAACTGCGATCGATCGAACTGACCGAGACAGAACGAGAATTACATTAAAACTACCCTGTTGAATGTTAATACAAAGCAACCGAGAGAGGCGGGGGTCGGACTGTATTTGAAAGTCGCCGCTTTTTTTCCCCTGGACAGGCTACTGCATATCCTCGTTAAGCGATGGGAAACGCAAGGGCGGCCACATTCCTTATCGGGACAGCAAGCTGACCAAACTCCTCGCGGACAGTTTAGCCGGCAATGGCGTCACCTTGATGGTACGATCGTGCCACCGTAATTTCCACGCGATAGTTTTTTCTCGGTAATGCCCAGGCTTATTGGTTTGTGGAACTTTCAGATTGCCTGCGTCTCGCCAGCGCGATCCAACGGCAGTGAGACACTGAACACTCTGAGGTACGCAGCGAGGGTGAAGAAAATCCGAACGAAGCCCATCGTGGTGATGGTGAGACGGCCGACTGTTCGTTACACGGTTCAACGTCGATTGTTTCAGTTTTACAATCTGTTGGTGTCCATAGATATTTACGCACGAGTCTAATTTTCAACTTTTGCAATTGTTCTTTGTACTTGGCGTGATTCCGTAGGCTCTCCCGAGTACAATCTTCTGTTTCTATTGTAAAACTGTATAGAGAGCGTCTATCGATTGACAGAACACGCGAAGGTGAGAGTAATCATTATAAAAGGAACACTATTGTGTAGGACGCTCGGGAAGCTTTGATTCTGAGCTTGAAACGCGAGGTGGGAGCATTGCAGACAGAAAATGAGCACCTTAGAGCAGCCCTTCATCTCAGCGACGATGGCCAGAACGTTGTTCGAAGCGAATCAAAGGGTAAGATGAAAGAACAATGCCGGTAGATTGCAATATTAGCTAATCGTTAGCAAACACTGATCGTTACGATTACAGCGGAGCGGAAGATCCCGTTGACGCCTCCAGTCGTCGATCTGGACAAACTGTCCGAAATGGAGCGGCCAGAGTTGAGTCAGCTGATTCACGCGTACATCCAGGAGAATGAGGCTCTTCGTCGAGAGAACGCCGAATTGTATGCCACCAGGGAACAGGTGATCCGGGATCAGGAGCTAGTTTGCAGAGAGAACGAACGACTCCTGAAGAAATTGGAAGACGTGAACTCGTAAGTGCAATGCACTCCGAGCCAGTCGCGACAGCCGATATTTCACTAATCCCGTAGGATTTATTACCGCAGAGTATGCTGTCGGTCACCGATTATACCTGCCAGACCCACCTACTCCGCAGAAGTGCTGAATGACAGCAACAACGAGGACGCACCTGGCGCGACCAACGTTTGGACTAACCCTAATGTTGAACCCACCCCTCTCTCCTCTGTGCGTACAGAAAGTTTGGCTTCTACATCGAACTATTCGGTGTACATAGTTCTGGCAATAAAGAATGATTTCCGTGTCTCAGGATATGATCAGGCGCGGACTGTACAAGTCGACGAGCAACATGCCGGAAAAGATTCAAAAGGAATTGGACAAACGAAGAATCGTAGGAAGCCACAATAACATAGCCGAGACTTACAAAGACAAAAGCCAGCACCGTCGCCACAACTCGTGGGACAATGGGAATGGTGTCGTCCGAATGAGTCCAGACCAGGCTATATCGCCTATACACCTTAATCAGTAAGTAGAACAAGTGTGTGGCTTGTGTGAAAGCTGTATAACAATCTTACTTTGCTTCGAAAAACCTACTGGAATAAGTAAGCCTTCCGTAGAAGAGGAATTCAAAAGACCCCGTTGTATGTACACATTGTGGGCTGAAGTTCAGCGAAATTTCTAATGGGAATTAAGTGATCAATCGTGATCGAAATCTTTTCGAAAGGGCTAAAGTATTTGTCGAAAGATTGAAGACATCAGCGAACTCCTGTCTGCAATGTGTAGCTGCACGTAGACCAAACTACATTGCTATTCTGTGAATTGATTGGAGGATGGCGTGGTCACAGGTACAAGAAGGCGGGCGTTCGTCGCACATCGACAGTCCCTGAAGAGAGGAGGCCCTCGGAGACCATCGACGTTTTAGGCGAACCAGTTCAGCCGACCGAGCACTTGAACGAGTCCCCGGACTCTATTCTCAGCGGCCCCTTAGAGATGGTGAACAGTGCGCCGGACACGGCGGAATCGGAGACCCCTACGGCACCTTTTCCAGCGGTGTCGCACACATCGTCGCCATTCGGAACACTGGAACATGAGGAGGCGAACCACTCGACCCACGCCAAGGAGGATGAAACCTCGCGCAGGGCGTTTGGGAGTCCGATCCCCAACGACGAAGACAAACCTCTTTGAACACCCTCTAAAATTAGTATGCTAGTCAACGACTATGTCTGGACCTGCACCAGGCCAACAGGCTGACGAGCCTAAGGAAGAAATGATAAAATAGAAAGAGAATTTTGTTAAAAGAATGCACAACTTTGCCATGTAATCATATCCCCGCAGCTCTAATATTTTCCGAGGTATTCCGCGAAACGTGGTTCTCACCCTAAGCCACGAGGGTTGTTTGATATTTTTGCATCAACTACATGAAGAATTTTGTTAAGGTCTGCAGATGTCGCGTCGCGGATGCTCCTTTGTTAGGAGACTGCGAGAGCGACCTTGAGGACCCACAGATTCTGTAGCAACTCGCTGTAGATCGTCGTACAAGTTCTGCCCGCTGATCTCCACAGAGTAGCGATTCCGTGTTATCTTCGAGCAGTCTCCGTGATTTTATTTTTCTAAATAAAACAAGCCACTTTCGAAACCATCAGGGTCGAGCTTTTTGTTTATCTCGACGGACAGAATTTTCGCGGCGACGCGAAAGTAACGACATGGAACCAATCAATATATTTATATACATATATGTATAGTATATACATATGTATATATACAGGGTGAGTCAGCTAACGTTATCATCTCAAATATCTTTGTTGTTTTCAAAGATACATAAATGTCTCGAGGACAACGTTGAATAGTACAATGGGGCTCACACAACACCAAAAAAATGGTTGTTTTCATGTCATTTTTTTAGAGATATCGAGGTCACCTTCAGGTTTTTAATGGAACCGTCCTTTTTTAAACATCTACAATGATAGTCCCTTTCATTGCGGATTCAGTATAGTTACTCGAGGTCATTCAAGGTCACATTCAACTTTGTCCTCAAGACATTTAATGTCTTTTAAAACAACAAAGACATTTGAGGTGATAACGTTAGTTATCCTGTATACACAGATCTATCTTTGTTTTTCAAGCAACAACACAACGGATATCGCGTGTTTTTGAAGCGACCGGAGGTGTGTAGCGTGTAGTAGACGATTTATTTCCACGTAGACAGCATAACTGTGTGTGAGAACTTAGGCGTGAATTCCAATGGTCATGGTCACGCATCGAATTCTACCTCCGAACAATAATGTTTCGCGTCGTTCAGACCTGAAACGGTGTGGACCAACTTTTGTGTAATAAAGTATATTTGTTTGTTTTATGGGTTGTGGTTCTTTGTCATGCCTGTCGGACTCGGGAAAAATTTCGTAGCCGTTAAAGATAGCCGGCCGGCTCGATACGCAAAAGAAAAGCGTTCACAGGCGAATGGAACAGTCAGAAACATTGTCGCTCGTCCGGCGCCGATAAGAAAATTCTATAAAAAGACAATGTGACCCATTGTGCTCGTTATCGGCGCGAGACGAACGATTCTCCGACTGTGTGCCAATAATTTTCCGGCGACGCGTGCATAATTCATCAGATAAACATCTTGCCACGTCAGATAAACAGGAACGGAGGGAACAGATAGATAATAGACGCGATCAAGCTCGCGGATAACGCATGTTCGCAGATGGCGTTCGCACGGGTTAGAACATTTGCTTCATAGAAACACCGAACTCGGGGTTCGCACATTGGTCAGAATTATTTCAGCCGCAATCGGTCCATACCATTCGCAACCAATCGCTTCGGTTCGCTCGGGGATTCCACGATTCGATTGGTCCGTTTCGCGAGCCAATGAACCGCGGCAGTTCGAACGGATAAATTCACGGAGACAAACAAAGAAATAGGGAAGAAAATTTTAATCCAGAAAATGCTGGATCCTTGCTCGATCCGTATTAATAACGTTTCATCAAAATTGCTTGAAAGATCATCGCAGAACGGGACCGATTCGCAACGAAGGAAGTCGCGCCATTCGCGAAATCCGACCAACCTGTTTTACCGATTGCGCGAGAACCCTCGTCCCCACTTTATCGAGAAAGCATCGATGATATCGCGATTATCGGTGGTGCGACTGCGAGAGACTAGCAACAGCGCGGATGAAAGAACGAGAATCATTCTTGGATGGACAGGACAGTGGTATCGTGGTAAAGTGCGCTCACAGTTCACAGTCTAGAAAGGGTAGATTGGCAACTGCGACAGCAAGAAGAGGAGAGAGGCGCGGTGAACGAGTGAGAGAGAGAGAGTGAGAGGAGAAGAGAGGAGAGAGAGCGGGCGCGTGCGGCAAGGTCGGTGTGGCGTGCGGTGAAGTTTACGGGCTTTATTAAAGTGCAGTCGGACGGGTTGAAAAAAACAATCGACGGACATAATACGGCGCCCCGTGAAGTCCGATGTCTAGTGCTGAGGTGGTGGAGAGCTCCGTTGACCCCCCAGCCAAGAAGCGACGCGTTGCTGCCACCACGGGAGGAGCCGACGACTCGACGACGATCGCAGACATGGCGAAAAATGGCTCGACGTCTCGGGCTCCCGCCGAAATCGACGAGGGCCTATACTCCAGGCAGCTCTACGTCCTCGGTCACGACGCGATGCGTCGAATGGCCTCCTCCGACGTTCTGATCTCCGGCCTCGGTGGTCTCGGCGTCGAAATCGCCAAGAACGTCATCCTCGGCGGCGTCAAGTCCGTTACCTTGCACGATGACGCGTTGTGTCAGATCTCCGATCTCGGCTCGCAGTTCTACCTCAAAGAGGCAGACATAGGTGAGCGCGATTCACCTCGCACGCGAACACCTTTAACCCTCTCGCACTATCATTCCATTTCACGCGAATCACCGATGTCCACCTCCTCCTTCGAAACTTCCTATTTACGGGAAAAATCTCCGAGAAAAAACGTTTATCATGCGTCTACGTTTTTTCCAAAATATCGATAACAGAAAATTTCAATCTTATTCCGACTTAAATGAATCATACTATATATATGTATATGTACATATATATGAAATATATGTATAGGTAAATAGATTTGTTCGAATTTTTCGTCGCTTTGATATAACACACGGGGTTAACCCTACACAACACCGTATAACGTCAAAGTCGCATATCTATTATTGCCAGTTTTTCAATCTTATCTCATTTTATCTCCGGAATTTAACCCTCTGGAACTTGGAAATAATCACTGGACTCTTCCAAAAAAAAACTTTTTGCCGTAATTTCTTGTAATCACAATTGTGTCGTACAGTGTTTTTAGCTCTTATAATTTCTATATACTTTATTATGTTCATTTGGTTCGTGGCTCGGAGTTACATTTCTCAACATTTTCTTACGCCGCATATTGTCCGAATGCACATTTTTTAATGAACCAAATATGTTTTTGTTAACTATTGCAGGGAACAACAGCGGCGTAAGTCAATATTTGTCTGTTTACGTAAAAGTAAACACTCTGTCCTATAATAATACCATTCTATATAAATTTTGATATTCATTCAACAGTGTATATTTTATATCAATTCCTTTGTCAATTACTGAGTACAGTCTGCATACCTTGACACGCTGATTGATCAAGGAGTGACTTCCTATCTTCCTTTGTTAAGATAATTACATTGCATCGCTTCATGCAAAGAGAATGGTAGTCATGAATAAGTAGCTAAATCATAATTAAGAGACGCAATACTCGCTTCGATTCAATGGACAATATTTTGTATTTGATCTTGAAAATAATGAAAACATATTTATTTAAATTCATCTATTAGGTTGGAGGGGAAATTCTGTTGTATTTTAAATGAAAAAAAAAGAAACCTCAGAACTTTCCCTTCAACCTAATGGCACGCGAGACTGACACTTTACGGTTTATTTACAGGTAAAAATCGAGCCATCGCTTGTTGCCAACGTTTATCAGAGCTGAACAATTATGTCCCCACTCGTCATCACACTGGATCTCTAACTGATTGTTACATCAAGAAGTTCAAGGTTGTTGTACTTACCGAAGCTCCGCTCAGCGAACAGTTGCGCATTTCTGAGATCACCCATGCGAATGACATAGCGCTTATCATAGCGGATACCAGAGGCCTATTTTCTCAAGTATTCTGTGATTTTGGGAATACGTTCACCGTGGTCGACACCAATGGCGAGCCACCTGTCAGCGCAATGGTAGCCAGCATTTCGGAGGACTCCGAAGGTGTTGTGACATGCTTGGAGGACACTCGTCACGGTATGGAGGATGGTGACTACGTCACATTCTCCGAGGTGCAGGGAATGACAGAATTAAATGGGTGCGACCCGATCAAGATCAAAGTTCTCGGTCCGTACACCTTCAGTATCGGGGACACATCGAAATATTCCGAGTACGTCCGCGGCGGCATAGTAACTCAAGTTAAAATGCCGAAGACTCTGCATTTCGTCCCCTTCAAGGAAGCTCTGAAGAAGCCAGAGTTTCAGGTTACAGATTTTGCCAAGTTCGACTATTCGGAACAGATTCACTTGGGCTTCAAGATGCTTCACCGTTACCAGGAAACAAAAGAAAAACTGCCAAGGCCATGGAACCAAGAGGACGCCGATGAATTTTTAGCTCTGGCCGACGCGGTCAAGGAAGAAATGGGCAGCGAAACTGAAATCAATACCGAACTGTTGTCCACGTTCGCAAAAATATCCTCTGGCAATTTAAGTCCGATGAACGCGACTATTGGAGGGATCGTAGCCCAGGAAGTGATGAAGGCCTGCTCGGGAAAATTCCACCCTATATATCAGTGGCTGTACTTCGATGCGATCGAGTGCCTGCCAGTGGATCGATCTGAACTCTCTGAAGAAGACTGCTGCCCCACAGAATCTCGTTACGACTCCCAGGTCGCTGTGTTCGGCCGGAAATTCCAGTCGAAGATTGGTAACTTGAAATACTTTGTTGTAGGAGCAGGTGCCATCGGTTGCGAGTTGCTCAAAAATTTCGCCATGCTGGGCGTCGGCTCTCAAAACGGTAGCGTCACGGTCACCGACATGGATCTGATCGAAAAGTCGAACTTGAACAGGCAGTTCCTGTTCAGGCCATCGGACGTTCAACAGTCGAAATCGTCGACCGCGGCCAGAGTCATCAAAGGTATGAACCCGGACATGAAAGTAATCGCTCACGAGAACAGAGTCTGCCCGGAAACAGAGAAAATATATAACGACGACTTCTTCGAGGTGTTGGACGGTGTTGCGAACGCTTTGGATAACGTAAACGCTCGTATTTATATGGATCGTCGTTGTGTATATTATAGAAAGCCTCTCTTGGAATCCGGTACGCTAGGTACGAAGGGTAACACCCAAGTCGTTGTTCCATTTTTAACAGAATCGTACAGTTCGTCGCAAGACCCCCCCGGAAAAGAGTATACCAATTTGTACGTTAAAGAACTTCCCAAACGCTATAGAGCACACTCTACAATGGGCCAGAGACAATTTCGAAGGTCTGTTCCGGCAGGCCGCGGAGAACGCCGCTCAATACATCTCTGATTCCCAGTTCGTCGACAGAACACTGAAACTGCCTGGTGTACAGCCACTAGAAGTATTAGAATCTGTTAAAACAGCGCTGGTCGATGAGAGACCAAAAGCGTTCGCCGATTGCATCGCGTGGGCGCGTTGTCATTGGCAGGAACAGTACAGCAATCAGATCAGACAGCTTCTGTTCAATTTCCCGCCTGATCAAGTAACATCGACCGGTCAGCCGTTCTGGTCTGGGCCGAAGAGGTGTCCGGAGCCGCTCACGTTCAATGTGAACGATCCATTGCATTTAGACTACATAGTAGCTGCCGCCAACTTGAAAGCCAAGGTCTACGGGATCACTACGAACAGGAACCGGGAGGAAGTCGCTAGGATTGCGAGCACCGTCAAGGTACCGGAATTCACGCCCAAGTCCGGAGTGAAGATCGCCGAGACGGACTCGCAGGTTCAGGTGTCGAATGGTAGCGGCAACGTAGATCACGAGAGACTGACTCAGCTGCAGGAGGAACTGCCGAAGATCGATGAGCTGAACGGTCTGGTGATCTATCCTCAGGAGTTCGAAAAGGACGACGACACCAACTTCCATATAGACTTTATCGTGGCTGCCTCGAACCTCCGCGCCACCAACTACAAAATCGTGCCAGCCGACAGGCATAAGAGCAAGCTGATCGCCGGCAAAATCATCCCAGCGATCGCGACCACCACCTCGGTTGTGGCTGGCTTGGCATGTCTCGAATTAATCAAGCTGACCCGCGGCATACAGGACCTGTCCGTTTACAAGAACGGCTTCGTCAACCTGGCTCTACCTTTCTTCGGCTTCTCCGAGCCTGTCGCTGCTCCGAAATTGAAGTACTACGACTCAGAATGGACCCTGTGGGATCGGTTCGAAGTGAAAGGGGAACTGACGCTCAAGGAGTTCCTCGACTACTTCAAGGAGCATCATAATCTGGAGGTGACCATGCTGTCCCAGGGTGTTTGTATGCTGTACTCGTTCTTTATGCACAAGGCCAAGTGTCAGGAACGCATGGGACTCCTGATGTCGGAGGTAGTGAAGAAAGTATCGAAAAAGAAGCTGGAGCCACATGTACGCGCCCTGGTCTTCGAACTTTGCTGTAACGACTCCGATGGCAACGATGTTGAGGTCCCATACGTACGCTACACTTTGCCCTGAAAGCTCGTCGATATCGCCGGTTAATGAGAGATGTCTACTTAACTGACTTAGCGGTAGTAATTTCTACAAATTTCTATTTTACAATACGGTACAGGAGAATATTAATCTTCGTCTATGTAAGGTTCTCAAGGTAAAGATTCATTTTTATTGCCGATATGCTTTGTAGCATTTCGTAGGAAGCATCCGCCGGTACTCACTGAGTTCATCTTACTATGTATGATCTCCCTTCCACCGGAAAATTCACTTTAAAGCTGTTCTCGCGAAATCTTTCGTTTCCTATATCTCTCCTTTTTTATTTTTTTGTGTTGTTGCTCCTGTGAAGCTTGAAAGTTCTGTTCGATAATTATAAATTCGCAGTTCGAGCGTTTCTTTTCGACTTTTCAGTCAGTGATGTTTCTTGAGATGAAAAGAAAAGAAAATATGATCAAATAAAACGAACATCTAGACATTAAATGATTCGAACTGTCGATAAGGATGTAAGGGGATACAAATTTGTATAAGAGAATCCGTACCGAATTTCCGTGATGTTCGAAAAAGAAAAGATAAACGCGCTGTTAGAGAGTCCATATTGGATCTTGAAGGGAATTGTCATGGTAAGAATTTTCTTGGGACTCGCCCTTCACGACTTTATGTATAGAATCGAATGTAAATTACTGAACGATAAAACTCAATGATTCTTAGACGCATAACGCTAGACACATTAATATAGACCATATAGTTAATCGTGAGAATAACGAGCGCAAAATATATCTTGCCTCTCCGTCGTATTTTTCTTTCCCGTTTCTTTTTTCTGTTCACGCGGTTACTTCGCGATCCATGGGCGTGCGAGCGATCAATTTCTCTTTTCCTCACCGATCCATTTTCTTCTTAGAACTCTCTTTGCTGTAAACGCTCGGTACCATTAACATTTATATTATTCGATGCGTTGTCGATGGTCATGATTTGTCCGCTTTATTTGTCGAACACCGAATGTGTGAAACTTATTGGCTAAGGCTGTTTGTTGTTACGGAAGATATGCTGCATTTAAATTTCTCAGAACACGATTTTTCGAAAAAGCTTTGAAAGGATAACAAAAAAAAAAGAAATAATAATAATGAAGAACGAATTGCACACTTTAGACCAAGGAAATACAAAACTAAAAAAAAGAATGATATTTTGTTAATTTTAGGATAATGCGGATATTTATTGTATTATTTTATCAATAGATAATAAATAGATGTGTTTGAATTTCAAGAGACATGAGAAATATATAAGTATCGAAAAGTAAAACTGTCTGTCCTGTTTCATTATATCTCATCTCATTTGCTATATATATATAGATTATAGATGATCGGGGTGCTGATTCGAGGGTGCTCGGGAATTCTAAATATTCTCAAGAATCCCGAAATTTTCCCGTCCCGATTCCGAATAAAATTCTCTCAATAAGAGACTTCTCTAAAATTCTCTTCTATAAACTACGAAATGGAGAACAAAATTGTAAATATATATATATATATATATACAGAAATACTTGTTTGTGGTTTGAACGTAACGGTTAAATTCAATTGGTCCTCCGTCCTCCATCTCCATCGCGCCGTGAAAGCGCGGGACAGTTGCTGCGTTGCAGTATGGAAAACGCGCCAAAATGGCACAACGTAGCATAACGTGAGTATATCCTAAAGAAATTAATATCGTGTGGGAATAGATTTATTGTGTCCAATTTATAAATGCGTAGTTATCGTGGGACGTTCTTACATGTTATTGTTGTGTGAATCGCAGATCGTTTTTCACGAAATCGACTGGAAAGAGGGACAGTGGTGACAGGAGCGGTTCAAGGTAAATTGCGATACAATGCTTTGTATTTATGTATTTCACCGGACTGCAATTATGTTCCGGTTCGTGGTAGTTTGCGCTCGAGCGAAAACATTCGATCATTGTTTCTCGCGTTCCTCCTTCGTGAGCAAAGTATGTCGGTTGGACAGTATTTTCCGGCCGCCGGTTAACAATGTCTTTAATTGGTTACACATTAATAGCAAATCGAGCGAAAATGCGGATCAAGAAAGTCCGAGCGGCTCGAAACGAAAACGGGAAAACAGCACGGACACCAGTGATTCTTCCAGGTAAAAATTGATATCGATCATTTTTTAATATATCTGTGTAATGCATCTTCTAAATACTTGCCCTTAACACTCTATTTAGACGGATTTTTTGACATTTCTCATGTTACGATCGTTCTGTTCATAGTCCTACAGTTGCTAAGAAATCAGAAAAGGCATCGGACACAACTTCTTCGACGAAAAAGAAAGCAAATGGTAAGACAAACGAATAGCATACATTCGGAAGGCAAAAGATAGATGGTTAGAATGTTGTACGGTGCTGTTTCAGGAAGAACGCCGAAGATCAAGTTATCACCTGGGACACCCAACGAAAATCACAAGAGAAAGGCAACAACTCCGCTTACCGCTTCTAAGAAGAAAAAGAAAATAGAGAAGGTAAAGGATGTTTTGAAGAAAAGCAGCATGAAAAAGAAGAAAGAGAAGGAGGAAGATACAAAAGAAGAGAAGGAAGATACGAAAGAAGAGAAGGAAGATTCAGATCTAGAGGATGAAAAACAGTCAGCCTCTCTGAAAAATGAATCGTTGAAATCTTCCTCCGACGAATCTAGCAAAATAACCTCGAAACAGAGTACTAAAAAGACAGTCAAAAAGAGATTAAGGATAATAACGCAAACTGATGATTCCAGTGACGAAGATGGCCACTTACCAGTGCAGGTACATTCGTTTGTCATTCAATTTTTTCATTAATACTCTACCACTTTTCTATCTGTTAACAGTGACGTTCGTTTATCATTCAATTTTTACATTAATTTTCTATAATGATGGTCATTCGTTCGGTATAATCATTATGCGTATCGATTAATAGATACCGAATAGTCCAAAGTCGGATACTACAGAAAAAACAGACGAACAGACTCTCGACGTAGAAAAGAAATCTGATGATAAAATTCAAGAAGAAAGTCATAGCGAAAAAGAAAATGAAATTCAGGCAGAAAGTAGCAGTGGGAAAAAAAATACGAAGAAGCCAGTCAAGAAAATGCATAATTTCTTTGGTAAGAGGTTCATTATAATAACATCTAATATCTACTCTCCTCTTTTACAAAGTAGAGTTCAAATAGAATTGCTATTTTTCAGCTCCAAAGGAAAAGGGGAGCGAGAAAGATAGCAACGGGGATAAGAAGAAGTCTGAAAGCCATTCTTATAATCCTAGCGCCTCTAAGTATCATCCTATAAATGATGCGTTTTGGAAGCAGGGTGAAAAGTATGAATTTGTATCTTTTGCCTACTATCTTAACTCGAATATCGGTAAAGTAGTTTGGAATGTTTGCAGGGTTCCATATATAGCGCTAACGCGAACATTAGAACTGATAGAGGAAACGAGCGCTCGATTAAAGATAGTAGAGATATTATCGAATTACTTGCGATCTGTTATAGCTCTAAGCCCAAACGATTTACTTCCGAGCATATATTTATGTCTTAATCAGCTTGCGCCCGCTTACGAAGGTGAGCATTCGCAGCATCCTCTTATTCTGTCCAAAGAGCTCGTGTACAAAATGTTCTGTTTCAGGAATCGAGTTGGGTGTAGCGGATACAAATCTCATGAAAGCTATAGCACAGTGTACCGGCCGAACTTTGGCTCAAATAAAAGCGGACGTGCAACAAGTCGGAGACTTGGGTATCGTGGCGGAGGGAAGTCGCTCCAATCAAAGAACTATGTTCCAGCCAGCCCCTCTAACAGTGACAAATGTGTATACTAAACTGAAAGAAATCGCACAAATGACCGGCAATGCGGTACGATACTTAAAACTTGATTTGAATGCTCCCTTGTTGGTGTTACATCAATTGCATCGATGCCTAAACGCGAAAAATGTTTGCAGTCTCTAAGCAAGAAGCTGGACAAGATCCAAACACTCTTCGTAGCATGTCGATTTACCGAAGCCAGATATCTCATTAGGTCCTTGGCTGGTAAGCTTCGAATTGGTTTGGCTGAACAATCCGTGTTACAAGTGAGTATATGTTTAATGACATCCTCATGGATATTACAGTGAAAATATTAATAATTGTTACTTATAGGCTTTAGCGTTGGCATGCGCAATGACCCCGCCAGATCAAGGGTCACCACCAGAAATTTTGGACGCGAGCAAAAAAACTTCTGCTGATTCGTTCAAGCAAAAGTACGACGAGATCGCGCTTATTATTAAAACGACGTATTGGTAAGCGTTCTCTTTTACTACAATGCATCGATTTTGATGCATGTGTACTAACGAAAAATACTTTTCTCAGCGAATGTCCAAATTATGATAAAATAGTTCCTGTTTTATTGAAAGAGGGAGTTGGAAAATTACCCAAGCAGTGCAAAATTACACCAGGTATCCCAATGAAACCTATGTTAGCACATCCAACCAAAGGTGTTCGGGAAGTTCTAACGCGTTTCGAGGGATTGAAATTTACTTGCGAATGGAAGTACGACGGAGAAAGGGCGCAGGTTTTTATTCCTCCATCGTTGGCGATATTTTATAAAAGTCTAGAACAATGTGTAATCGCGTGTGCATGCTTTGCAGATTCACTTTGCTGAGAATGGCGACATTAGCATATACAGTAGGAATCAAGAAAACAACACCACGAAATATCCGGATATTATAGGGCGGTTCAAGAATACAAGAGGGGAGGATGTTAAAAGCTGTATCCTCGACTGCGAAGCGGTTGCTTGGGACACCGAGAAACAACAGATCCTTCCGTTCCAAATACTTAGTACCAGGAAGCGTAAGGTAATCAAAATTATGGAAAAAATGTACAGCGCTGAACGTTAAAAGCGCTACCGAGCCTTAAAGTTAACTTACAATTCTGTTAAACCATAGGATGCGAACGAGGCAGACATTAAAGTACAAGTATGCGTGTTTATATTCGACTTGTTGTATCTGAACGGAGAACCGCTGGTCAAAGAACCTTTCGCGAAACGTCGCGAGTTGTTGAAGGACAATTTCAAAGAATCGGACGGCCAATGGAAATTTGCAACGAGCTTGGACACTACTACGATGGAAGAAGTGCAAAGCTTCTTAGACGAATCGGTCAAAGGGAATTGCGAGGGCCTCATGGTGAAAACCTTGGAGCGAGATGCAACGTACGAGATAGCCAAGCGTTCTCGAAATTGGTTGAAATTGAAAAAAGACTATTTGGACGGCGTCGGAGACACGCTAGATGTAGTTGTTATAGGTGGATACATAGGAAAAGGAAAGAGAACAGGAACTTATGGAGGATTCCTCTTGGCGTGTTACGATAAAGAGAACGAAGAATATCAAAGTATCTGCAAGGTAAGCATATTATAACTTATAATTTATAAGGATTCTTACAGCATCGTACGAGCGATGCAGTTTTATAGATTCGTGTGATTTTTGTTTTATTTAGATCGGTACCGGGTTCAGCGAAGAAGATCTTCAAAAGCACACCGAGTCCTTGAAGGAGCACATGGTGCCGCAGCCCAAGTCGTACTACAGATACGATTCGTCCCACGAACCGGACCACTGGTTCGAACCAGTCCAAGTTTGGGAGATCAAATGCGCAGACTTGTCCCTATCGCCTGCTCACAGGGCGGCTCTTGGCATCGTGGATTCGGAAAAAGGCATATCTCTAAGGTTCCCTCGATTTATTCGTATTCGCGATGATAAAAACGCCGAGGATGCTACTTCGGCGCAACAAGTAGCTTCTTTGTACAGCAGTCAAGAGCAAATCAAAAATCAAACGTCGGGAACGAAGGCAACGGAGGAAGACTTCTATTAATTATATGTATACATATTTATACACACGACGAAAAATACATTTTATACTTCTGGATAAATATTTATCGTTTTATATCTCATAAAAGAGGCGCGAGAATCTTCTTGATATGTAACATATTTTATTTCGTAGTTGCTTGAATTATTGTACAATTGTATTGTGGATAAAAGTTTTAGAAGGCGTGCCTTTTCTGTGTCATGTGAAATTGAACAATGAAAATAATTACAGTTTGTACGATGTAATATGAAAATTGTTCTCATTCTTACGCCTATCCCCTGAGCCCGTAGGCTACAGCTGAAAGAGTGTCTAAAATCATTGAAACAAAGATGAGGGCATCGATAACGAATTTATTTTATTTTTCTAGATTTTCTGATTTAATTGCAAGCAGTTATATTGACATTTACAGTCGGAGAAAACAGCCTGATTTTTAATTAATGTTCCCCATTTCATTTAGGGTTCTATCATTTTATATTATTACTATTTCAAAAATCCCGCGACCGAGCGTTTATTTAGTTCGAAAAGCGCACACTGCAGCGCCGCAATTATTTCCAGCAGAGTTAGCAGACACGCTATATAGAAAGATTATTGAGGAAACTAATTGAAACAATTGTAGGGGACATTAATAACTCGTGCGAGGAATAATAAGTGTACCTAACAATGTCAAGAGATTGTTACTTTTCTTGCGAACGATCATTTCTTTCTCACATTTATTTCTTTGCAACGATGCGTTTTACGTCGATGCGTTTTGTCATATAATAAATAAATATATATATCGTTTAATCGATCTTACTCGACCATATATATTTTCATCCGCTCTTTCTAAAAACAGCAGCGAGAAAAGAGAGCAAACTTTGCGCTCTACTTTGCATAATGTTTATCGTACAATGCAAAAGTTATCTTAATAATTTCCTCAAATAGACCGAAGACGCGTTTTATTTGCTTTTCTTGTTATTCTAAACGTAGAATTACGTCTATTTAAACGTTCTACGATATACAACGATAGTTACAATCAATTATATATATATATATATATATATATATATATATATATATATATATATTAGTTGCGTTATATCCAATTTATATTTTGTATCCAATATTTTCAGAAAACACCATCAATCACCGGTCAAAATGGCCGTGGTTCCAGATTTTTTATTTTACGATTATTGATACAATAAAAATTATTTCATTAGAAATGATTGTATATAGATATTTTTAGTGGAGCACATATTACAATAGGAGCTGCACAAAGTCTAAATAAAATCAATCTTGTCATTTTTATAAGGGAACATGTACCGCAGTTACTTTTGGCTCGGTAGGTTTAGTGTTAACGAGTTTGTATCGCCAAGGTGAGCGTAAATTACACATCTGCCCGCGGTGGAGAGGCAGGATTTTGTTGAGTGTTTCGAAAGGAAGACGAATTTCTATTTTGCGTAAGCGCGGTGTTTACGTGAAGAGTATCGTCCGTGAAGCGGTGCACCTGCTAGTGCTGGTCTGATGCTCTATTGCTCTGGCGCTATGGTGATGGTGGGAGTCAGTGGGAGTGCAGTGTTCGCGAACAGAGTATAGCAGAGGCGTCAAGTCAAAATGATAGGAGAGGGCATGGGGATCGGATCGTGAGCTACGCAGGAGATGTGGACAAGATGACAGCGACTGTATGACGCTCGTTTCGTTTACTCTTGGCTACAGGTTATAATCGTGTACCAGGAAGAAGATTCGCGTCGCCGAAAAACGTTTGAACGAACGACTTATGCCTCGTTACGGTGGCACGTGCGTTTCAGTCGATTCTCTGCCACGGAACGAGATCGTAATCGGGTCTATTTGGGTGAGAGCCGCAACCGCCGCGCCCGTTCCCGTGTCCGTGTCCGTGCCAGTGCTCATACCCGTACCCGTACCCGTAACCGTACCCGTGCAATGTACACAGCAGCCTGAATCCTCTTCGGAATCGACACCGACCTCGAGGAGTCCTTCCTTTCAACGGCCTGGAGTGAAGTAATGAGCGTTTTCGGGGATTTCCAGCGTGTCTGGGTACAAAGATTCCCGGACAGCGCCTTACCGGCGGCCTGGGAGGAGGACGTCAGGGCCAACCTAGTCAAGCATAAACAGAAGGTAATTGCCTGGAATTGGAACGTCTATTTTAATCCCTTTACTTATCGCCACGGATGTAAACGTGTCTGTGAAAATCTGTCAGGAAAGGGATATCCTCCCAATCTGATCAATGATGAGTCACCGTGTATCTCTCACACAGGTTGCAATACAAACTTCCCTTTGGATAGAATCAGGCAACCCATTTCCTTAAAGAAAGCCCAAACCCATAACGTATAGTGATTTGAAGAACCACTTAAAGGGGTAAACTCGTTCCCGAGATTGCAAGGGTGCGGGATGCGCCTTCTCATTTCTCGATAATACAAACACGGGGTTTTTCAGTAGTTCAAAACTCTATACAAAAGATCAATCAAATGTCCCATTTTTATGTTTACGAAGCATAATTTGCATTATTCGGTAGTATGTAGCTGTCGCAGCTTTATGAAAATAGTTACATGCGCAGCTGTATACAAATTATGCCTTGTAAACGTAAAAATAGGACTTTTGAGGGTGATCACAGCCTAGAGATTGATCTTTTATCTAGTGCTTTTTATTGAGAAATGGGAAGGCGCATTAAAAAAACGAGTCTACCCCCTTTAAATGACATTTATAAAAACCAGGTTATGCAGAATTTAACAGAGAAATATACATCAACATATCGAATGCATGCAAGCGATATTGGATGGCAAAAATTTCCAAACTCTGTAAACTGATCTGCTCGAACATTAATCAGTAGAGTAATTATACTAATAATTATATTCATAGTATTAATAGTTACACATCTGCTAAATAAACAGGAAATATCACTATATTTAACACATCAATATTTTTCTCACGCTTACAGCCAAAATGGTGCCCCTAAATTTTGGTGCCCGGACAAATGTCCGGGTTGGCCGCCCCTAGAGCAGGCCCTGATAAAATGAATGATAAAACTTATCTAAGCAATCCACCTACAGACACCAGCACCAACGGAGCCTAAACTGTCCCTCATTGCTAATGACCACTACCGTTAAAGCAAGATTAAACAAACAAAAAAAATGACTGTTTCAAAATCTATTGTATCCTCATTTTTCTTTTCTTGTCACAATGAAATTTATATATACCGGTTAACGAACGCTTGTAATATTTTCAGATGCTTACTCGTTTCTAGGAAGCAGATTATATAGTCGTTTTTAAATGTAACAACGCGTTGGGCAACATTTTCCTTGGAACTGTTTGTATTTTATTATGGTCTTTTAGAAATGTATGATTACCATTAAAATTGTTCAAACGATTATAGAACAAAGTTATCGACTCGTCTCTCGCTTAACTTAATTTTACTATCACGAATAAGGTATACATACAGACTGTTGAGCAACAGGTGGGAAAATATGTAAAGACAATATTAGTCAAATATTAAGGATGAAAAAGTTGCAATTTCAATATTTCACGTACCAGGCAAAAGTTTAAAATAAAACTAGAAATTTTGATACGTAATATTTTTACAGGTGACTGCTCTGAGAGAAGAACTCGAGAAAGAAGAATTCTATGTGGAATATTTGGAAAGGTTGCTAGCCGACGTAGAACGTCACAAACAATTAGCGAACAGTAACTCTGTGACAAGTCCTGAGAGACAGCAGCTTGCAGATTCTCAAACTCAGCAGACCTGTCAAGCAGCGGAAAATAGTTTATCCGATGGTACGAACGCGTCTCGTATTCAACAAGCGGAGCCATCGGCTCCGTCCCTTCCTGTCCGCGAGGATATAAGTAAGTTTCAGGACAAATGCGTTTCCGAACTGAGCTCTACTCTGAATACGAGTAAGAGACCTAAGAGCGAGATACCGAGGAGTCCCGATAAAGTGCCTGAGCTCAGAAGAAACAGTGACCCCGATGTGCCAAGTAATTATGTAACCGTAATCGAAGTGACGGGTAGCTCGAAGAAAGAGAAAAATGAGGAACCTCTCAAGGAGGAGAACGAGAAAGGTGTTGTATTCATTTTACTCCATTTCATAATTAAATCCAATTCCATTTATACATGTGCTTTACGAGTAGATTTGGAAAATGCGATTAACGAAGATGGCGAAGATGGCGATGCAGAGGCATCGGAGGAAGAACCTTACTATGATTCCGTAGCTTTAGATCAAACAGGAGAGTATGTATATATCGATGCGCGTGTCCCACCTGTTGGAAACAATAATGGAAATAGAGCACCGCCGAGGAGACCGCCTTCCCTCCCTGACTCGCCAGGGAACCAGAGTAACTATGTCAACATCGATTATTTTATACAGTGAGTGGCCGATGTCGAATTACGAGATCTACGATCATTTCGTGCGGTAGTACAGTATTCCTTCGGATGATGTGACTTTCGTCTATGCGGATCATGTTACTTTTTTATCTCCACTACTAGGGGGTTCCCCTAAGCTTGGATATCGTTTTAGTTATTTTGCTACGAAACTTTTACCAACGAATTCGTGAAAATTTTCTGACTAAAACAGGAGGAAAGTTGTCCCCGAGGTTGTCACATCATTCGACGGAATACCGTGTACATGTTATTGTAGTTGATTAAAATTGACTGCTCCGTTTTTCTACAGACACAGGGCAGCAATGGATAGCGAAGACGAAGAAGGTGCGAGTCCTGCGCCGCCGATTTTATTACGCGCTCTTAGCACCGATAACGAAACCGGTAGTAGCGACGCGGAACCTTTAAGTTTGAGCGAAGGCAGCTTAGAATCACCGACACCAACGACACCGCGCCGACAAGAGAAAAGTAAAGACCGTGAGGACGATAGAACGTCTATGATTAAATGTATTGTAGACTCGGTAGTAGAAAGTGAAACTGTATATGTCGAATGTCTAAACGTGATGTTACAAGTATGTAGCCAATCATTCGATTCAAACGAATTCAAATTCGCAACGGGAAAAATCGTTTCACGGTTTTGTTAACGAACCGCGTCTCTTTCCAGTATATGAAGGCTATCAGGGCCACGTTGACCACGTCCCAGCCAGTCATTTCGGAAGATGAATTCGGCACGATGTTCTACAAGATTCCAGAACTGCATGAACAGCATCAAACATTTTTGAACGGTCTTAGGAAAAAATTGGAAAAATGGGACAGCAAGACTACGATAGGTGAACAGTTTAAAGTAAGAACAAGAACCGAAGCGTATCAAGATATACAGAAATTGTAAACGTAACGCGTGACAGTATGGTTTACTCTAGCATGTTTGTTATTAACGCGTATCGTCGATGGTATTCAGGTAATGGCCAGCAACATAGGATTGTACGGAGCTTTTTTACACAATTATGCCCGCGCTACCGATACCGTGCGGAGGTGTTCAGCGCATTCTACTCAATTCGGTGAAATCACAAGGGACATTAGACTCAGGGGATTCCCCAAAGGTCCCGGTCTATCTCTCGAAGATCTTTTACACAAACCTGTAGCTCGGGTGCAAAAGAATGCATTGGTATTGCACGTGAGTATCCGATCTGTAATTTTTGAAATCTACATACATATACAATAATAAACACGAGAGTTTCTGTTAGACGAAGGTTAATTGTATAAGTCGATAGACGAGTCGTGTGGAAATATACTAAGTTTATCTTATCACTAAGTTTGCAGTGATAATTTCCTTTCAATCGATTGTAGGATCTCCTAAAGCATACACCCGTGAATCATGCAGATCATGCACCGCTTTCTGAAGCTCTTGCTATGACTAGAAATTTTCTAGACGAGTTCAACATTATCCAGACGAAATCAATGTTTCCGGTGAGAAAAAACGAAATAACCATTAATCGACTAATCGACCGTTCGCAAATAGTGACGCGTGTACAAACACATTTTCGTTTCCAGAGTCATGACAGGGCACAACGAAGATTAGTGAAAAAACTCTTTTGTGGTGGAATTATCGGACGGTCATAGAAAGTTGAGGCATTTATTCTTGTTCAACGATGTGATCGCTTGTGCGAAATACAAGGCATCTGGTAGAGATAAATTCACGTTCGAGTTAAAGTGGTATGTGGCAGTGGCAGAAGCGGTGGTGACAGAAGACGGCGTTGAACCACGCGAGACTAGTCCAGCTAACGTTGTAGGACTGAGGTACATATATCTGTGGTTGCAAGGAAAAACACCGCATGTTATTTACGTATTTACCAGAAAAGAGTCATGAAAACAAATTCGGAACGCTCGAAAAAATAAAGCAATTTAACCGATGTCCCATGTCAAAATATCAGCGATCAAAACTTTAAACGGGAATATCTCGAAAGTGAAAGTATGCGACATGCGGCGTTCTTCCTGACAATCGCTGTACATGTACAGAAACATTTGTTCGACATTATAGAGTCTGAAAAAATATTGAACTCGTAATCCAGTAATGTTTTCTGTATTTTAGGTCGCAGGCATGTACCGTACGCGATCAGATATTATGGGAAGAGCGTAATGACGAGAAACGAATTAGGCTTGGCGGTAGAGGTTCGGAAAAGAATAGAAAGAAGCTTGCCGAGCTCGAAGCTCAACTAGTATTAGCGTCTCCGAATTTAGTATTACGCGTCGCGCATAAAAGTCAGCATCGAATGCAAAACTCGTACACGTTCTTTCTGTCCAGTGAATTTGAACGGTCTCAATGGGTTGAAGCGGTGGAGGCATTGCAACAGGTAATGCGTTCCCATATGTACCTAGATAAGTCAAAGGTGCGTAATTCACAGATTACGAATACATACTTAACGATACCGTATAGATAAATACTTAACGATACCTTTTATTGTATTTAAATCGGGCACAAGGATGCAAGTAACGATACACGCTCGCGTAAAAACGCGATCGAGTCGCCAAATCGAAACGAATTTCGATTGAATTTCTTCTTTTTCGATTTTTTAGGGCGGCCAACCACCCGGACCGTTGCCTTTGTCGATGTACGAGTTACAGGCTTGGGTCACAGCCTGCCGTACCTACCTTCAAACAGATATGGGTAGCTATTTGTTAAGATCGGGTCGCGACGAAAGTTTATTGCTAGGCGATCTTCATTTGACTCTACTCGGCTTAACACCGCCCGGCTTAGACCGAGTAGGGGATCTCTATTTAATCGTGGAAGTCGATAGCTACGGACATTACTTTAAGAGAGCAAGAAGTCGAGTTGCAAGGGGTCAGGCACCAACGTGGGGTAATATTACCTTATCAAATACTATATAATACTATACAGGGTGAACCACATGAAAAAAAAAAGAGTTGACGAAAAATTTGCTGTGATCACGCGAAAGCTCTCTTGAAACCACGATTCGTGGTTCATCCTGTATAATGCTGTGGCACGACGGAAACGCTCGTTTCAACTTTGTGTTTTTTCTCTGTTTTCTCCAAGGTGAGACATTCGTCGTTGAATTGGAAGGCAGCCAAAATGTTCGAATTCTATTGTACGAAGAATGTGGAACTCGTTCGGTGTTACGAGGCAAATGTGTACAGAGACTGAGCAGATCTTGGCTGCAATCGGACCAAGTGGAGAGGTCGTTGAATTTGGGTCCAGCCACTCTGGACGTGGCTCTTCGTTTCGTTCCAAGCGAAGTCACTTTAAGGCGGGTACCGTCTGCCAAACCTCAAGGTTTATTCGGAGCTAAAATCCAACAAGTGTGCAAGTACGTTATTCACGTTTATATCGTGTAAACACAGATGTGTTTATCCGAGACAGCAGTTAAGACAACTTTGTGTTTGTTTGCCTTGTAGACGTGAGAAACGAGACGTTCCTTTTATCATAACAGCCTGCGTGAGGGAGGTTGAAAGGCGAGGAGTCGGAGAAGTAGGTTTATACCGTGTCTCAGGTTCGGCGTCCGATTTAACGAAGTTGAGAAAATCGTTTGAAAGTAATTCGTACGAAGCAGAACAGTTGCTTAAAGAGGTACGCGACGGTCTGAGCTTAAGGGGGTAGACTCGTTTCCAGGATTGCAAGATGGGGTTTTTCTCGATATTTTTTGGAGATAAAAGATTAATCTAGACCGCAATCGCCCTCGAAAGTCCTATTTTTACGTTTACCAGGCGTAATTTGCATTATTCGGAAGCATAAAGCAGCGCATGTAGCTATATGCATAAAGTTGCGTCAGCTAAATACATGCTGCCGAATAAAAATAGGACTTTTGAGGGCGATTGCGACCTAGATTGATCGTTTATCTAGCGCTTTTAACTACTGAAAGCTTTGCATTATCGAGAAATGAGAAGGCACATCCCGCACCCTTGCAATCCTGGGAAAACGAGTCTGCCCCCCTTAAGAACCATCTATGCAATCTTCTTTTTATCAATGTTACGTTAGGCTAGGTTATGTTACGTCATATCATGTCTCCTCCATATCTGACATTTTCTAGGTGGACGTTCACTCGGTGACAGGCGTTCTCAAGTTGTACTTTCGAGAGATGCCTGAGGCACTTTTCACGGACGCCCTGTACCCAGCTTTCTTGGAAGCTTTTCAGACCGGCGAGCTGTCGAAGGGCGCTGCCTTACGAAGGATCTACGAGAGCCTGCCAGCTGTGAACAAAGCGGTGATCGACTTTCTGCTGACCCACCTGATACGAGTGAACAAACACGAGTCGCAAAATAAGATGTCCCTGCACAATCTGGCAACGGTGTTTGGACCGACGTTGTTACGACCCGTTACGAACTCGCGGTCCGACGCGAAAAGCCGCGACCCGTTGGCCGCGGGTACCGTTGACGTGATGGCGCAGGCAGGCATACTCTACTGTTTCTTGCAGATGCACATGCAACAGAACAATCAGTCACTCTAGTCGAGGGATTCTTGTTGACATGTCGTGGCGTTGGTTGCTCTGAGCTTGTACAACAATGCCGCGACTAACGCTCGATTTTGTAATATTCACAATTTTTTATAATATATATGTATGTATATGTATATATATACATATATATATATATATTTATTTTATTAGCCCTCCCGACGTATCGTTTATACGTACAACGCATTAATCGTAGTAGACAGGCTTTCACAATACCCAGACCGAAGGAATTCCTGAATTGCTGTTACGGGAACGTTTCGGTGTGCGTACGAGTACCGCGTAGCAAAGTGGACTTGTAGGCCGTCACATATTGGTCCTTCAAGCTCCGTAATATATTTTATACTTGTATTATCGCGAAGTCCTGGCTGACGAGGAGCCCGTAGGTGGTCCAACTGAGATAGCAACATTTTCCGATCGGTAACTGTTGGCTAAACTACTCTAATTATGCGAAGTAGTATTCGGAAGCTAAAAATATAGCTTCGAGAACGAATCTCTGACAAAAGAGGAAGATTATTTTCTATCCGAACTAATCCAACTATCTGTGCCCGAGCTGGACTAGATACAGGGATTTCCCGTAACGAGAGTTACTGTTTCACGCATATGAAACATTCGTAAAGACATTTTCGGGGGAAAAAAAAAGAATGAAAAAATTCAACATTTCTCCTGTTCAGAGAAACAAGTGGGAATCCGGTTCGCAATCGTATCCACGCTTTAGAACATAAGTGTTTTTCCAATGGGGCGTGTTCCTAACAGAGAGTCTAAATTTTTTTTACGCAACAACAACGTGACATACCTCCTCTAGCTATGTTCATGAAAATATCCACTTGTTCGAGTGAATCACGTTCCTAAGTATTCCTATTGAACAACTTTGGGAGATCACGTTCCTTCGTATATGCAAATCGAAGCTTAATAGCGACGCGATATACTATCATGTATGCTGCTGTATTGATTTTCGGAGAAAGTCGCGTGTCGTGGTCGTGAGCTGTTCTATTCTTTATAGAAATATTTTTCAAGAAAATACGCGCTCTCGAATTTTTGTAAAGGATATATTGACGAGCAGTGGAAGATGTTTTTAACGTTTAAGCTGTAATTAGACTCGCGTTTGTCTTTATTCCAATACACTACCACGTGGCGATTGTAATTTTATTACCGCTTCTACATACATATAATACGATATTTATTCGTGGTATTCTAAGTGACAGCATCTGTGTTCCTTGAACAATATTATCCCTGTGATTCTTTCATAATTGTTCACAGAAAATTCTACGTGTACGTCCAAATCGCGTATGTCGGTTTTTCAAGTCTAAATACAGCTTAATGTAGCACCAAAGAGAAAACAATTCTCTCGCATACATCCGATAGAGTATCACGATTGACCCTTTCAAGCATAATAAGTAGTCTGCGGATTTTATGCATTTATGACAAAAAGGGGTACGTACCAATTTAAAACAGTGGGCATATTAAAAAGATTTAGGTCCACTAGTATATTAGTTTCACCTTGATAAGATAATTAAAAGAAGAAAGAAATATTTTGATTTCCTGTATCTTGCAATCAATGCAAACATTCTTTTATTTCGCGTAAAGATCCGCAGTCTAATAATAAGCTACGTTCGCATTCTATTATCCACTGCATATCCATTTTACAATATACAGTTGTATTTTTCTATTATCGTATATCACCGAAACAATCGCACGTCTTTCTAACGATTGTATTCCGAAAATCGCTCTCTACGAAGTTGACACTCCATGCCTCAGAGGGTTGAAGCGATGGAAAAGCACATTTGGCAGTACAAATTTATTACTCTATGTAGAAGCCCTCCCCCTGTTACATGCTAGGACGTTTACAAACTACTTTAAATAACCGAGGTAACAAAGACGAATGAAATAAGGATCGAGTCTTGACGAGTGTTCGATAAAATCGTACATACATTATTATTATTATTATTAGCATCATTAAACAAAACGGGAAAAGAGACTACAACTGATATATCACATTGAGATACTTTTTCGGAAGTGACCATTGTGCTTGAACGAAGGCAACTATCGTATGAGTGGTTTAAGCGTGTATGCGTGTATATGTGTAACCAGCTGCCCATGTGTATTATATCGTAAATATTGGATATCTTTAATTTTTATATCGCATTTTAGCGTAACATGCGTCCTTCTTTTGTACATTCAACGAAAACTTGTAAAGATAAAAATTTCCGCTATCACGATTCATTATTATTACCATTAATTATTATCGTTTCGAGTTATCCCACGATTTGAAATTGATCGTTTGAAATATTTTTCGGTAACAGAGAACCCCCGATCATCTCGAGGTAGCTTTCTTTAACTTTCTCGCTAGAAGACGACGCGACGCGTACTGCCAAAAACTCCACACACACACACACCCGCACAGCGTATCCTTCGAATGCATCGAGGTATATACCGATGGTTTACAAACTTTTATATCGGAAGTGTTCGTTACCAATCCAAGATACGTGATTTGTTCGTTTTATTTGTATAAATAAATTTTAGACCGGAGCACGTTATATTATAATCACAATTGTTGTTTTACTTATAAAAGATACTGCATTCTTTTCAAGCGTACCTTAAAGAATACAGGCAATAAAAAAAAACAGATTGATTAAAAACTTGTACAGTAACATTGTAACTATTGTTTTATTCAGAATTGCGTAAAGGAGAAATCGGGCGTCGAAACAAAAGTCAAACATCTTTGATATTACTAAAACTTTTTGTCGCATACGAAAATCCATTGTCTACTGGTGGTCTATCGACTACTGTCTACCATCTACGATCTACCGATTAACTTTTTTCTTTAGTTTAAACGTAATTAATCATTTCTTGCTTTAACATCGAATCGGGACAACTGCGAGCCGGTGGGGGTACAGGAAGTTTAACCGGTGTCGCTGCTATGTTGTCCCATAGTCCAGGAAGCCGTGACCCGTCAGACCCATTGCATTGCATTCCTGAAAATAGGTATCGTTAGAAATTGGTCGACGAAGATTGGACGAAGATCCGCGGTTTAAGGAAATTTTGTCGAAATCTATTTTTACTCTACCCTTCTTTGGATTTAATTAACATTTATGGACCTTTAAGAGTTCTTAGGGACGTCTTAAAGACCTCTCGAATGTCCTACGAACGTCTCCTGAACGTTTTTTTAGACTGTGCTATCTGGGTTATAGTTATAGGGTTATGCTCAATGAAACAGCTATTCAGTTAGTTTAATTGGCAGAAATTGAGTACTTAAATGAGAATTCAATTCCGATGTTCCCGGTGAAAATAGACTTCGACACAGCATACGGAGGGTTAAAACGATAATTCCGAAATAAAAGATGATAGAGAGAGAGAACCTAATGGCGCGGCTTCGTAGAGATCATGAAGAGCCTGCACACGAACTTTGGTCCACTCGATACTTTTGTAATTCGCTGATATTCCCTTGTCGATGCCGGTGTGTTGACCATCCCATTCCCTCATGTATCGGAAGTAAGTTCTCAAGGCATCGTCGCTTATAGCACTTTTGCATACCTGAAACCGATCGTATAGAAACAATAGACCGATTGAGACTGCTATACACTAATTACGGACGTCGAATATGTATCACCTACCTCTAATCGTGCACTAGGATAATAGTGAATATAATTCACGCACATCTCGTCGGATATTGCGAAACCACCGAGAGTAACATTTTCTCTGTCCACAGTTCTGTACGTGCAAGTTGTTATCAAAGAGTCACCCTGCAACATGCTCGTGAAAGATCTCGTCCGAAATTCGAATTGCAAGCATCGCACGACACAAATCGAAAAAGAAAAAAACAAAACGATCGGTCAGAAGAGATTCTTACGGGCAAGATGGTGACCGGTTTCGGCAGGAGCCGAATCTCTTGAAAGTGAGTGGAATAGTGATTGTCGTAATTCAAGGGAGGCATCTCTTCTCCGTCTCGGATGTGCCGCGTGATAACTTTGGTGCCCGTTAGGTGCGTGTGAAGTTGCGACGCGAAGATGTGAATGCCATACTGCGGAAGGCCGACCCCTGTACATTCCTGAATGCAGTGTCCCGATAAAACGAACGATTCCTGCGGCAGTCGCAAAACGGAAAAGAAACATTCATTACTTCGGGAGACCGTGCGTTTCAGCAAAACGAAATCTCGGAATTTCGAAATTGATCTACTTGTTGCGGCGGTATCGCCATTTTATCCGTGTACTCTAAACCCAGCTCGATCACACCGGCATCGTACTTCCGCAAGCTGGACGTTAGAACAAATCGAATTCCCGAGGAATCGATCTTTCCCTCCTCGAGCCCGGGGTTGTTGTAATGGACTTCCAACATCGTGTAAGGATTAAAATCTTTTCCACCGATCGAGAGTCCGACTTCCTCGGGGTAGACGAACGCGTCCGCCCCCATTGCCCAGGCTGCTAGCACTTTCTTGCAGATCTAACAGGGAGAATCATACCGACGATTACTACGATGTACATATGTATATGGCGGCATTTTTTTCTGGCGAACATAGACCCAGATAGCACAAAGACATCTGCAGTTGGACATTCAGACGTCTTTATATTTCGTTAATAATTGGAGAGAAATACATGAGTTTTTTCTGGTCTGTCGGCTCCATCGCAAGGACCATCGTACATAGGGACTTCGAGGTCGGCGGGTCCAGCGCAGTGAAAGATTTCCATGTGGTGTACCAGATGCTCGTTTCCCGCTTGTATCGCTGGGCCAAATTGAAGGACATGATGCCTGCGAATAGATTAAAACGGTGGACTCGTTTCCAGGATTGCGAGGGTTTGGGATTCGCGTTCTCATTTATCGATAATAGAAAAATCGGATTTTTCAGTAGCTAAAAACAGTAGATGAAAGATCGATTTACAGCGCTATTGCCCTCAAAAGTCCTATTTTTCATTTACGAGGCGTAATTCGCATTATTCGGGAGCATACAGGTGAATAATGCAACTTACGCACCATAAAACGAAAAATAGGACATTTGAGGGCGATGGCCCCCTAGATTGATCTTCTATCTAGCATTTTCAACTACTGAAAACCCCCATTTTCCTATTATCAAGAAATGAGAACGCAAATCCCTTGTAATCACCCTTGTAATCCTGGAAAAAGGAGTCTCTACTCCCTTGAAGAGATATCTATTAAATTGCGATCTTCGCGCGTACCGCCAAATGATTTCTCTCTTTCTTACTTCCGAGACAAGACTGGTGGCAATTTGTGTACGCGACACCAATAAGTAGTCTCCTTGTTCGGTATTTTCACTTGGCGAGCCGATAATTCCAACTTCCACGCGTTCGAAGGAAAACTTGGTTTCTTGTGCACTAATCTGATCAATTCGGTCCGAGTCATGCCGGTAGTTTCCGCGTCCGAAATTTGCAGACCTGCCAAAGATGATAGCGGACCGACACCCCTCAGCCATACCAAATGCGTGGTACCTCTCTGGAATCGGTAATTGTTACTCAATTAATTATGTATACATACGGTTATACTTGCTACTACTCGGAGGAATATGCAGAGTAAGAAAATGAAGATTAATAAATGTGTACCAGGGTGGCTCTTATTTACTTTTGTCAAACATTTTTGTCAAGATTTCTTTTACAGCCTTTCTTTGACAGATATGTTAGACAAAATCTGTAGATTTGGACAGGCTGCGTCTTTTGTATGGTATTACCTTTTTTCGTGAAACAAACGGTTTACCAAAAAATTATAATATACTATATTAATAATATAATATAATATTAATAATTATAATATACTATATTATTATAATATACTATATTAATACTAAATTATAATATATTATAATATAGTTATTATATAATAACCTCCATGATATAGTCATTTTCGTCGCAAGTGTCGAATTTTCTGGAGAAGGTGAACTTGGTCACGTTCCCTCTCCGCCTCCATGCGAAATTTTCACAGTCCTGCTGCTCGTCCAAATTCAACTTGCCTTCTCCGTTGGCCCACGCGTCCTAGTACAAATACGTATAGAATTTAGAACACAGTATCGATACTTTGTATGCATAATATAAAAGAATATCAAAGAATTTCAGTGAATATCACAACCCTTTGTAAAAGTAAGATGAAAAGAAAAACAAGTTATGCTGGAAGCAATGAAGAACAATGGCTCCAACAATTTTAAGCTCTCTTTCTACCAAGGGATCCTACCTACAAGTTTAAAATGCGGTAACGAAATTATTGAAAAATCCAGAGGGAAACTGTCTGAACACTGAAAATAAAAATTAGATTATAAAATAGATATAAAATTTTTGATAATAAATGTTGCGTTCTACATTTATTATGGGACAAATGAGATTCACCAACTGCTGCTATTATTATGGGACAGAGGGAATATGAAAGATGAGCGAATACCTGTAATTGAACTTGACGATGCCAATCGGTCCATAAAATGCAATAATCGGCGGGCTTCGATTCTCCGTAATCCGAGAATCCAATGGCGAACCACGCGGTGTCCACGCCTACGAAATGGACTTCCGCGACGATTAATTCACTCATGAAATCAACTCTGAAACGTTCGAATATACCGGAAGCAGATATTTACTTTCGGACAATCTCTGGAAAAATATTTTTCGTTTCACTTTGAAATTCTACCTCCAATGGAAAGTGGCTTCCGGTCCGAGCGGAGTGCTGTGAATGCTGTTCGCTAAATCGAAATCTTCCGTTTCGCTCTGGCGATGAGCATGCCACGGCAAACACGAACCGGTGTTCAAAACCGCGAATAAAACGAAGTGGTACGATGTCAAAAACATTTTCGAAAAGCCGAGAGTAAGGATATCGTTGGATGGATATTCACAGATTTTTTCGAATGAAGCAATGAATAAACAGGAATTGTACTTTTATACTTGAAAACTTATTAACGTTTCATACTTGAACCGATATCTTTCGCGGTGTTTCACCTTTGTGCCGTTGATTTCTACTGAGAGAAACGGTCCGGATTGAAAAGAGGAATTTCGTATGAAGGCGGTTTGCCGCCGATTTCTTGCGGCGCGCACACGCAGAAATACATAACTCGTTCGCGCGCTCGAGTTCGCGCATCCCAAGAAACCCTGCGAATATGAACGATCAAAGGATTTCCACTTTAACCGACGTTATCGTCCGATAAATACATGCTTGTTGGAAAGTCTTTTTTACAGAACATTTAGTAAATCACCCAGATAGCATTGAGAATGTCTTGACACTGTCTTGAAATGATCGTCAGACTCATAAATAGACGTAGTTTGACCACTCTGTTTGAAGTCTAGTTTCGAGCGTTTCATTACGAAAGAAACGATACGAATATTCGTTTAAAACGACAATTTCAAAGAAATCAAGAACCATGACGTGCATATTTGTAAAATTTTTCGAGATTACAGACAATAAGCTAATATCTCGGACCAAGGTCAGCGATTAAGGTTAAACAAACGATATCATTCTGATTTCGTGACGCCTGAACTAATTGTTTCAATCTAATTCGTCCTTTCGCAATTTCGCTCAGAAATGAATCATTAGCACTCACCGTACCGGGTACAAAACGTATCGGAAATATATGTATATTGGTTTATATTAGGACCTTGAATAAGTTCTCGCTGTTTCCTCAAAGATGGTAGTAGCAGTACCCCGTTCGTGGAATTTCGAATGGTAACACACATGCAAGGCAGTAGTGTATCTAACCTCAAATTTCAGTGTACGGTAGTTCACTTTAGTGTAAACAAAGTAATTTTTTCTTAGTTCTGAAAATGTCTACTTTTGTGCCGAATAAAGTGTATTTGCGGGGAATTTTATTGCACTACTTTATTCAAAAGAAATCTGCAGCTGAAGCACATAGAATTCTTGTTGAGACTTATGGTGACAATGCTTCGTCGGATACGACATGTAAAGACGCTTCGACGGTTTCGACGCTTCAAACATAATGAATTTGAACTTGAGGATAAAGAACGTTCTGGCGCACCGAAAAAATTTGAAGACGAAAAGTTGAAGGAATTACTCGAATATATTATATATATTATACTTTGAATGAAATGTTTTTGTTCCTTATAATTTAAATAAATCTTTTATTTTGTAAAGGAAACAGCAAGAACTTATTCAAGGTCCTAATAAAAATTACAAGGCTAAATTTATTTAGATTTTTTTAGATGTTTCACAGTTTTTATAACAACACGTGCTCGAATAAAGAAATTTATTGATTAATCTCTAATGGAAGCATCTTTATAATTTAAATAATTAAAAAATAAACAACGTGAAAGTGGTCATTTGACCAGTCGTAAGGTAAGATCTAATAGCGCATAAATAGTATGCTGCCAAATGAATTTCATCAAATTTCTTTTGAAAAATCTGAAGCTGGGCTCTCCGAGACTCGGTCGTCGATATTGTCAAAATCGTGATATCGTTGGTAAACTTCATAGACCGTTTCGGACACGGTCGAGGTGTGCCAGATAACATGTTCTGCGATCGATTACGTTTGTCTGTATCGGCGTAAGTTTTATTTTTAAAAGACATTTCCGTTTACAGAAGGGAGCGGTGTCTAATCGGAATGCTTCGCGATACAGTATATGGCACTGTCAGCGAAACGACGCATGACGCTACCGTGTGAAACAAAAAAAATGCTGAAGCATTCAAAAATTGTCTGGATCTGGATGATCGAATACCATGGGTCGCATATTGCATTCCGTTTACGACGCGTGCCTCGCCTCGCCTCGCCATCCGAACCGCAATCAAGAAATTCCACGACTCTTATTGCGAGCAAAATTTTCGCGACACGCGCCTCAACGGGATAACGGCAGCGGCCACGAATAATTCCAGCCACGTGACACCAATTTCGAAATCAATTTGATCCTCGATATCCTCTTCTTTTATGCTGTTTCATTATCTTCTTCAAATCCGATGACAAATTCTGCGAAGAAATCGATTCGAAATTCACTGAAAATGTTATGTAATGTATTTGAACATATTTATTAACAATTCAACGATTATTAACAACTTTGACATGTTTGTTCTGCCAGTTAACGGGTGCTTGGAACTTCGCAAGAGACACAATAAAAGGAACACCTGGCAGTGGCTAACAGAAATATCGATTTAGCAAAGAAGAGCAAGATAACCGTTGGACTTCGAGTTCCGTTTATTTTCAAGATGGCGTCGTACGCGAAGGCGTCTTTTAAGATAATATTTTAATGTTGTCAGTTGCGTAAGCCGTTGAAGCTACCGGACATTATTTTAGTTAATCTTTCCTTCGTTCAAGTATACGTCTGATTTCTTCAAACTTGATCTACTTGTAAGTAACAACCGAATATTTCGGGTGTGTACATTCTAGGCTTTCTTGGAAGCAAGAGGTTCGACCTGCGAGAAGCAGTCATCCATTGTTCGCCTGTCCTTTCTTGGAGGAAAAGAAGAATCGGCCGAGCTTCGACCCTTGGGATCAATGAATGCGTTTTAGCAGTTAGGGGCCGGCCGGTCCTGTGAGACAGTCGCTTTCACGGATTCAAGAACGTACGGGCATGTGCCGATTAGTACTTGGAATCAGATCAATAGGTAAACGGGTAAAGTGGACTTCTCCGAAGCCTAGTCCTTCCGATAGTTTCTGAAGCAATAAGTCAATAGGACTAGTCCGAATGTCTACCTGCAGATGTGTTTGTGCTATCTGGGATGGGGTGCCGTGAAAGAAATTTCAAAGTCGGAAATAAGAGTCACCCTAATCTACACGTTACGGGACATCGCGTAACGAGATTTCACAGATTTCTCTCTATCCTTGAACGAACGAACGAATTTCTTGCAATCTTATCGAGATACACTGTATATACATAGTATTATGTATATGTATTTGTCGTTGGTATTAGCGCGTGCCCGACATTGTTTGCGGAACGCTAAGAAATAATGTTGGTGAATCGTGAAATAGTTGCGCGTTCTTGGATCATCTATTTATCTATTCACATTTTCATTAGGAGCAATCGCCGCAGGTGTTTCTCGTCGTTCGCGATCGATTCCCACGACTAACTGTCGCGAACGATTAGCCGCCGCCGCGCCGGCGAAAAGAGACGCATCTAGAAGTCGGGGAGGAGGCCGGATTGATCTCGATTGGAAATTTTAATCGTCCCTCGTGAATCGTAAATGACTGTCCCAAGGCGTCTCGGCGCTTCTATTACGCAATTGCATCGCTCCGCTGATAGGAGACACAATCGGAGGCGCCATCGCGCGAAGAGAACGATGACTCATTAAAAAAGTCGCTTGTCTTATCTCGTCATCGCGATACGCGAAACCGTGCGTCTTCCGAGTCATCTAACTCGACGATCCAGATCTAAAAATCTAGAAATATTCAAGAGAGAGGATCACTGTCGTTAATACTGCTGTTGACCGTGTTGAGACCGTTTAGAATGTAAAGCATCGAAGTGGATAAGTTCGCGACAGCGATAATCGCTCTCCGAACGAAGAAAGATAGAGTTTAGCGAGCCAAAGGTCGAGTATGGTCTCCGAATGACAAAAGGTTGACGACTCCCGGACTCGTTGCGCGCGTGTTAGCGGCCGGATGGACGCGCGAGCGCGTTGCTCTTCTCGAGTGCCTCGACAGCATTTCGCAACGCTTGGAAATGAAGCATTTTGGGGAAAAATGTTTCAGACAAAAATTGTATGGTTTCGAGGGGGACACAAATGGTGTCATTGATTTGATCTTGGATAGTCGTTTGAAAATCACGCGAAGGTCATCTTCAATTTCTTAAATAGAACTCCCTATTTTTTATTGCATATTCCTGTAAAGCTTGTTGTGAGAGCTTTGCAAAACACTCTAATAAATTTTTTTTCCTTGGATATTTGTCAAGTTATAAGGCTTGAAAGTGACAATTAAAGTATTCCACTATCGCCACGCTTTTCCATGGGTTCTTCCATAATCTGAGTAAAAAATATTTCGAACAGAAGAGTAGCATTCAGACGTCTACAAATTTCGATATATGAAAGTTGGAAAAGATTTTTTTTTACAAAAAATTGAGGTGAATTTGATTTTTTAATGCTAAAATGTATTTTGAATTTGGTAATGCCGCAGCTGATCTTAAGACGAATCCAACGATATATAATATTATAACCTTGATCCTATAATTAACGCTAAAATAGATTTTTCCACTTTTTCTGGCCAAATGGAGCACTGTGCACTTTGCATCGGTTCTTTCTCGACAGCGAGAAGCTTTCCACCATGGTCATATCGTTGGGCGTTGGGCTTCTCGCGCTCCGAGCGGCAAGAATCGTTGCAACGATAAATATGTGTAATGCTAACGACGTACATATTTCAGATTTCAGACGAAACAGTATCGCGAATGGCGAGAAGAGAGCTTTGCGATAATAGATGCACGGCACGAGGATCTCGGCACCGAAGACTTACGTCACCGATTCGAGCCGATCACGATATGCAAACGCATAAGTTATCGTAACGGTGATTTCTTATAAGCGTTTCTGGAAAACAGGGTTGGACACGTTCGTTTTCCGATCAACGACGCATTCACGATCGTTAGCATAATGGTAATCGATTCGTATCTGCGAATGGTCTTGTCTCTGTTCTGTAGATAAAACGCAAATTATTATTTATCAACGTGTTCCTTCCGAACGTTTTCTCCGTTAAGTAGAGTGCATCATCCACACATCGCGCGACCACGCTTACAGTTCCCGAGCGGCTAAAATTTTCAATTAGACCCAATTAGAACTGATTAAGTTGGAGCGACGACCACTGTCTTCCCGGAGGACTGCATAGGCTAGCGATCGCTGGTCTCTATGTCCAGCAATATTTTTTCTAACTTATTCAACATCGCAATACTTATCTTAGGATACTATAGAATATAGAGTTTCCGAACAATTGGTAGACTAGAGGAAATAAACTGGCATGGGATAAACAAACATTTATTTTTAGAAAACGATCGACAAACAAGTTCCAATTGTCGACTCTGGCGATGGAAGTTGTGCGGCTAGATAGAGTGTAAGGATACACGTTGAAAGGATCAAAGCGAGGGAAGATTTATAGTATTCGCACAGACACGAAACGTATCCGACCAGACAAATATTCTTCAATGCATTTGAATGGAAGTGTTTATCCCTTTGCACTCCTTGTCGAGTGTGACTCGACATCAGAGAAATAAAGAAAAATGTAAATAAAACAGGTTCTTATACATATGTACAGTAAACTCGCGTTTACCGTCCAACAGCCTGTGTTCTGCACAGATTATTTTTTTTATGACTGCGTCTACCGCGCCGAGAGTTCAAAAGAAAGCCGAAAGGAGAGGAGGACAACATGACAGTGGAGTGAGTAGGCACTGGACAATGATCGCGTACCTGATCGCGGACAGTGAACGCACTGTACTGTATTTGGTTCTTCCTTGATTTATATTTTTTCAGTTAAAAGCAAATATAAGTTCTACAAATATGAATTACAACAAAGTTTGAGAGCTGTATTAATATATTTAGTATAGAAAATTGTTTAAAGTAAGTTTGTTGGCAACAAATTTGCTAAATAATTCGGAGTGTTAAGGGTTAAACTTGCAGTAACGGAACCGCACAGACACGTACCGTCACTTCTACTCAAATGCATTGTAGAATATTTGTCTAGTCGGATACGTTCCGTGTCTATGTGGATACTATAAATCAACCTTTACTCGTGGGTACAGCGTGGACAGCGTCGCCGATACAGGACAACAATGCCATGAAAGTACCGCCTACGGTCCTCGAAGTAGGTACTAACAAAGGATTCGAACCTTCCTCGTTTGGGTTCTAGAATCTACCTGAAGTTTGTTTTCTACCTTGAAGATGTTTTCCTTTTTCTTAAAAAAAAAAAACTGCACAAAATGTATGTACGAATACCATTTTCATTTTGCAATTTATAAACTTCTTTAAAATCACGATATCAACTATCAACAATCTACTACAGTTTCACTCTTCTAACTTTAACTGTAGCAAATTCGTTATTTATGAATGTGTAGTCTAGATTGGCAGTCAGTGTAGATTCCATAGAAATTAATTACAGATTTCTAAAGTTTGTTTGGCTGATTGAACTTCTCAAGTAGTGTTTTATCAATTTTAATTTAGAAAAACTTCTTTCACCACTACTTACCTACAGGGAGTGTTAATAAAATTCTCAAAGCTACAACACAGTATTCGGATACAAGGTACACCTCGCGACAAAAAGGTAGCACATTATACAGATGAATGGATGTTCAGCTTTTCAAGTAGTATATTACATTGCTTCTGACCTGGGTAACAAGAACAAAAAATTATTTCAATATGTTTCTATGCATTTATTACGAGAAGAAACGTTTTTAGTCTTCTTCTAGTGTTTTTAATGCTTGTCCAGGTTTTCGGTATCATGGAACACTGTGCGGCAGAGGCACTGATATACATATATCAATGGGAAGAGGCCTGATCCCATCTCCAGCTACGATACCGGTTGGCAAGTGGCGAGTGGCGAGTGGCGAGCAGTGGCGAGAGCGTCAGCGCGTAGCATGATGCGAGTAGAAGTGGAAATGGAAGTGGTAAGGGAACACACGACGATGTGCCCGCACGCCGCGCGAGACCGCTCCGCTCAGCTCGGCGTGGTTCCGCTCCTCCGCTCGTCGTTCGGCGTGGCAGTCGGTGTTGGTGTCAGTTCCCAGCAAACACCGAGTGCTCGCGCTTGTACGTACTTCGCTGTCGAAGCGAGTGAGCCACGTCCACGGTAAACCCGCAACAAAAACCACATCAAAGGAATGTAATCTCCATACGAATGACCGATCTTCTGCCCGTGTACGACGCGCTCCAATACAGACTGTTCTTTGGCCACGGTAAGTAACAGAGCGGCGTCTCTCGACGACCGCTAGACGAGAAACGAGAGCCGTCGTCGATCATCCACTCAACCACTACCTACATATCCGCAGAGGCGTGTGCACGCGCCGGATTGAAAGTTCCGTTTCAATGCGAAAACACATCCGACGATTCACTCGATCTCTGTTTCACGTGTTCTTGTCGGTACTCCATTCTAGACAGTCCTTAGAAGCTGCTCCGTTTCGTAGATTTTCGAACGGAAGCACGTGGACCGCGGACCTCGGAACTTGTTCCACGCTTCGTGCCCTGGCCCTCTCTTCGCGCTTTATACTCGGTTGGTTCACCGTTATAGCCAAAATCTGTAGATTATTTAAAATCTTATGTAGCTTCATTATTATTTTCCTTGCAGTTTAAAGTTTGAAACACGTCTTCATCCGGAAAACTGTCGTACTTTCTCTTCGAGAAAGAAAATTGATATTTTTTATATGGCTACATTTATGTTAATGCTTGCCCCACGATTTATTTTACGGTTTCAGTGATTAGAAGTTTCTTTGTAGTTCGTGATTTCCTAAAAAAGGAGAAAATTTATAACTATTGTATGACTATACATGTTCTTCAATAACTATACATTAACAAAACTAAAATAGAATTATAGAATCTCGTCTCGATTTAATGGAAAATGATAACAAAGATATTTATTAGACTCTGGTCAGAATCTTCATCACGAGTCTAACACGATATTGTAGGATTACAAGCGAATCAAATTTTACTTCAGTTGAAAAGAAAGACGTAACATTCATATTTGTTAGATTTTAGGCTCGTTAAGGTGGTAGACTTGTTTCTCCAGGATTGCGAGGGTGCGGAATGCGCGCACTCATTTCTCGATAATACATACAATGATGGGCTTTTCAGTAGTCAAAAACGCTAGATAAAAGATCGATCTAGGGCGCGACCGCCCTAAAAAATTGCTATTTTCTCGTTTACGAGACGTAATTTGCATTATTCGGCAGCATGTAGCTATGGAAATAGTTGTACGCTTCCGAATAGTGGAAATTACGGTGCCGGAAAGAAGGCATTCGTTGCAGGGCCTCCGGGTAAAATAATCGAACAAATCTGAAATCAAAATATTAAGTGTATAGCCTCTAAGTTGCACTATGTGGAATTTTTTTCATTACTTTTCTTTCTTGGTTGTGACTTAATGAGAGTTTTCCTGAAACTTTTTCTTGTGGGGGGGGGCCCGAAATTTTTGACCGCTTAGGGTCCCCACTTGTCCTAATTCACTCCTGATCCCGCACCCTTGGAATTCTGCAAACGAGTCTACCTAATATATGTATACTATATACGTAATACATATATTCATATTTTACATTAATATATACTTAACTTAAACTGATACATGCTTAATTACGTTTACATTGTAGCATCTTCTTGCGAGACGGTGTCGTTGCACCATATATGCTAACGGATACAGTTTGGACTGCCTGTGCGTTTCGATTAAGTAATAGTTTACGCTAAAAACAGAAACAACATTGACAATCTCGAAACTACAACCAATGTCGTAGGCCGTAGGCGTATACATTTTAATGTTATCCAGCATTAATATGAAAACACATTGCGTCGCTATTACGGAACGATCGCAGCGAAAGTGAATAATACATTAATTAATCGTAAGCGTTGCACGGCTATCGGAAACAAGCGCAAGAATCAGTGGCGCGTTACCCTATGGGCAACTTGGGCAAATGTCCGGCGCCCCGAACACAAACCAAGATCCAAGATCGAAATTCTACGTTTTTCTCATGAAGTTATTTAGCTGGGTTTAGTGGCCCCGAAATTCTACTTTGCCCAAAGCCCCAACTGTGTACATAGTTATAACGCGCTACTGGTAAGAATAGAGGGTATTGGAAAGAAGCGCAAGAATAGGGAGATAATCGAACAAGTCGATGAGGAGATTCAAAATATGTAGAACTATGAAGATAATGGGTTCGATTTTCCTCGGAACAATAACGATGCAACGCACGATCGATTCGTCTCGAATCGCGACTACCGCAAGTAGGAGACACTAGTAGAGCAATTAAATTTAAATTTATAACCGGTGCCGACGACACTTGTAATTGCTAATTAAACTGGCTGCCTTTATAAAAACGCAGATGCAGATACAGATAACGCGATGCGGTTACGCGCGGTCTGTCGCGCATTTTCTGCTAGTAGACGACGCGACGGGACGCGCGGGGCGATTCTCGCTTCATCGGAATGGATTTCTTTCAAAGAATCATTTTTTCCAGCTGACGTGACACGACAGTATAATTCAATTCAGTCGCACGTGTAATTGCTCGTTCCACCAGTTCGTATGTACCCGGTGCACCTTTTCTAGAACAATTTATTAACTGTGCAAATAAGCTCTTTCCCCTTTTTTTCTCTACGATCATAACTTCTGACTGAATTCGAATTACTTCCCGATTTTGGTGCCATCTGAAAGAGCGTTCTTTTAGGTTTAAGATGAGTCGCGATAAGCGTTTTAGGCGTTTCCAGTCCTGTGTGACAATTTCAAGCAATACATTTGTGTCACTGCTTACTCTTTGCATTCCAGCTTAGGAAATCAGCTGTTGAAGCCGCTGAAATGATTTGTGCGGCACCGGGAGAAAACGCTGAATCTTACAGAACATGCAAAAACTGCTAAAAGATTTAAAGCCGGAGATTTTGATTCGGAAGACGACGATCATTCAGGTGCATTGGGAAAGTTCGACGAGAAATTGCTCAACGAAAATCCGACCCAGACGCAAGAAGAATTGGCAGAAAGATTGGGAGTGACCAGACAAGATTCTGGAAGAAGAATTAGGAAGATACAGGGGAAAGACCTTATTGGCACACCTAATATATATATATATATTGTATTCTTCTCTCGATTCCGCAAAAACGCTCGGAAAGACTGTCCGCGTTTCCGGTTTTGCAAGAACTTGACATCGAACCGATTGCGTGTACACGTGACTCACGCGCGGAACATTAGGAACAATATAACGCTGTCCAATCTATTTCAATTATACGGACAATGTTATCTTCGAATCGCGGAATCGGTGTCTACAGCGTACATTTCGTTTTTATCGCGAACGAACGCGCTTCGACAGCCTAATCGCGATCGTTCATACGTAAGTTTCGCGGAAGCATTTCGTATAACGTTCACGAGCGTTATCTCCTATGTCTGTGCGAATGTGTCGATCCTGCGATACAAGCATGTTCCATAAAGTTTTACCGATCATCGATATTTTTTCACGGCCGTCGTAAACTTGTCGCGACAAGTGCAGTGCACTTTCGCGGATTACTATCGAAGTTGTCGTCCCTTGATGCCGCGAGCGCGGGATAGTATTTTTAGGTTGCCGTCACGTTACACCCAGTCTATTCTTGTACCTCCACGGGGACACATTCAAACGTCTTTCTTTTCCTTTTCTTCTCTTAAGGGGGTAGCGTTGCTTCCAGAATTGCAAGGGTGGCTTAATACGCGCGCCTCCTCGGTTCTCGATAATGCAAAGTCTTTCCGTAGTCAAAAGAGCTAGATAAAAGCGTAGTTACGAGGCGTAATTTGCATTGTACGGCAGCGTGCAGCTATTGCAGCTTGAGAATAATGCAAATTACGCCTCGTAAACGTAAAAATAACAAATTCGAGGGCGAGATTGGCTATGTTGTTTCTGTTTTAGTGTAAACTATTTCTTAATTAGTTTTAATAAACGCACAGACAGTCGAAACACATAATTTCACTTTCGAGATATTGCCGTTTAAAGTTTTGATCACTAACGCTTTGCCATAGGATATCGGTTCAATTGCATTATGTTCTTAAGACTTTCGAATTTATTTTCATGACTTTTTTTCTGATAAAGACGTACATCCTATCTCAATTAATGCATTAACTGAAATTTTTTGGAAATGTGCCATCAAATCATGTCAAAAGCGCCAGATAAAAGATCAATGTAGACCGTATCGCCCTCGAAAGTCCTATTTTTACGTTTACGAGGCGTAATTTGCATTATCGGAATCATACAACTGCGCGTGTAGCTATTTTCGTAGTTACATGCTGTCGAATAATGCAAATTACGCCCCGTAAACGAAAAAAGAGGACTTTTGAGGGGGATCGCGACCCAGATCGATCATTTATCTGGTCTTCTTGACTACTGAAAAACCCCATTTGCAATCCTGGAAACGAATCTACCGCCTGAAGGGCATCGAATCGCAAAGATTCGGAACACAATTTCGCGAAGTCCATCGAAAAGCTTGTCCGTGTCTGCCTTTGGTCGAAAGTTTCGAAGGCTATCCAAGAATTGGTATTTAACGCGTTGTCTATAATCACCGGTGCACACACGTGCGGATCCGCGAAGGTTTCGACCGTGTTCAACAACAATTTGTTTAATTATCGCCGTAGAAATGGCGCGCGACTGCTCACTTTGTTATCGACAAATAGACGATAATCGAAAGAGCTAATAAACGCCAATGGAAAAGTTGCGGCCTCAACCTCCGTCCGTCGTCGTTTCGTTCGCGCTTCTGTTTCAAGAAAGACTCCGAATTATATTGTCAGAAATATCGAATATATTTCGAACGACGCGTCGCGTCGTCGAGCTCGGTCATTATCGTTGCTGTAGCTATCGAAAAGAAAGACGCACGAGCAGGGAGTACACAGTAAATAGCAGTGACGAGAAGACTGCGGATTTTACGCATTTATGACAAAAATGGGTACATGTAATTTAAAATATAATAGTAAAAACGTTAAAACGATTCAAGAGCGTCCATATATGGCTAATCGCAATTAACGATTAATAAGTATTTAATTGTTAACCGCAATTAACGACTAAACTAGGAGATTAATTGTTAATTGCGATTAACGATTGAAATAGAAATTTATTCGTCAATCGTTGATTAAATTTTTGCCGAAGTCTGTCCGCAGTCTAGTGATTAGTACGCAGCGAATATGTAGTAAGAGAGGTCAAAGTATCGGTAGCAGCAGCTCTGTTTATCTCGGACGATTTTCCTCGCACAGATTTCCCTCGTGCCAGGAATTATTTTATTCGGTGATACGCCGACACGCGTAATCGCGGCTGCCAAATACTATCGGCTGTCGGCAACGAGAATCCGACCTTCACCTTCGCCTACGTTTCTGACCGTCGGCGACAGACGACGATTGACAACGATTGACAATGATTGACAACGATTTCACCGATTCGTCTCTAGAAAGCAAACGAATGAAACGAAGTAACACGGCCCACAGACGACACGATTATGTAGTTTTCTCGTTCATTCCAAGGATGATCAACTTCTGACAGGATTACTGAATTTTCCGAAATGTCTATGAAGTTTGAATAACACAATTATTTGGAAAAAGTTGGCTCTGCTACACAATGTAAGAAGTTCAAACAGCACTTTCACGCATAGAGATTCTCTATTGAATAAAGGCTAAAGTCATTTACTGCTATTCACGCAGAGAATTTTTCTTAACTGGTTATTTATTAGTAGACAGCGGATCTTGATGCAAAATAAAAATTGTCTACCTGAATTCTAACAAACTGGAGCAAAATATAATAGATACATGAGGTTCTTTCTTAACGCGTAACCGCCGGTGATTATTGCATAATTTTGAAGAGTCTATGGTACATAGCTAAACATTTTTTAATGGAACCTTCAATAGCAACAGCAATTTTCAATGTGAACAAACAAGTCACCCTCCATAACATCATCTAATAGTTTTATTTAAGATTGCGATGTAATAGAAAATTTCTATGCTTTCCTTTGGTTCGGCACAATTATTGAAAATCCTATTACATAATAGGCTTCCGGTAGATAAATTGTTAATATGGTCAACAGGTTGAAAATAATGTAACAGTATGTTTAAATTCTTCTAACTCGAATGTTTTTACTATTTGGAATTTCACCTACTCATTTTTCTAATAAATTCATCAAAGCCGCTGTCTAATTATTAGTGGTTTTACCTTACTGCGGCACATTGTCTTTGAGACGGTTGAAGCAACTTAGTTTGTTGTACGATAAATTGCATCGCCTGTGGACCGTTTAAATCTAACGAATAGCCTGACGAGGCGTTGCAAGTTGTGAGACGTTCGGAACCACCGCGCACCGCCGGGAAATAGGCGTTACCCGGTCACCGCGACATCGAGCCCGATTTTTCATTGATACTTGCACTCGATCGAGCTCGTCCTTGATTTCTTCGATGATCCAACGCATGTTAGAACGCCGCGTTCGAATCGAAGCGAAGCGAAACGGCGGCGCGCCGGAGCCGGCGAGGTCGAGTGCAACTGGAATTGAAACCTTCGAACGACGAATTCGGAGCGGGAATATATCGATGCGCGATGAACTTCTGAAGTTTACCAACGATACATGTAGAAAAATGACAAGAAAAGCCGAAAGCGATGGGGTAAAAAGGGTAAACAAGTTCAAGTTTATAAATCTTCAGGATAATGAAAATTTTATGTTTAAAGTTCATAGTTCAAATGTCGCATTATCGGCGACAACGGAGTGCAAAGGGTTAAGTGGTTTATTTGAAAAAGGACAGTTCCTTGACTGCTACTTATATTAATGGAGCTTATTTTTGTGGAACTTCTATTCGTTTTTCCCTAAGTAATAAGACAATTAAATAAAGGAGGAACCAAATACGCATCAAACCCCGTTTTATTAATATTTCTCTTTCTCTGATGACGAGTCACACTCGTCGAAGGAGTGCAAAGGGTTAAAATAGAACTCGGGAGAGCTATTTGATCTTGCTGATCGTTGCTGGCCCTTCATCTTTGGATTTTGTATCGTTTCAGTGACCACGGGAGAAGAGCGTGCCGGCGTTTTCTAAAGCGCCTGAAGAGGTCGAAGACCAGGCTTCTGTAATCGATGGGTTGAGAACGCGAAATTCGTGCTTCCCAGCGTTTTTTTCTCACGTTGTAACCAAGGTGTATAGCTTACCGATGAGCCATGCTGAAGGTAGTAGGAGCCTCCTGGCTGCAGACACGCATCTCCACCTACATTCTCGTCGCCGTTGCTCTCCTGGGAATTGGAGCGATAATCCTCGGCGAGTTTGGACAGTAAGCTATCCTCGTTTTTCTCTGCGCTATACGTCTACGCCTTATCTACATTTCCGTATATCTACGATTACTCGCATATTCGTCGCGACAATAGGCAATAGGGAAAATTGGAGCCGGTAGCGTCGGGATTTTAGCGGTAACGAGCTCGATAAGACCGGTCGCAACTTGTCGCTCGAGTATCGGATAACGCGAAGCGCGACGTCTGGCTTCTCGAATTCTTACGTCTTGTGTTTTACGTGTCGCGGGTCGGCAAACATCCCGTTCAATGGTTTATCTTGCACCAGTTGTATCGCACCCTGTCTACATCAGAGTGTATTGAATACCAAGAGCACGATTAGTTGCTCGTTGAGCCGCGATAGACCATCAACGGATCTTGACTGCGTTTCTCCTAACAAGTATCTTCTGGAAAATCTTCTCACGGAAACTCTGCTTCGAACTAGAACTATACTGACAATGCTTCTCGTTTTTTCCTCGACAGCGTTGAACAAGATGGCACTTATTCAGCTACCGTGTCGTGGAATCGAAAAGGTGGGTACCGCATCGACTTCTGGGGCCAAGGCAACGATTTGAACGCAGTGCCGTCGCACGCAGCCCGTGCTTACTATAAAACTGGAATTTTCGAGCATGGGTGAGCATGGTTAACAGTTGGTAGTTCGTATATGCCTGTGGCACAACGAAGAAAAGTTTTCTCCGTTCCTTCCGTTGCGACGATAACGATAAGCAATGTTACAGGTGGTCTTACATCGAAATTGAAACCTCCTCAAAATACCCGGACACTGTACAAGCCTACGCCGCCGGTCTCCTGGAAGGCAGCTTGACTTGGCAGTTGATCCATCATCATTGGCACAACACCGTCAGAGTGGTATGCGAGGAGAAGGTTGCCGAGTGCCAGATGTTGACGCGATATCTTCGGGAAAATACTATCACGATTCGCCAACGCGCTGAACTATTGGAAACCACGGATCCTTTTTGGCATATGGTACGAGCGTTTCTTTTTTTTTCGCTTAAGATGGTTCGTCGATATATTTTCAACCGATCGGATCCATAAAAAATAAATATACAAATATATGTATAAATAATAGCACGTAGATTCTGTGATAGATATAAATATACTGGCAGAAGCTGCTCGGGCAGAACGGAGGCAGCTCGGTCCTGGATTCTGTCTGCGTCACACTAATATTAGTCTCACAGACGAAGTACCTTGTGTCTCTATGTTAGCGCGATATGCCCTGAAGGCAGAATTTAGGGCCGAGCTGCCTTCGTTCTGCCCGAACAGCTTCTGCCAGACAAATGCCGGCTCTTTTTGCCAGCAGGCCGAAATAAATACATAAATACTACTAAAATAAGTAGTATTATATAGTATTATATAGTATAATGTATTATATATTATATAGTATAAAAATATAAATAAGAAATACGTATGCGTGAACGCCGCGTCGTTACTGCTGCAGGTACGATTATTTTACATGCAATTGGACGGATTGGAAGCTGGCTGGAAATTCGCTGTACGCAGAAGTCGCGTGTCCGTGTCACTGGAATCCGACGATTTCCTTTGGCTCGCTCTGGCTTCCGACATACCCGGTTTTCAGCGGCTGTTCAACCTATCGGACATCCCCCTAAGCTCCATCATCTTACTGAAATCATTACCGCGAGACGATTCGGAACCTTTGATCGCGGTTGGCCATAACACCGCTACCTCGTAAGTACATAGCATTACGTTTTTCTCTCGATACGATGTTCAATTACTTGACCAAACCGATAATTGTTCCGTACTTTTGTCCACGCGGCAAGGACAGCGTCCACCAACGTGGGTACCAACCACCAACAGCGATACACGCAGAGAGTTATTCGCTGCCTTAACACTAACTGTACCGCAACCAGTCAAATCACCGCTTTCACATTGTTTATTTATTTAATCGTTGAAATTATAAAGATGCTTCCATTAGAAATGATTCAATAAATTTCTTTATTCGAGAATATTCTTTTATTCGTGCTTCAGTATAATGCCGGTTACCTGCTCGCCAGGATGGGCTCGATTTCTGCTCGAGGCAGGCCTGGCTGACTGGGAATATATACCCGATACGTTTCGTACCCGGTATGGTTAGTGTTAACCACCGAACGTAAACCTAATCGATCTTTCGTTTACAGTTACTCCGAAATGTTGAGACTTCTGAAGAAATACACGTTCGGATATCACGTGTTGCCTGCCATCAAAACTGCCGCACCAACTCCAGCCCGGACGATAGTAATGTCATCTTATCCCGGAGCTTTGTCGTCCCGAGACGAGTTTTATTTGATGCACGGCGAAGATCGTAAATTACTTGTAACTGGGACGTCTCTATTGGCGACAAACCACAGCGGATGGAGCTTCTTGTACCCAAACGATCACGTACGACTCGTTTGCAATTACCAGACAGCGGCTTTTATTTGATTTCATTTAATTTCATTATATTTGATTTGATGCGTTTCAGGTGATGCTGTCGGCGAGATTGATGGCGGCAAATCGTTTGGCAACGAACGAGCAATCCTGGTTCAAATGTATGTCTCATCAAAACGGAGGAGCTTCCGCGATCCAGTGGATCGTCTACGAGCCGCGTTCTACGGCCATGCTGCTGGTGGAGCAATTGCCAAGCTTGACCGTCGCTACGAATTACACGCACGAGTTCAAGAAAGCTGGCTATCTACTTTACAGCGGTATATCGAATTTTCCGAATGTCAACGACATTGTAAAACCTGCCAGAAAGGATACGAACGAAGACGAATGGAAGAACCGTTTGGCGCGTTTGCAAGAGAACATCACTACATACGAGCAATTTCGAAACACGATGCGTGGATGCAGCCAGGAAGATTGCGAGACTCCAAATTCAAAAGTTGATCCACTACAGGAATTAGCATATCGCGGTGATTTAGATACGGTGCCGGTGCCGTACGGTATCATAGACAGCAAAATTTTAGCCGTCGACAGCGATGGCTACGAATCTTTCGAAGCGTTTTCAGGACCAACTGTAATACGATCGAAACCACCCTTCAAATGGTCTGAAAAATTTCCAAACATTTCGCACATAGGACACCCGGATACTTTTGCTTTCGGAAACGTCGCTCATAGATGGGTTTGGACTTGATCGTCCTGTCAGTCTATTACTAAATCCTAGAACAGGCATGGGCAAATTTTTGCTCCATCGGAGGCATTTTCAAGGTATACCCTCACTTCTCCCGGCCGCCGACGCGCCCTGGGGAAGTAAGACGGGGGGGCGCATCCCTTGAAAATGGATGCTCTAATCGAGCACACATTTGTCCATGCCTGTTCTAGAATGTGTACTCGTCATTTCGAAAGCGATATTTTATATTTTCAAACATTTCAACTGTTCCTTGTATGTGGATCATAATCTCCTTTAGATGAAATTTTAAGTAATGACATTATTATATATATACATACATATTTTTAATTTGTAAGCTGGCTCTTATCTTAGCCACCTTTGGTAACATTTTATGAAGTAAAAGAAAAATCAAACGCACTGTCTCATTATTACCCTCGTCGCTACCTTTTCGTATTATAAAACGCGGTCGATTGCAAAAATAGCGATTTCTTTATACGCGCACGTAATAACATATGTAACGTAATCCATGCTTTAGTGTAAGAAGTGTGCCAACGAATTTCGACAGCTCCGAAAGATAGGAAAAAACCGCTTGGACGCTTTCAAGTTTCGAGTAGAAGGGAAAAGAAAATGTGTTTAAATATTGCTTGCAAACGAATCAGATTTTATTTCATATAAAAAGGAACGTGCAACATTCATATACAATATTTGTTAGACTTTGTTAAAATCTTCATCACGATAGACAAGTTTCAAATCGGCACCTCCAACACAAGGGTAGTTATAGGATGAGCATGTGGTTTCGTGAATTATGCTCCATTTCTTCTGTTCTGCTCAGCAGAAAATTACAAAAAAATTCATGAACATTCTACTTAATAGCACAGATGACAGCGAATTATTTTAGAATTTTTAATAATTTTAAACATTTTTTATATCGATTTTATTTTGAATTGAATAGATTTTATATTAAAGTTTTCAGAGTGGCAGAAAATTTAATAACCCTCTTCCGTCCCTGATTTCATAAACTGAATCTGTCTCACGGTGTAAACAGTTATTTTTCGGTGTATTTTTAATCATACTGTATGGTTAACATTTATTACATACTTAATTTCCGTACGAATGCGAATGCGTGCGAGAATGTTCATGGTTTAAAAGTTATTCTCAATCTCGAGTTTTATTGTCTATTTTTACGAAAAATTTAGATGGCAAGGTGGTCAAGGGAGTGCTCGTTAACATCAGTAGCAAAAGGAATTGTTATAAACATTAAACAGCCAGAAATAATAAATTTATCTGTGAATTGTATCGAATAAATTAATGCGTGCGAATGTTATGGTTTAAAAGTTATTCCGTATCACGAAAACTATTAGCCACTTTGACTAAAAAATTAGGTGGTCAGATAGCCAAGGAATTACTTGTGGACATCGCTGTAAAATAGAATTGTTATAAACATTAACCAGCTGGAAATAATAAATTTTTCGATAATTATCACGGCGATCGACATCGATCGATATTCGGCGGAGTGGGGGGCGCCGCTCGAGCTCGGCGGCTCGGCGAGAGCTCTCAGTCAGTCAGTCAGTCGGGCCGGGGGGAGCGGCGCGAGCGGACGTGCTTCGGGACCAGGAGCGCCAAGAGGACCGGAGGGACCAGAGGAGGACCAGAGGAGGACCAGAGGTGGACAAGGGGTCATCAACAGCTACCCTGGCCTACCTTCAACACCAGTAAGTTTTATTATTATTACTAACATTGTTCAATCTTTGTCTACCCAGCTTCAACAAACATGTTCTTCAACTGCTCGTTCAACGAATACTATCAATTTTTATCTTCAATATGCCAATTGGAATTTCCATCGAAAATTTCAATATTGAGTCTTCTTCAAATTTATATTCCTTGATTGAAATTGGTATTCTTCCAATCGGAGGTCCCTCAGGGGCTCACTCACGGATGGGAGTGGTTACAATTGCTCTTGTTAACTGGTTGTATTAGCACTTTTGTGCAAGATTATAATTGCTCTCATGAGCTGGTTCTGTGGTCGTATTCGCACTCATGTACAGTGTTATAATTGCTCTTGTGAGCTGCTTCGCTGATTGTATTCGCACTTCTGTGCGGGATGGCAATTGCTCTCATGAGCTCTGGTTCTTTCGTTGTATTCGCACTCATGTGCATGATTAGGTTTGCGCTTACGTGCGGGTCTCGTGAGCTGGTTACATTCGCACTCGTGTGCATGATTTAATTCTGTATTCAACAGCATTGTTTCTAAATACGATTAGTCTGTTTCAGCTAGATTACAACAGCCGGCTGCTAACGAGGACGACACATCGAATGAAGAGGACACACCAACGAAGAAGAAGACTGCAGTGTACTTTTAAGTTAGTTATATTTGGTTTATATATTAAGATTGTATGTCGTCATTGTAAATATGTCGAGTAATTATTGCCGTAAATTCACTTTGCTCGTTTCCTTGTTTCCGACACAGCCTTCTGCTGTGTCGGACCTTGCTTGTATGTACCAGACCGGTTGGAGCCGGTATTCGGCGTCGATACATTGAGAGGGATGGTTCATTGAGACCTGTTCACTCGTGTAACCATGCTACAGTGTCCTCTCTATTCGTCATCCTACCCGAGTCACCTCAACGCATTGCGTTGTCTGGTGACAGGTAGTTGGCAGAGAAATGGGATATCGTTTGAACACTTCTCACTGTCCATTTCTCTTGGTGAGGACACGTCGGGTATCGGCTCCGGCCGGAACTGGGCTGCAAGCATTGTACGCGCCGCGTCACCTTCGAATCAGAGCCTTCTGCCTGATTCGCCTTTGATCCCCCGTGGATCGAAGACTTCTTCTCCGATTCACACCTTTTGCTCCGCGATAATTACTCGATATACTTGCGTAATTTAGTATTAAGTCTGTCGTTGTAAGAAAGGGAGCCAGAAGGAATATTGCATTCGTTCTGACTCCCTTTCGGGTCTCTTGTGCAGCAACCTCCTCGTGGTGAGACCTGGGAATCGGTATTATCCTTTATTTGTAAGAACTTCTAGTCTCTTATGAATAAAGGATAATGCCGAGCTAATAGCTGCACATTGTACATGTACAATTTTCGATAATATTGTGTACTACAATTTAAGACTTGCGAGATATAGAAACATATGTATTTCATTAAATTGTATAGGAATTTACTTTCAGGTAGATTGCTGTCGGCCAAGGGTACATCAATGCTTTCTTCGCTTACCCTTGGCCTATATTGGGTTCGTTATTTCAATCTGTGATTTCGACAATTTTTATTTCTGAATTCCAATGGTTCGCATCGGAACTTTCACAAGTCCCACATCTAAAAATTTTGTACATCTTGTCTGAAATTGGTATTCCTCCGATCGGAGGTCCCCCAGGGGCTCACTCACGGATGGGGCTGTGAGTGAGTGCGGGGTGTCGCGTCCCCGGGGCTACCCGAATCGCCTATAGGCCGCACCCGTGTGCGGGGTTAGCTTGACTCTCGTGAGCTGGTGGTAGGTTGGCTCTCGTGAGCAGGTTAAATTCGCACTCGTGTGCGAGGTTAGTTTGGTTGTGAATTGGTTCTAGGTTTGCTCTCGTGAGCGGGTATTAGGTTTGCACTCGTGTGCAGGTTAGATTCGCACTCGTGTGCGGAGTTTAGTTTGGCTCTCGTGAGCTGGTCTTAGGTTTGCTCTCGGGAGCTGATGTTAGGCTTGCACTCGTGTGCGGGGTTATGTATTGATATGTATGTCTAATCATTATTAGTCTGTTTCAGTTAGAATACACTAAGAAGAGGGCACACCAAGATGAGGACACCCCGAGATGACGGCAAACCAAGAAGAGGATACGTCAAGAAGACTTCATCATATTCTTAAGTTAGTTTTATTTGCCGAGCAATTATTGTCTTAGCGTCACCCCCGAACCTGAGCCTTCTGCTCAGGCTCATGTTTTTTTCCGAATCAAAGCCTTCTGCTTTGATTTTTCCCCTTTTGCGATTTAGTTGTTTGGTCCACAATAATTGCTCGGCTTGCGTGCGTTATTTGTTAAGATTGTATATCGTCGTTATAAATATGTCGAGTAATTATTGCCGTAACGTCACTTTGCTCGACTCGTATTTTTGACTCCTTCACAGCCTTCTGCTGTGTCGGACCTTGCTTGTATGTACCAGACCGGTTGGGGCCGGTACTCGGCGTCGATACATTGAGACGGGTGGTACATTGAGAACTGTTCACTCGCATTGCCATTCTCTCTGTTCGTAATTCTACCCGATTCACCACAGCGCTTTGCGTTGCCTGGTGGCAGGTAGTTGGCAGAGAAATTCTCTGTTCGTCATTCTACCCGAGTCACCTCAACGCACTGCGTTCCCTGGGGGGTCAAGTGGTAGTTGGCAGAGAAATGGTACCCCGTTTGAACACTTCTCGTGTTCTTCTCTCTTGGTGAGGACACGTCGGGTATCGGCTCTGGCCGGAGTTGGGCTGCAAGCATTGTACGCGTCGCGTCACCTTCGAATCAGAGCCTTCTGCTCTGGTTCGCTCTTGTTTCTCACTTTGAAAGAATCAGAGCCTTCTGCCTGATTCGCCTTTGATCCCCCGTGGATCGGAGACCTCTTCTCCGATTCACACCTTTTGCTCCGCGATAATTACTCGACATATCTGCGTAATTTAGTATAAGTCCATCGTTGTAAGAAAGGGAGCCAGAAGGAATATTGCATTCGTTCTGACTCCCTTTCGGGTCTCTTGTGCAGCAACCTCCTCGTGGTGAGACCTGGGAATCGGTATTATCCTTTATTTGTAAGACCTTCTAGTGTCTTATGAATAAAGGATAATATCGAGCCAATAGCTGTACATTTAATAAATATGTTGATTTTTCAATAAATTCTATTCCTATACCTATTGTCTTTCACAACATTTTGCAATTTTACCTTCCTTCAGATCAAAACATATGTATTATTCAAACTGGTTCGCCCCGGGCGTGAACAATGTCATATATCGTCTTGTTCTATTTAGGTAAAGAGACGAGATAGTATCTCGTCGGTGACAGTATTATAAGGCAATTACAGTATGGGTAATGTGAAGATTCTACACTATATCATTCTTCTTCTACTTGATGAGTATCTCGTCGGTGGTAGAACTGTTAGCGATGTGGTATTTCAGATCACTGTAAGTTCTACGTTATCCCCGCGCCCGTCGCGCCCGGTTACCGGTCCCGCTGAATAACACAGGGGCTGGCAGTTTTTTTTTCTCGTTGGTGATTCTAGCACCGACGAGATACTATTTCTCGTCGGTGATTCTAGTCGCGACGCATCAGCACCGACGAGATGTCCTACCACAGACGAGATATAGGCTGTGGTCCTACCAGGTCCCACTATATCTTCAACAAATAACACGAGTGGCTTATCGATGGTAAAAACTAGTTCGCGAATCTGCGATATTTGCGAAATATCCAGTAGAGAGCGCAGATGTTTGATCAGGCCGGCGCTCAGAAGAGACGGAAGAACATATGTTTAAGCAGTGGCGCATGCGCAGTCATTGCTTCCGCGACGTACCTAGCCATCTTTCCAGACAAGCAAAAGTGATTGTTTTCAGCTTTAGTCTTATTTAACGGAACTTTTATTAATGTCAGAGCCACAGTCCGCGCTTCTACTACGGAAACAATTAGCAGGTATCCAGTAAAATGAGTATAAGTGTTAAGTGTGATCCGTGCGGCGCATTCGAGCTTGACGAAAAGCCGGAACCGTTTTCGTACTCCAAACTCGTGCGACCTCCTCACTGCCGTGTCTCGACCTTCAAGATTGCTTTGTGAACATTTTTTCCCTCGCGATATCAATTTAATCGAGATCCCTGCAACTGTATCTAGCGACCGGTTCGATCTTTTGTTATCTCACAGTGGCCCTGCGCCCGATTAGGGCGTGAAAATCAATACGGCTACAGAACCGTCGTGTACCTCCCATGAATAACTTTAACCTAGCATTCAGAATCGCGTTTATCCCTAACAATATCCTTACACGATATAAGTCGGTTTTTCACTTGTAATTTTCGTACACGTCGCACGTCGTTTTCACTGTTACCGAAAATAATTACAGGCTGTGTTATTTATAGCATTTAGCACGTCATACCGTGCACGACGCGATTTCGACTAAAAGAAAAAAAAGACAGAAAACCATGCCGTGCAACGACCACCGAAGGTCAGCCTCCTTCAACCCGCAAGTCTATTACTTTTGACGCGCGATCGACGTGATAAAACGTTCGAAATCATTCCGCATCTATTCTCTTGGGTTTATCAAATTTTTCTCTTAACGACTAACGGAAATTTTTGAACTGTATACTCCGGTTTTTCATACAGTATTATGTCAACGCTGACTCACCGTCATTGACTCGTGTATAGTTGACGGTTACATATTTACGAAAGTTTAATTTGACCCTAACCTGTACCGAACGAATGTGAAAAGTGTTGGCATTTCGTTTTCTGTATATAATGAATATTGTATATATACACGAGAGACTTCGTGTGAATAGTGTTGTCCTCTAATGTTTTTGTGTGGTCAACATTTTCAAGTATCGCTTATTGTATTGTTTTGTTTTTATTTCTTAGCTTTCAGTGTTTTTATATCGGTTCATGTACTTGTACTTTTTGAATGCGGAGGTACTCTGTGAAACTGAGTTGAATACGGTTATTGAAATGTGTTGCAATGAATTTTTATGATAATATTTCATCTATACTCTCTTTTATTGGACAGAACTAAATAAAAACCCAGTAGAAGGGTTTTCAGCAGGCCTCATAGATGACAATGACATATATCAGTGGGAAGTACTCATTATTGGTCCACCAGATACATTATAGTAAGTCCAGTTTTATAACATTGATCGTTTCATACTTACAATTTCTTGTATCAGCGCTTTTATATATGTATATAATTTTTTCTATCCTTCAGTGAAGGTGGATTCTTCAAAGCACACTTAGAATTTCCAAAAGAATATCCACTTAGGCCACCCAGAATGAAATTTATAACAGAAATATGGCATCCAAACAGTAAGTTTTATTTTTAGAGTCTTAAAGGGGTGGATTCGTTTCCAGGATTGGAATAAAGCAAAGATTGAGTGTTTCAGTAGTCGAACGTGCTAGATAAAAGATCAATCTAGGCTGCAGTTGCCCTGAAAATGTTTATTTTTACATTTACAAAGCGTAATTTACATTATTCCGTAGCTTGTAGCTGTCGCAGCTTTATGAAAATAGCTACATGCACAGCTGTATGCTTCAGAATAATGCAAATTACGCTTTGTAAACGTAAAAATAGGACTTATCGAGAAATGAGAAAAACGAGTCTACCCCCTTAAAGTACGAATGATCAAAGTAAGATAATTTTCTTTGTTTATAGTCGAGAAGAACGGTAACGTCTGCATATCGATTTTACATGAACCCGGAGATGACAAGTGGGGCTACGAAAAAGCTTCGGAACGGTGGTTACCAGTTCACACAGTTGAGACTATTCTCATAAGTGTTATTAGCATGCTTGCAGATCCTAATGATGAAAGTCCTGCTAATGTGGATGCTGCCGTGAGTATATTTGGCATTAATGTAAACGTTTTTACCATCGATTGACATGGGAAATATGTTGTTAAGAATAAATATGATCACATTATAGAAAGAATGGAGGGAAAGTTATGCAGAATTCAAGAGAAAGGTGGCGAGGTGTGTCAGAAAAAGCCAAGAGGAGTGTTTGTAGGAGATGAACAAATATTCAAATGGAAAGACTTATTTAATTCTGGTAAATCTATATACTATTATATGTGACATATAATCCGAAATATATTGTTTAAATATATTTTCATGTATGTCTATAGGGAAGCCGTAAGCACTGTAAGAAAGAAACCGATGCTCAGCATTAAGCTAAATGAATCACAGTGCCACTAAAAACGGATAAAGCCTGACCCATCCTTATACAAAGCGAGGGAAAGAGAACATGTGTGAAAATAGAAGATAAGTTCACACACCTCTATCAAGTTTATACCACCGCCACTGAAGTACCATCCATTGATACGAAGAACATAAAGGAAATACATGCAGCTCACCTTTTACATAATAATAAACAGCTAAAGAAAAAATAATTTACACATATATATGAAGCAAAAAATCATCTGTACGATTATTACCTTAATATTGATAGTTATAAAACTTAACTTCCTTGTCCCTCCTGCTCAAGAGCTAGCCCACAACTCATTACATCTAAAAAAAAGTCTCGTAATTTAAAATGTTTATGTTTATCATCATTGAATAACAATTCCTGTGTCGTTTCGTATTTTCTTACTTTCGTAAATATATATAAATAAATTTTTGTAAAGTCAACTACACAGTACATATATATATGCTACAATTGTTAATGTAATGCCAGTAAAAATGAAAACGAAATATATGTGAATCAACAGTGACACTGATGCAAACATTATGTCGAAATAAGCTGTATTAGATTGCAGCAATGTAAAAAATAATGTGAAATTTGAACCGTAAGTTGCCAAAATAACAAATTCTAATTGAAGTGATAATACTAAATAATAATATTTACTGTTAGAAATATACCATTACTTACAGCTGCTAAACATATAGTGTAAGAATAAGTACACATTACAAATGTTTTGTATACATTCTCGACCAGTGCCAGTTTGTAAAGTTCTATCATTCAAATCAACATTTCTATTGTATTGAAACTTGCGGTTCTAAATTAAACGACTTTTGTTCGGCTATATATATTATAATTTCATATTGTCAATTAAATTCTACAAGATGAAATGTGTCGTATATGTTGAACCTATTTCCATACAAAAATATATACTACGATAATATAGAACATTCAATTATTGGACTGTTCAAATCAATAATTAACATTGTACGTTATATATGATTTATTTAGTAGTTATTGCTTTGTAAAATGGCCAATGCGTATTGTTTTTAATTTCAATCAAAGAGATTAAAATTCTTTTACATATAAATATTAACTTATTTAACATATTTGAAAATTACTGTATCAAGAAGAAACAAAAATTTCACGAATTATTGACATTATTCTAACACAAATGTCGAAGTCGTATCACCGACGAAAAAGAAAAATAATATGCATTTAAATTAAAAAATCAATGAAAGTGTTCATACGAAAACAACTGCCAATAAACAAAGACGTTTGTAATAATATAATCACGTTCTTCGTAAAAATGCATTTTTACGATTTTTATTTAATCATTTTAGGCAGAGAGTATTCTCTGTTTTAGGTATCTCGTCGGTGATTTTAGTGACCTTTTATTTGACGAGTTTTATTATTCTTTGGAATCTACAGTATCGATATGATAAAATACAACGACCTCTACCTGAAATTTTTTGTAGATACCGAAAATGTCTACTTTACCTACAATTTCGTATGTACATACCGCGATTTCAAAAACGTGTTTACTTTCTGAATGTTTCTGAATTAGACATGTGGATGGGAGACGTGCCATTTTTACTACGCGTCTCTGCGGATTTGTGATAATTCCTCTACAAAGATATCCGAAGCTCATTGTTGTATATTGCTAAAATAAGTTTTTTGTGTTATAACAATATTTGAAGAGAAAATAGGAATCAAAGTACATTGCTATGGGTAGTAGCGTTCATCCTGAAGATCGCAGTTTTGTTTGTTGACATCAAAAAGTTCGACGTGCCTAAGATTACATGTACATATTTTCGGTTTACATTGAACCAATTAATTTGTAACTATGAACGATGAACAAATTGTTTTAACATTACCTGACACTCAAGACGCGGACTCGGTATGTTTAACTCAGTCTCAGTCTCAACAATTATCACAAGAAAAAACTACAACTGTTTGGGGAAGACTATGTCCCATCAAGTTGTCTTTTAGAACAATGGGTAGATATACTTATTTATTAAATGCTATTTAACGTGTACATGCTAGTGCGATCCACCAGACAAGATGCATGTTTATAATATTGGGATGGAACGAAAATTCGTAGCCTTTTTAAATTAAAACTCAAAGATAAAATTAGGATATTTAGACATAGATTTGTTCAATAACATATTTTCCATTCTCTTCTATTACTTTTTGCCATTTTTTAGGTGTCTTATCGTGTTATTCAATAATTTTGATTTAAAAATGCCATCAACTTTTGTTCCAACCTGATATTATATTGTAACTATTTAGACCACACATCTTTATGCATTTATAGCAAAATTGAACAGATGAAATTGTAGAAGAAGATTAAAATCATTAAAAGAAGAAATAACATTCAATTTCTTGCAATGGATGCAGACAATTTTTATAGACAAATTTTAAGAAAGTGGCATGAAGTAAAATCCTATTTTCTATGGGAACAGCCTTTGTAGATCCGGAACAAAGAAAAATCTGACTAAATTCTTTCGAATTTTATATTCTAGCATTTTTTGAAAATTTTTATAACCCTGCGTACAGCTGCATCAGCAGAACGCTTGCTGAAAGACACGGTATCTTCCCGGCAGGAGCTTTTGAAAAGCAACTCGGTCCTCATTCTTACGGCGTGGTAGAATCCAGGAACGAGCAGCCTTCCATCTGCCCGGAAGCTTTTGCCAGGAGAATACCACGCAGTTGCGTCAGCACAGGTAGCGCTTTAAGCTGGCAGGGTATGCCCGGTAGATTCGTCCAGATTCCGAGCATCCTATGCTTCAAGCAGCTTTGACGGTCGTTCGGAAATGATAATGCCCATCTGCTCGTTAGGCTGTGCTCGATATCTGGTCGGAACAAGCCTGGCTAACTGGATAGATGCATAAAGATCCGCAGTCTAATCATAATGCATGATGCTGATGAATGTAATGATTTATCTGTGAACTATCGCAAGTAAAATAAAACAGGAATAGCTTCTAAATACATGTAATTGCTTATATAGAATTGACAAAGGATGTATACACGCTTGGTCGATCGGAAAGCTGCGACATCTGTGTAACTAAAAATGATTTAAAACCGAAGTGGGTTAGTGTAATGAGCAAAGTACACTTCCGAATAACCAGGGAATACATTGGTGATAATTCTAGCGATGCTATAGTATATTTAGAAGACTTAAGCCAGAACGGTACTTTTGTTAATAAACAAAAAGTAGGCCGTGGCAACAAAGTTGTGCTCGAAAGTAACGATATTATATCATTAGCACAGCCTATTGTTACAGGTAAATATATCTGTTATAGGTTGTATAACGTATGAAAGTGTAATGGGGTAGTCGTTCTTTATATTTGTATATGTTTGTAACAGTCTACGTATTTATGAGTACCAGTGCATTTGAATGCAATGACTTGCCACCAGACCTCAGAAGCAGGTACGCAGTGTCTCGTAAACTAGGATCTGGGGCATGCGGAGAGGTAAAATTGGTTTTTTTCTAAAGTTGGTTGTAAGAAGTTTGCTATGAAAACTATTGTGAAAATGGGTGGCATGACAGCTGGCCCAAAGAACTTGTTAAATGATCCAGAAAAAATTATGAATGAAGTTAAAATATTAAAAGCTCTGAAACATGTAAGTTTGAACAGATTATATCTTACTGATTACATAAAATAATTCTATAATCCATGAAATATTTTATTTTTAGCCTTGCGTGATTAGAATGGAAGATATAGTAGACACGCCGAAGGCGGTGTATATAGTTTTAGAGTTAATGGAAGGTGGTGAGCTCTTTGAAAGGATTAAAAGTAGGGGGAAGTTGTCGGAAAAGAATGCAAAGTTAATATTTTATCAAGTTGTACTTGCTGTTAGTTATCTTCATGACTCTGGTATAACGCATAGAGATCTAAAGGTATATTTTCATAAACTGTATTTTCATTATCCACGTTAATTAGGAGTACTAAATAAAATCTTACTTATTGTAGCCAGAGAACATATTATTAGCTAGCCCTTCAGATACAACGTTAGCTAAAGTATCAGATTTTGGTTTATCGAAATTAGTTGACGCGCAAACTATGATGAAAACTTTTTGCGGTACTCCTATGTATGTTGCCCCAGAAATACTATCTAATATTGGACGTGGTTCATATACGAATCAAGTATGTATGTTTTGTTGTGCATTGTGTGTAAAGACGATAAACTTTACTAATTGTAACATTTCTTTTGTTATTAGGTAGACGTATGGAGTCTAGGAGTAATATTATATGCTTGCCTAAGCGGTACAGTTCCCTTTAATTGTCACGATAAGAAAATGGGCTTACAAGAACAAATAAAAAGGGGATATTACACTTTTCCTCCTACAAAATTTGCTCATGTTTCCGACAAAGCTCTAAATTTGGTATCAATACTACATAAATAAATATAGTTACCTAGATATTATGTCACACATGATTTTAATTGCTCGCAACATTGTAGGTCCAACGTATGATGACGGTGAATCCTAGAAAAAGGATCACTATAAAACAAGTTTTGTTGCACCCCTGGCTGCAAGATCGTGAACTCAGGAATACTGTTGACATGTTGTTATCCAAAGAAAACGATGAAAACATAGCACCTACAAGTATTTCCAACAACGAGCAATATCACAGCCTAATAAAACGAGCACGGTTAGAGATATAAGTACAAGAACGTAGAACCAAGTGATACATAATGAAGAAAATCGTTTACGAAGAACAGATTACTTTTTGGATTGTAACTTATTGCAACTTACAATTGCAACGTTCTTTGAGCTATGTATCACTCGAATTTTAATTTATTTTTATTTTTATATGTGTTACTTAAAATATACACGATGTACCTTGAATCAGTTTACGGCGAAAGTTGAAATGAATTTAGAAAGTTATCACTAGACTGCGAATCTTTATGCATTTATGCTTCTAAAAATGCTAGAACGTAAAATTCCACAAAATTTAATACGACTTTTATGTTTCTTTCTTGAAATTTGCCTAAAAAAAATTCAGAATTGCATAAACATCCGCAGTCTTGGTATGGTTTAAAAAAAAATTACGATTTCCATCAACGTGCCAGACCAATGTTAGTATTGCCAAAATAAATGCAAAGTTATTTAATGAGGAATCTGTAGTCTATATCTATATCTATAGTCTCTGAAATGAACACGAAAATGTTATATAAATGATAATTATCAGATATTTTCCCACTTCGCATTTCTTGTATGCTTGTAGCATTAAAAGTTTGTCAATTATATAACATTTTTACTTTTATTTCCGTTAACATGTACAGAAACGACTAGATCATACAAGTCTACCTTGACCAAATTTAAAGTAAACAACACTTTGTTTGTAATACAAAAAGACCGGTTTATATACAATTATAAATTGTTTAAAGAATAATATTATGTTGATCACATATCTTGCCCCTTGGAGTAGTTATTCTTCCCTGCATTGATATATGTCTTCGCCATTACAGGGATTAGGAAGTGGAGTTTCCATATCCGGTCGTTCTTTCTTAGCAAGTCCCGCTAACAAGCGTTTTATTTGAGCTATTGCTTTGCCGGGATTCAAACCCTTCAAAAAAAATTAATCACAATATATTTCTTTCCGTATTTTCTTTTTAAATATATATAATATTTAATTTAATATGCCAAACCTTTGGACATGTTTTCGTACAGTTGAAAATTGTATGGCAACGGTAAACCGAATAAAAATCCCGTAATTTGCCGAGTCTTTCCTTATGTTCCATATCTCGCGAATCTAATATCCACCTATATGCCTGCATGTTAAAAAAAATCTTATTACGCGCAACATGTCATGTAATGTACATATAAACGTGTTGTATATTAATTAGTATAGTGTCATGGATCATTCCTTGACTACTGGATCTATGCATAATGTAGCAAGTTATTTTCCGAAAAAAATATATGTATACATATATAGTTGAAATCATAATCAGCGTTGCGAAAGATACCCCTTTCGCGATTCTCTGCATTAGAGAGAGGGGGGGATACGTGACATCACATTTTCCACTACGAGGAGAATCGAGTCACGTTTATATGTATATTGGTAGAGGGGGAAGCATTTTGAGGGGAATACAAGTCCGCCTAGCAACTCTGCACGTGACTATAATTCGGTACATACTGCAGTAAAAGACGTCTCTAAGACATCTGAAAGGCGCTTTTAACTAAAATATACGACTTAAATAAATAAAGCAAGAACCAAACACATATGTATATATATCCGATGTCGAGTCACACTTGACAAAGGAGTGCAAAGTCGTGCATGACCTGTACATCGGCAACATACCTGTAAAAGAGTTGCAGGTCCCAGGAATTTATCACCAAGCCACCAATAAGGCGGACAGGCGAAAGTACAACACCCACAAAGTATACAATCGTATAAGCCATTCAATTTATCCCTGTCCCTAGGACTCTGTAGAATTTGTCGAAGACCGATAAAATTTTCTTCCCCTGGACGTTTTAAAAATGGCTCAATGTTTTGGTATTGCTTCAAAAATATCTCCATGTCCGTTATCAAATCTCTGATAACATATGAATGCGGTAAAGGGTATATAACTACCGGCTTCGATGATTCTTTTACTTTCCTAAGGGTGAATAGAGGACGTTGTATTTTCGCGAGTAAAGGAATCATTTGTTTGTTGTCTATATATAGATAGTCAGTCTTAAAAATCGAAAAATATGATTATTTCAGTAAAATATGAGTTACGTGATGCAAGCCAAAGTATTGACACCATTTATGTTCATCGAACAACATCCGCAAATACCCTCGCGACATGATCTTCGGTAAGATAATGTAGGATCGTGTTGTGCTTTTATCAAGGCCAACACATCCAACACCATTGTACCACATTTATTCAAATCGACAGCGAACTGTTGCATGTAAGGCTTTACATTTGGCTTCTCTGGATTCCAACGGTAGACTCGTACTGTCTGCAGCCTCGTTTTCTCTGTTACCTTTTAGATCGGGAATAATTAATAACATGCGAGAATTCTGCGGAAAATAAAGTAAAACATTTTTGATCGCTAACTTCTGGAGGTGTTTTGCATTTTTTTATAAGAGCACGTTCGGCAGCAACGGGATCATCTTTCTCGTCAGGTGGTTTTTTGGCTGTTTTTCCAGCTTTCTTTTCACTGGAGAAAAATCTACGACTTCGGCGATGACTATATTTATATTTGACTCTTCGACAAATAGACAATGTTGTGGCATTCTTGAATTGGTTTACGTAACTTGTGATATTGAGATTGAACATGCTTGTCAAAAAACGTAAATACGTTACAAAGAAGCCTTTTGCGAATATCGAAGTCAGGTTACCAAAGCATGTTTTCTCTTTTTAATCTATAGATCATTTCGTTGTCCGGTGTTTTTGTAATTCTTTGCCTTCTACAAGAGAAAAACAAAACATCATCATTCGAGAGAATTTCACTATTATCATTCATATATATATATATATATATATATAATCGATATTTTGAAAATAAAAGTAGTAAAACTATATAAAAATTAAATATGTTATGTTACATAATTTATAGTATTTATAAAATCTGATTCTCTTTTTAATTTGCTCATTATCTGTCGCAATACGTACGTTATTCGCGTTATTTGCACAATCGTTTGTTTTTTGCAACTTTCGTTGCGTAAACTACCTTGCACAAATTTCTAAGAGTATTATATCTTTCCATCATTTCCATAAACAAATTCGATTGAAGCTGGAAAGGAAGTTCGTAGCGTTTTTAATTTCAATTTCAATTTACAAACGCTGCAAACTTTTGTTCCAACCCAATATATACAAAAAGAATATTGTTTTATTGTTTATTTGTAATTGGTCATTGAAAGAAATGAGCTATACGTTACGGAAGTAATGAACAATTAATTATAAATAACCAATACATTGAAATAAGATAATTTTTATTATTATTTGTACTACAACAAGCATCGAATTGTCTCCTTTTTATTAGTTTAAAATTTAAGTTTAGACAGTTTGCCATTTTCAAGAGTACACATTTGATAATAAAAGTTTTCGTAAACCGCTCAACAGGTCAGATGTCATCGCTTGTGATAAATGGGTTATAATGTATTAACCCCTGCGAAGAAGTAGTCTTTTCGTAATACGCACAGCGATACGTCAATAAATAACACTCATTCTATAATCATTAGCGAACGAGAGCCTTCAATAAACAGGCTATATCCTTGCTTTACCACCTGTTGCAACAAAGGCGAGTCCTTCAAACGCTATTTATAAAGTAACCGGGATCAAATTCCGACCACGTGTATCATCGAAAAATCATTTGACAAAGTGAGAAAGTGAACATAAATACAATACAAAGCCAATCGGGAAGTTCTTATTTATGTAAAATAGTAAAACATGTGAAGTGATATACATTAGAATAATTATTATTAGACTCCAGACTTTATGCATTTATAGATTATATAATTTAAGACAGTAAAAATATTAGAAGACTTTATTTTTATAATATTAGGAGTACAATGATTGATTTATCGCATTTAAATGTATTAGATAATCCGCAGTAACACACACACACATATATATATGTATATATATATATATATATTCTCAGAACTGTTCAATTAAACAGCGAAATCCTTTTTCAAAACTTACTGTGTTCTTATTTGATATTTTACGCTTTTCTATTAAATACGATGGCTGGGTGCTTCTTTCTTTTGCACAGTAAATAGTGTACATTATTGAAATTATCATTAAATTTTATATTTTTCAGACATAATAATGGTAAACAATGTTTTGGTTATTGGCAGTGGTGGTAGAGAACATGCCATTGTTTGGAAATTATCATTATCTCCACAAGTAAGTATTTTAAATACCAACGTCGAAAGGTATTTTTTCATTTAATTATATACTGTTAATATAATAGCGTTCAATCTTATATATAAAACTTAACTTTTCGTTTAGGTAAATAAAATTTATGTCTCTCCCGGAAATGTCGGAATGACATCGATCGATAAGGTTTCCTTAGTGAAATTAAATGTGAAGAGCAACAAGGTATTTTTCTATAGCACTTCTTAAAATATAAAATGTATACAGGGTGAGGTACCTAAGATTACACCGAAAATATCTCTATTGTTTTTAGTAATATAAGAAAACGTTTGGTTCAGTAGAGTGCAATAAGCATGAACATGGTCTTCGTATGTTAAGTTATGCTTTTTAAAGAATGACTCCTTCGAGGGTTATTTGAAGGTCAACATATTATACATCGTTGAATTTGTCTTTTTATTAGTTATAATGTCTTTTGTCGATGGTGCCTAAGTCTGTTCTGACCCAGAGTATTCAAATCGTAATTTGATTAGTCTATTTCTGATGATTCACTCGAATTTTTACCAAAAAAGTCAAACTTTAAACGATTGTTATAAACAATTGGGATGTTATATAAAAAAAAATCCTATGCTACATGATAGATAATGTTATTAGAATTACCTGTACCAAATTTGAGGTAAATCGGACGAACAGTTTCCGAGATATTTGTTACGCCAGTTGTAGAAATGTAGTTTCGAGAAAAACGCAAAAGAAGGAAAAGTGCGACTTGGAAACGCTAGGTAACTTCGTTATTTTTGGGAGCTGTTGCATCTACAATGGCTTAAATTATTCCCTGTACTTTAAATTAAAGGAAAATTAAAAACAATCGATTTTTTTTAAATCTCAGGGTGATGTGACCCCTTAAGAAAATCGATAATGAAGCTGAGAATGGTCTTAAGAAGCTCAATTGTAAAAGTGCGAAAAAAAACGACGATGACCTTGAGATATCGGAAAATATGAGCTAGACGAACTGAACTAGACACTAAACCGAACATTTTGTGCCTGAAACATTTTCTTGTATTACTAAAAACAACGGAGATATTTTCGGTGTAAGTCTTAAAATGTATTAAAGTTGGTCGTTTAATAGGAAGTAGCCAAATGGAGTAAAGACAATAAAGTGACTTTAGTAGTGGTTGGTCCAGAAGAATATTTGGTAAATGGATTAGCCGATGAATTGAACAATGTAGGAATCCATTGTTTTGGTCCTCGGAAGGTGGCATCTAAAATTGAAGCTGATAAGCTTTGGGCAAAAGAGTTTATGGATAGACATGAAATTCCTACGGCAAGATGGAAAGGATTTACCAATGCCGAAGAAGCAAAGAAGTTTGTTCTAAAGTGTGTATAAATTTTTATTTGCAGTAAGTAAAATTATTTATTAAAAAATCACTGTACATGTGGTACTTCATTGTAGCGCAACATTTCCAGCTCTTGTAGTAAAGGCTGCGGGTTTGGCAGCTGGTAAAGGAGTGATAGTAGCGAAAGATAGACAAGAAGCATGCAACGCAATAGATGAGATTTTAACGGAGAAAAAGTTTGGATCTGCCGGGGAATCGGTAGTTGTGGAAGAATTACTAGAGGGAGAAGAGGTCTCTGTACTTGCGTTTACAGATGGTATGATGCACAGGCTTTAGAATAAATACAATTTCATTGCATCTTAACGCGTCTATAAAATATATAACATTTATTTTATAACAAGTTTAACACTGTAGAATATATTCCCACTAAAAGATTGAGGCGTTGTAAAAAATGCAGTCTAGAACAAAGCGTATAAGTTTGTTTAATTGAGTCGAGCAAAAACAGCTCGGCAGAGAACGTGTTAATACTGATGTCATTGTTTTGCCCATAGGAAGAACTATTGTACCAATGGCACCGGCGCAAGATCATAAACGAATATTTAACGATGACATGGGACCGAATACTGGTGGTATGGGTGCTTATTGCCCATGTCCGTTATTGCAAAAAGAAGACTACGAACTAGTAAAAACAATGGTTCTTCAGAAAACAATAATTGGTCTTAGAGAAGAGAAAATTACATTTGTTGGTCCGTTCTAGGCAACATAATATTATTCAACGATAAATAAAATTACACAGAAACAATATAGTAACATAAAGATTGACTACGTTAAATAATTTAGGTGTATTGTATGCTGGATTAATGCTGACGAAGGATGGGCCGAAAGTTCTAGAATTTAACTGCAGATTCGGGGATCCAGAAACGCAAGTGGTGTTACCACTACTAAAATCAGATCTATTTACAATTATGAAGGTAATAGATATACTTGAATATATATATATTAGAGTGTATTTTCATTGAATTAATGTCGCGTATATTAATATCCAGGCTTGTTGTGAGGGTTCGTTGATCGAATCTCAAATTTCATGGCAAGAAGATGTATTCGCTGTTGGTGTTGTTTTGGCCTCTCGCGGGTATCCTGCGTCACCGTCGAAAGGCCAAGTTATAACTGGGGTTAACGATGTTTTACTAAAAACAGATCATTTTGTTTTCCATAGTGGAACGAGTATTTCCCCTGAGGGAGAACTACAAACTAATGGTATATTTTGATTAAAGTACAGTCGGGTATAATTATATAGTATTCTCGGCCAATAGTTCCCAATAGTTACAATTGAATTTTGAATTGTTTCATTTCCTTTTGCTGCTAGGCGGAAGAGTTCTCGTTACAGTGAGTTTAGCACCGTCATTAGCTTTAGCTGCTGCTAAAGCTACTCATGCTGCTCAAAATATATCCTTCGATGGAAAACAGTTTAGAACTGACATAGCACACAAGGGAATCGCGAGGTACGTAAAATTTATACTTTACGTATAATCAATATCAATTCGTGAAATAATACTTTCAGATCTATATTACATCACGGAAAACTTACATATAAAAGCAGTGGTGTAGACATAGCAGCAGGAGATTCATTAGTTTCAGCTATTAAACCAGCTACATGCTCAACACAACGCGTGGGAACAATAGGTTCGATAGGTGGGTTTGGTGGATTATTTGATGTAAAGGCAGCCGGTTACAAAGATCCAATTCTAGTGTCTGGTACTGATGGCGTTGGAACTAAATTAAAGGTATAAATCGGTTGATAATAACTAGAGGTGTGTGAGAATTCGAAAATGTCCGGTACGATAAGAAAAATGCCGGTATAATACCTCCAGTAATTAGAGATTTTAAAATATCTGCTAGTTTTACAGATTAATAGTCTTTCATTTTCGCAGATAGCATTTGAATGCAATAAACACGACACAGTTGGTATAGATTTAGTAGCTATGTGCGTAAACGATGTTCTTGCGCATGGTGCTGAGCCATTATTTTTCTTGGATTATTTCGCCTGTGGAAAATTGGATGTTAACGTAGCTAGCGATGTTATCAATGGCGTAAGCGAAGGATGTAAGAGAGCAGGATGTTCATTGGTAATATGTTTTTCAAGATTATAACTATACAGGGAGGTCCGTTTAAATAAGAAGTGATGCAAAAAATATTTGTTACGTAATGTGCATGGTGTCAATGGATCAAATATTTGGTACGAATATTTTTTTCCGAAGGTCATTTTTTCCGGAGTTATCAAGGTCATCGATGTTTTTCGATACATAACTACATTTTTTTTTATTGCATCGGGTAACTGATCGAAAAATACAGTCGGCTATGTATAATAACATGACCTTGAACTTGATCTGAAGGTAAAAGTTTAATTTTCGAAGATCAAGGTCGTTTCAAGGTCATGCTATTATAAATATCTGAATGTATTTTTCGATCGGTTACGCGATGCAATGAAAAAAATTTGTGGTTACTTATAATCCTCATTTGTAACAAATACGATTTTAATCGATGAAATACTTGTTATTCCATGACCTTTTTCTTTTTGGTTATAACAGTTAGGGTCCCTGCTTATGCGTGTACTGAGTTTAACAAAAAAAAATCATCGTATTATTGTTAGGTGATATTTTTTAAAAAATTGTATAGATTGGCGGTGAAACAGCAGAAATGCCTGATATGTATCCTCATGGAGAATACGACTTAGCTGGTTTTGCTGTGGGTGCAGTCGAAAGGGACAGGTTACTTCCACGTTTAGATAATATAAAAGAAGGTGATATTGTAATCGGTCTTCCGTCGAATGGGATACACAGTAACGGATTCAGTCTCGTCCGAAAAATTTTGAAGCTGGCAGATAAAAAATATTCCGATACTGCACCGTTTTCGGAGAATGCGCGCACGATTGGTAAATAGTACCTTTTTCGTAGCTTTTTACGTTACAATTTGTTTTTCTAGAAACAGTTAATTTATATTTTAAGGCGAGGAATTGTTGGAGCCAACTAAAATTTATGTAAAGGGAGTTGTTTCTGCCATGCAAACGAATTTGGTAAAGGCATTTGCCCATATTACTGGGGGAGGCCTCACAGAAAATATACCCAGAATCTTACCAAAGAATATGGGAGTATCATTAGATGCTAATCAATGGAAAATCCAATCAGTCTTTAGTTGGTTAGCAGCTTTCGGTATGGAAGAAATAAGAATAGAGTACATAAGTTACATTATTTACATGAATTCACTTCATATTTGTATGTATCTTTAGGTGAGATCAGTAAAGAAGAGATGCTAAGAACATTTAACTGCGGTATCGGTGCAGTGTTAATATGTTCGCAAACAGAAAAGGACAAAGTTTTACATAAATTACAATCAGAAAATCCAATGATCATCGGGCATGTAAATAAGTATACGGGTAAATTTCGAAATATTACGTAAATGCAATGTTTGTATGTTATTATTGTATAATAATCAGCGGTATACGATTTTCTAGACAATCAAGTTAGAGTTAACGTTAAAAACTTCGAGGCATCGTTGGAATTAGGCATGAAGCAATACGTACCAAATATCGTTGCAAAATTAAGCAAACCTTTAAAAAGAGTAGGAGTTCTGATATCTGGCAGCGGTACCAATTTGCAGTCTTTAATCAATGCAACTCAAGATGCAACGCAACATATTGGTGCAGAAATAGTTTTAGTAATTTCTAATAAACCAAATGTTGAAGGACTTAAACGAGCTGAAAGAGCTGGCATCAAAACTAAGGTATACTATTGAAGATTTATGTAACAATCAACGATTTAATTGAATGTTCTATAACAGGTTTTCAAGCACACCGATTATCCTAATCGGGAAGCTTTTGATTCAGCAATGCACACGGAACTAGAAGCTGCTGAAGTTGAAATAGTTTGTCTTGCTGGATTCATGCGTATTTTATCAGACAGTTTTGTAAATAAATGGCGAGGAGCGTTGATAAATGTGCATCCATCATTGTTACCATCTTTTAAAGGCGCGAATGCACACAAGGACGCATTAGCAGCTGGCGTACGTGTCTCCGGATGTACAGTACATTTTGTCGAGGTACAGAAGATCTTTTTCAATTAATATGTAATTATTAAATGTATTCGAAGTAATATTTCGTACTAAACGAATGACTGCAGGTCGATATAGATTCTGGAGCAATCATTGAGCAAGCAACAGTACCTGTTTTACCAAATGACACTGTAGAAACACTTCAAGAACGTGTGAAAACAGCCGAGCATCGTATATTTCCCTTAGCATTGAAATACTTAGCTAACAGTACAATAAAATTAAAAGAAGATAATACTATTGCATGGTATTGTTAAAAATTGAATATGTTATACTACTTTTTGTCTATTAAATGATATATATATATATTTTTTTATCTTCTACCTTTTATTATTCACTTTTTATGTACAACTATTTATAATTTTGGAGAGAAAGCGTATTTCATTTTTTATTAAATGATTTTATTAAAAACGAAGCTAAAGTATCAAGTATACTTTCATTGTATTCGTTTATGGAACTCGAACGTTTCTTAACTCTTGTCTTTGGTGTCATAGAAAGTACTTCATTTGCTAAATCTTCGAACTTAATATGAACCATTTGTTTCTGGAGTATAGGTACTAATAAATTGTATTTATCGATTTTATTATTTACATGTTTCGCCGTTGACTGAAAATTTTCTGTAATTGCGTTCCAACTAGCTTCGTCTACATCGCTCAATGGTGCAGGACCTACTTCGTTCCGTTTTTCTATTAATTTTTGCCGCAAGTTTTCAGTTTCCTCTCTAATTTCTTTGGACAATTGTATCCATTCAGGAGTAAATCCATTTTCTATTAATACCTGTAGATAAATTCTGTATGTAATACGCTCTACACTTTTCATGAAACCCAATGCTTTATACCTCGTTCAATTTGTATGTTACAAAATCAACATATGGATTTCGTAGACCTGTATTTTCTTTTAAAGGTTTACCCGTGCCTGGTAGATCACTGAATTCACCTTTCTTCATCGCATCTTGTATCAAATCTTCTACTAAACGGTCCATTCCAAAACGAGTTTTAATATCTTTCGCACGCTCCTTATCTTTCCCAACTAACGTATTGCGTTCTTCGGCCTGCAATTTCTGAAGTCTATGCTCTATTACATTATCAACTGCTTTTTGAGCCCTGTGTGCTGTATACAACTTTTCTCGTTTACTATACGTTCCAGTTCCCACATTATAAGTTAAATAATGACGATGTTGCGGAGCTGTATGCTACACAATAAATGAATGTGAATTAGCCGTTCCTCATAAAAAATGATATAATATATGTATGACATACAATGCATACTTTAATATCAAATTCTTCAACTTCAGGTAAATGTGCACGTTCTTCTTTCCGTTCCATTCTTGCCTTACGTATTTGTCTATAAGCATTTTCAATCTATTGAAAATAAAACTGATATTATAAAAAGTAAATTATAGAGCTCATTCGCTTTTTTTAATGTTTGCAATTTGATCATTTTTGATAATAACATGTTTAAAAAGGATAACGTCCTTTATTAAGTTTCTGCCACAGATACAAAGTTTAAAATATTCTTGAAAATATACAGAATGTATAAAAAAATATTAGTTATTTCACTTGTTATGGAGGTAATCATATAGCAATAAATAGGTATAAAGAGGTAAAGATAATAGAGGGTATAAAGAATTATACATACTTCGGTAAATTTGGATGCACTAGCTTCCGATGAACCGCTATCTGGATGATATCTTTTTGCTAATTGAACAAACGCCAATTTCAGAGCTTCATCTTCACAATTTTCAGGAACTTCCAATACCCGATACCATTGCTTAAAATATCATAAAACATATGATTTATTTGAGCTTGCTTTAAAATAATATTAGATGCATTTATGCATACATCAATTTTTAATTTAATCTCTAAGTTAAAATAGTATTTACTATTTTATTAATACTTTAGTAATTATAGCAGAACATATATACCTTCATACTATGTTTGAATCTTCGTGTAATCATCGTATCGAAAATCGTAATCGGTGGTAAATGTAAATATTCGGATTTTCCATACAACTGATTGAACTTCAACATGATTTTTATAAAATCAAATATTAAAATGATCACAGTAGTTTTTTTATATAATTATATAACAATTTAAGAAATTTATATGTACTGACTTTACTGTATTATTTAAAATAGTGAAGTAACCTAAACGGTTTTATATTCATGATTGTTTGTATATTTAACTACAATGCATTTTGTATGACAACAATTTAGTTAATTTAGGCCATAAACCGAATGTTTTGCAATTATATATTATTATTAAATAGTTTTATGTTACATATTTGTCATAAATTATATAAACGTCATGTACTGACGTTAGAAAATTTACTTCATGCTTTCAATCCATGACACGTGAGTGAACTATTTATAAACACTATATGTAAACTAAGAAATATATAAATTGCATATGGCATGTTGTATAAATATCGTACATATACATATACACACACATGTACATAAATAGAATGTTGTTGTTGATTACTGACTTAATTGTTTATAAACGTTTCGCAAGATTTTAAATTGATTGTTTATAAATTTTTCGTGCATTGTAAAGTCTTGAGGAAGCAATATTTTTGGATGATTTTGGTGTTGAAACATTCCCTGTATTATTCCGGTGCCCCTGGGTGCCCCGTACACACTGATATATATATAGATATATATATATACATAGGATTCTGTATTGTTGTCAAATATAGTATGATCTGTAAAAATAATATATTATATATAGTTGTTGACAAAACAGAATATACTTTGAAAACCATTTTGAATTGTTTGAATCTATTTTTTTAATGCACAATATATATCCCGCGAAATTTAAAATTCACCTACTTATTATAAATACATCACGATAGAATATAATCACTATTATACAATAATATTTTTAAAAATCCCCACTAAGAGATTAACTATAACTCTATATAATATATATCTGTTATATATGTTGATCAAAATAGTACACAAATATACCCAGATAGCACACCGGCTCGATTCACAATGGCGCGGATATCACCTGCAGGGGGCTCGAGCCCAGGGCCTGCCGGCCGGGCCGGTGTTTGGCCCATTTGCAAGATTGCAAGGGTGCGGGATTCGCGTTCTCATTTCGTGATAATACAAACACGGGTTTTTGTCAGTAGTCAAAAACAATCGCCCTCAAAGGTCTTATTTATCATATTTATTAACTTATTATACTTTTATCAGTAAAAAGGGAGACTGCTACGCATTTGCACAGTAGAAATTTACTTTAACGACATCTGCCACATTGATGCGACCCGCCCTGTGTCGTGCATGCGCGAGAAAATTTGGGCTCAATCGAAGCACTGATTGGCCACATTAGTGTGACCGTGCTGCCCTCTCAAAAACAGGCCGAATCCCGGCCCGGCCGGCAGGCCCTGGGCTCGAGCCCCCTGCAGGTGATATCCGCGCCAATGCGCGCACAAGGGCCCGGTCGGAATCAACCTGCCTGGGTCTCGAGCAGCTTCAAGCGTTGTGTTTGCCCGTAACCTGTAGGTCAGGGGCTCTGCTGGCTGGGTCCGGTCACCGGACTCCGGTGGTAGGCTCTGTCAGGCTGTGTTATCTGGGTATATATATATATATATATTAAATTATATACGTATATATATGTATCACCGAATAAGTATAATAACAATTATAGAAAATACGTAAAGTACATATTTATGTAATAATTGTGTTCTTAACTATGATGTAAAAATGTTTATTTACGATATAAATATATTATTTATAATAATATAAATATAAAGTATAGAGTAATTACTCTATATGTTCTATAATGTATTTATATTACTCTATATGTCTCTAAAATACGTATACAACAGTATACAAATGTAACACTGATCTATAGTATATTATAATATATGAAAATAATCTAATGAATGGAAAAATTAAATTAAAGACGTCCCACTCGGTACATGATAATTATGTACACATAACCGAAGAAGTGTAATTCGATGTAAAAAAGACATGGGCGTATAAAATATTCAAGTGCATGAACTTGAATTATTTCTTGATAAGAAAGGGTTGGCACGTCTGAGTTGAGCAGCTGTTCAGAACGCAACAGAACGCAAGCATAAATCGTCCAAGGCCAACGTGAACAAAACTCGGAAATATTCGGATCGAATTCGACACTTTACTTTGCGTGTTTGAATCGAACAGTTAGTAACGTATATTTCATACAGTTAGAAAAATATTGCTATGTAATAAAATAGAAAGTTTTTAATTTTCAGAGTTATATAAAAATATTTTAATAGATATTGTAGCATGAATATTTAATTTACTATCAGAATTTTGTAAATCACAAGGTACTTGTACAGAATATTTTATTGTTTTAATATTAATATTTAGTATTAATTATAAAATTATATGATGCGTGTTCCAGCTGTTTAAAACACAATCATAAGATGGACAAACCTGTGTCTTCTGATATTGTACTAATTGCTGGTAATTCTCATCCAGAGCTTGCAAACCTCATTGCCAAGTAAGTTTCCACGAATGTTCATCTATGTTACGTTATTGCATTACATGCGATCTTTTTCTTTTAAAGTCGATTGGGTGTTAAGCATGGAGGATGTTCTGTATATCATAAATCAAATCGTGAAACTATGGTAGAGATCGGAGACTCTGTACGCAGTAAAGACCTATACATTATTCAGACCGGCACCAAGGATGTAAATAACAATATAATGGAACTTCTGATCATGGCATATGCATGTAAAACTTCTTCGGCAAAAAACATTGTCGGCGTTATTCCATATTTACCTTATTCTAAGCAATGCAAAATGCGTAAACGCGGTTGTATAGTCTCAAAATTATTAGCAAAAATGCTTTGCAAGAGCGGATTGACTCACATAATCACAATGGATCTACATCAGAAGGAAATACAAGGATTTTTCGATGTTCCAGTGGATAATTTACGTGCTAGCCCATTTTTACTTCAGTACATTCAAGAATCTGTATGTAAATAGCGCAACTGTAACACACTTGTATTTCCTCATTATAAGTTTATTCAATTAGATTCCAGACTATCATAATTCCGTAATAGTTGCCAGAAATCCTGGCAGTGCTAAGAAAGCAACCAGTTACGCAGAAAGATTACGTTTGGGTATAGCAGTGATTCACGGAGAACAACGAGAAGCTGAATCAGATATGAACGATGGACGCTATTCTCCGCCAGCTTTAGCATCGCGAACAATGGAAGTCGGAGTTGGAGTTCCAATGCATCCTGCGAAAGAAAAACCTCCGATTAATGTTGTAGGAGATGTGGGTGGACGCATAGCTATTATGGTGGTAAGTATATTGAAATAAACTTCGTGAAAAGAAAAAATATATGTAATTTAACTTTTATTTCAGGATGACATGATAGATGATGTTCAGTCTTACGTTGCTGCAGCAGAAGTTCTCAAAGAGAGAGGAGCATATAAAATTTATGTATTAGCCACGCACGGACTTTTGAGCTCTGATGCTCCAAGATTAATAGAGGAGTCTCCGATCGATGAGGTAATAGCATTGAAAATCAACGTTTCTGATCAAATTGAATTACGAGTCAAAGAGGATTGATTTAAATTTTTATTTCTAGGTTGTCGTAACAAACACAGTTCCGCATGATGTCCAAAAAATGCAGTGCCCGAAAATAAAGACTGTTGATATCAGTATTTTACTGGCTGAGGCTATCAGACGTATACACAACAAGGAATCAATGTCGTATTTATTTAAAAATGTCACTTTGGAAGATTAAAAAATATAACGAAGTAATAGATTATATACAGTGTCGGATTAAGACCTATAGAGGCCCTGAGCACTTGAAAGATATCGAGGCCCCCTTATGCAGAATTTCTTAGCCATTTTCGATAATTTTACTGAAAAGCGTTTTTAACAAAAGTTTTTCTGATTCTCTATTGATTTTCATTCTTCCACTTGTACACACGTGCACATAAACACTTAGCAATATTAATACTATGTAAAAGATATAAAATTCGAAAAATTCCTATGGTGCCCCTTTCTTTTGGTACCCTAAGTACGTGCTTAGTTTGCTTATTGGTTAATCCAGCACTGATCTAAATATAATACAAGTTTCCATATTTGGGGACCGTACTTGCGAAACATATCTATTGAATTTTGTTTATTGTTTTACAGATATTAATGAACATGCTAGTCTATGTAAAATCATGTCGGTGATCAAATTATTTGAAAATATTCATATGTTTAGATTTATCATACGTATTTCCATATTCATAAGTCTATGTAAGTTGGATTAGAAAGTTTGATGTTTGATGTTAACTAAGTGGTACGATATTACGAAAATTATATTTTATATTAAAAAAAAAAAATGAGTATGTTTTAGATGTTCAAAATTATAGATATATTATTTTACATTGTAAAATAATAATGTAAAATTGCGAGAAAATGGAATAGTTGTTTTACTTCCTTTAATTTACAATTAGACGTAGAATATAATAAACATTCGAGTTGGAACAAGTAGATCAATGAACATGTTGCTATGGAAATACACAGTTCCGTAACGACAGTCGCAAACTTTACTCCATTTATACCGATACCAACTTGCTACGTTTTGTCAGGATGTCTGTAGAAACTACAAATCACAAATTTGTAAAAATTTGTGTTCTGCTGCAATCGGAAGAAAAGAAGCGTCGTGCGCAAGGCTTGAAAGAAATTATACAAATTTTAAGAACGCCACAATCTGAAAGTGAAATTATCGAGTTGTGGAATGCTGTAAACAAATCATTACATAAAATCTTAACGGATTCTGCTGAGATTTGCCGTGACAATGCTGTAGAAATTTTCCAATTACTTCTAGCTAACTTAACACCTCACGATAATTACATCTTATATTTACTTCCAATCTTGTCGAGGCGATTGGGTTCTCAGGAACTAATCGAAACTTCAGAAGAAGTTAGGCTGAAATGCGTTGCATTATTAAAGTTATTAATTTTAAAATATAATACTTTATTGGCATCGTACGTTCATGATTTAATCAAAATATTAATACGTACTATATCGGATAATTATCCACTAGTTAAAAGAGAAAGTTGTGCTTGTGTATCTGAGTTTGCTAAGAATTTATCAAGACATTTTTATGCTCATTCTGAACAGTTTGTAAAACCAATTTTGGGTAATTTTGCACACCAACATTATAGAGTTCGCATTGCTTCTATCAGAACAATTGGAGATTTGATTCAGTATGGAAATAGTAAATCTGTGGAAAATGTGGCCACTCCTTTAGCTGAAAAGCTATTCGATCAAAATGGGCTTATTAGAACTGGTATTTTACTATTTCAAGCTATTTTTATCTGATCTTTATCTGTATTTAGTATACAATAGTTTAATCCTATTTCTCCATAGCTGTAATAGAAGTAGCGGGTTACTGGCTTTTAAATTTAAAAGATCGGTATAGTTGGTGGTACAAAATTCTTCCGCTGCTTCTAACAGGCCTTCATGATGATTTACAAGAAATTCGAGAAAAGGCTGGAAATCTTTGGAACGCTGTAGGGGAGTTATATATGACAGAAAATCAGAATGACGAAAAGTTTAAAGATAAAATGGATTTTCTTACCAAGGCTCCTCGCCATTACCCTAATAGTATGTTGAGTATTATGGTTATTTGAAATGTGCAATATTACTTATATAAATCATTTTCAACTTTTTATAGTTGCCCGACCAAATTTAGGATGTCGTGTAATAGCACAGCAAACTTTCAGCAAATTGATTAATGGAATTAATTTAGAATTAGGAGATTGGATGGCCGATATAAGAGTGAGATCTGCACAGCTACTTTGTGTATTTATTTTAAATATAGAAGAGGATGTTACGCAACACATTGAAAAACTTTTACCATCTATGTATCGGTAAATGTATAATTTTCAGCTACAAATTACTTAATATGTGTAATCTTCAATTATATTTATTCTGAACATATAAATTTTTCGACAGAGCTTGCAACGATGAAGATACTAGAGTTGTAGAAAACGTGGAAAGAGCAGCAGAATATTTAGGATATTTTGTGCATCCTGAAGTATATTGCCGTTTAATAATTCCCACCCTCGAAGAAACTCCTTCGGTTGGTCACTTGAAAGTATTTTCTGCGATTCTAAGGAGTAGCGAACGTAATGCACTCCTTCCATCATTAGAAAAACTTGGGAAATTCATGCAGCAGTCACATATATGTCAAAGTAAAAAAACAACGTACCAACAACAAATTCTTTCTTGTTGTCAATCTTTAATGTCAGTGTGCAAAGAGGTTTGCTTCTTTTATCAATTATACATTTGAAATTCTCTGCTGTTTATAAATCTCAATAAAATTAAAAATTTATAGGATTGCAAAATTATATCAAAGGATTTATTCATAGTAATATTCACTGTTCTATCGATGGCAAAAGAACATACAGTTAAAGTAGAAGCTGCAGAAGTTTTAAATGTTATTGCACACATCAATCACTTGCACAATATAGAAAGTCTCTACTGCGAATACATTAAAGAGTTTGGTCCGCTATTTTCCGATTGCAAGGCATGGTCGATCTACAATGCTGAATCTCAAATTTTTTGTGCATGTTTGAGTCATGTTAAAACAGTCCTTAATTTTAATATGAGCATTATGTTGCCAATTTTGGAGCAAACCATGGCAAACGATGCTGATCCTGAACTGAGATTGAAACATTTCATTTTGTTATCAGAGTATTTTAATCAAGGGTGTTTACATGAAATTATGGATCTAAAGTTCTCTTATCAATTCTTGGAAAACTGTATATTTCCTGGATTAATTTGGAGCGCAGGAAGAGCTGCTGAAGCTATACGCACTGCAGCTGTTTGCTGTCTGTGTGCTTTTCTGGAGAAATATAAAGCAGATTCTTTCATAGAGACAAATCAACGTTTTTCAGAAGAAGATATTCCTTCTGTATTAGATAAAATAATTCCTACTCTAGTTAGTCTAGCAGATGATAATTCTAAAAAGAGTAGACTGTACTCTTTACGGGCTATATACTTGATAGTGTGCATCAGAAAAAGATTTTGTAACATCACCGAAGAATTTATACACAAACTATACCCTGTACTTCTGAAAAGACTGGATGATGGATGTGACAATATAAGATCAGCGTCATTAGAAGTTTTAGTGAAAGTCTGGAGCTTTATACCTGAGGATTATAATCTGAATTTCAATAAAGCTCACGTAGATACTCTGTATACTACAGCTATAATATATTTAGACGACCCAGAAAATGAATTTCAAGATTATATGCTAGGTAATTATATGTATTGTATTATTATCACTAGACTGCAGATATTTATGCGTTTATTAAATTAATAATTGTTGGAAAATTTTAAAAAACTGAAGATGTTAATATATGATTTCTCCTCTATTAAAATTAAGGGAAGAAATAACATTCAGTTTGGTGTTTATTTCTTGCATTCGAAACAGACAATCCGATTGTGATCCCCAGTCTAATTATTACAATGAAGTTACCGCTAATATTAATATACTCTGATTACGCATACTTTCAGATAGTTTAAAGGAGTTGGCAAAAGTGCATCCAGAACTACTGTACCAAAAGCTTCAAAACTGCAAAACGAATTTTCGAAACCAAAAGGGTATAGATATACTTTTAGAACACTGTCAATATATTTTAAGAAATGATTTGAGTCTAAGTAATATGTCCGATAAGAAGTAGTAATATATATAATAATTTTAGGAGAAACTCTCATATATTTGTGTTTTAATGTATATCTAAATAAATAATTACGACAAACACCTATTTTCTATAATTTATAGAATATTTCGACAGTTGTAAATAGAAAATGTTATAATGCCATGTCGGAGATTTCATAATTTGTAAATAATCGTACATATTACAGCTAACAAGTGACGTCATGCATGACTTAAAATTCTATATGTATTTAATAATAGAAGGATTATATATAATTTCGAACGAATATGTAGGAATAACTTGTGAATACATTTAAAAAGTTAATTCGTGAAAAAGCAAAATATGAAATTGTTTACATGTACATTGATCTGTATATATATATATAATATGGGTACAGATATATAATACAATTGTAATAAAACGCGGGAAACTCATCGCGTTTTCAATAAACAGACATTTCGACAAAATCTACATTCGACGAATAGACTAAGGAAAACTATGTGAGAATGAATTTATCCAAGTTTAAATGTATTATAACGTTAAATACAAAATGAATTACGTATTTTTAAGAAAAAATCATTTAAGAAACAACCTGGAACAGAAATTAACCTTGAATGACTATCAGAACAGGAAGTACCCGCCCTTTTGATGCCGCCATATTGTCCATGTCTTCCGCTTTGAGAAGCGAATCACAGAGGGGTGGCAAACAGGATTAAGAGATTGCTAATAATTTTGCATAAGTTTTCGTTCTTTAATCTTTGTCATCCTACTTTATAATTAAGGTAAGTTTACTATTCAAACATTTCGTTTCTATCGAAATTCTATTGTTTTCTCTGGATTATTTGTTAACAGTTTTGCACTTTCATCCAGACATTTTTTATTTGCCTGTCATTTTCCTGCTTCGAAATTTCTCGCCCTTTCTTTTCATGATTGATTAACATTTCGATATTTTATCGATCACTTTATGTCATAGAAGTGTACAAAAATTATACCGAGAATGTGCATTACTATTAGTTTTTTCATAATTTGATATTTCTAAAAATATTCTATAGAAACACAGTGTATAACAATGTATACATGGTAATGTGTGTGTGTACATGGTAATGTGTGTATACATATGTATGTGTAATTGTATCGAAATTTATAAAATCATTATTGATTCGAAATTGTCAATACATTTGTAATATTTGCTTTTAATGTATATGATCGAAAATATGTTGTAATAAATGTGTATATTTAATAAAATATAAGAACGTAACAATGATTTTATTATAGCAAAGATGTCAGAGTCGAATGCAGATCATATAGACTCTGTGGAAGAGGAATTGGAAGTAGAATCTAATTACAGACCTCCGCCAGAGAAAACCATCGAACAGATTCTAGAAACAGACAAAGAAGATGAAAGTTTACGTAAATACAAAGAAACACTTCTAGGAGAAGCAAAGTCTGGTGGTGTTGTTGTAGGTATGCAAGTTATTAGTTACTTAAGTTTAACTGATCGAAAGATAATACGCAGAAAAATGATATTATACATTTTTTCAAATCAATTTTCTATAGAACCTAATGATCCGAGGAAGGTAATAGTCAAAAAATTAGCACTATGTGTTGCGGACCGACCAGATATGGAATTGGATTTAACGGGTGACCTGTCTCAATTGACGAAACAAACATTTGTAATAAAAGAAGGCATTAGTTATAAAATAAGGATTGACTTTATTGTGCAGCGTGAAATTGTGCATGGTTTAAAATATGTTCAAAAAACATATCGGCTTGGAGTACCCGGTAAGTAGTAAAAATGGTTAAGCAATAATTATATGATTTTGTTATTAACTTAAACCTGTAAATCACAATTAACACACACAAAGATATTAAATTAAACCTATATTCGATTTTTGTTTAATGTTTTCCTTGCTAGGTGTCACAGGTAATTTTAAAGTTCAATACTTATGTGTTTAAAATGAATTATTGATTGCCAAGTTTATCAACGATTCTTATGTTACATTTCAGTGGATAAGATGATGCATATGGTTGGTTCTTACCCGCCAAAAACAGAAGTGCAATCATATACAACCCCAGCAGAGGATGCACCAGCTGGAGTAATGGCACGCGGTGCCTATAGTGTAAGCTCCTTGTTTACTGATGATGACAAGCATGAACATCTAAAGTGGGACTGGTCGTTTGAAATTAAGAAAGACTGGAAAAAATAAGCTTCCTTTCATAACTGGGAGCCCTATAATGATCGCAATTCAAATAAAAATGCCAAAAGGGACTCTAATTTTGATAGCTATTCAGCCGTAATGCGATGCCATAACTGTATTTTCTAAGTAATAAGAGAAAGAGTAATGTTGATATTTATTTAGATACTTTTCCTGAATCGTAAACCTTGAACAAAAACAGTTGAATGCGCGCGCGTAAACACACGAAACAGACGCCTTTGCGTAAGCATATGATATGTATGTATATAAGACATATATATATGCATATGTATGTATATATATATGCATGTATGTACGTTATCTACTTCATACCACCGAATCATGTAGACACTATTTTGTAATTGTTCGAATCGTGCACAATGTTGATCAGTATTTGATTACTCTTACAGTGTAGTTAACTATATCCTATTTTAATTCGTTTTGCTTAGAAAACCACAGATCAAGGTTTTTTAATGCTGTAATATTTATGTATTACTTCATTGAAGAAATTTATAGATACTATTTTAATGCATTTCCATTAATAGAGAGAAATATAGCTATTCACTTTTTTAAAAATTATTACCGTAAGAAAGTATGTTTTCTGAAACATCAGAAATTTTAAACATAATAGAAAATTTAAAAAAATATTTGAAATGCATGATCCAAAAACATACATTATAAATTTAAGAGAATTTAGAGTGTGCACTAAAAAATATACTTTGCATCACATACATTATTACTATTAATTTTTATATGTTCCTTTAAATGTGGTTTATTATGTTTAAGGTACTTGAAAGTATAATAATTTTTGAGGTGCATTATCATTGCTTTGCTTCAAATTTAATATGTGTATTTTGAGCGGTCGTTTCATAAACTGTAATATAAGAAGGAGTTCGCAACATAAATTAGTATTTAAAACAAAACAGTCATTAGAATTGTAATTTCGGATTACAATAAAAATTCATAAAATGAAAGATTTTAATCTTCGAAATTTTTCATATACTTTTTTTTGTAGATTTTTTATTAATCCGTTTCAATAAATATGACCAATGTAAAATCTAATAATAATCAGGTTTTAATATGAAAAATGGAAATGAGCCAAACTGTCATTAAAATGTATTATTTTTAAGTGTTACTAATTTTTTGTTTATTAAGTTATATTTTACTTCTCGCGAAGTATAAAAATGTATATGCTTATATACATATATTCAATGAAAATTTATGAGTATTCGATACCATTTCTTACGTCTTATAAAGATTATCGATGAAGCAGGTTTGTAGAATAATTAACCAGCTAAAATGATTTTCAATGTTACTTCGCTTTTAAGCTTACATATATCTGATTTACATTTATAATACTGTTTAATACAAAATTGTGAGTGAATTTTCTGTCATTCCTTGATATTGTGCATTTATTAACCTACAATTTGAAGGTTATATGCTAATAGGTAAACTACGATTTTTTAATTCATGTTATTTTAAATTTTTTAACATTGATGTACACATGCATATACGTCAACTAAAATAATAATAATGTATATAATTTATACATTTAAAAGAAATTGTAAAAGTTGATGTATCGATAAGTTTATTATATTTAGATCTTCATTAAGTTTTAATAATTAATTTACTAAATAGAAAAATGCAATATATGTGTATTAACCATTTGGATATGTATATGCAAATTTATATTATTTCACTACATTGTTTATGCATAAAATATAATTATGCTCATTATAAACTTATTATTTGTAAGAAAGGCAGATTTTAATATCTTCTGTTTCTTTTTGTCATATTGTTTGAAATAGTAAGTAATAATAGAATATTCTTAAATTGAGAATATCGAAGTTCACACCTTTTGTTTATTAGACATAAGAACAAAGGTAACCTGCTCGTACTTTTATGTGCAAATTTTGCATTTTAAAAAGAAATATGTAATATTTTGTACTTCACTTTGATTGTATATTTTTTACAAAATAGACTTGGAATAAATCATTTAGAATATTCGTTCGAATAATTCTCATTTCTACGAATAATGTTTAATCATTTTATTTATAGGTTTTAGATATAGGGAACCGAGTATTACGAGTGTATGTACCATCTACAGTGGAAACAGGAATATTTTATAAAGTATATATTATTATTGAACTAATTAAATGAAAACAGTGTTCACAATATTTAATTTACCAATTGTTATACTTTTTATCTCCACTGTTGGATGGTACTACTGTTAAATGTTTTTAAGAAGATAAACAAAGGATTAATACGTGTGCTTTATTCTACATATCCTTGCAGTATTAAAAAATTGAGCTTTAAAGTATTTGCCAATCTTTTCGATTTATTTGTATGAAGCGTAAAATACAGTGGACAGTAGATGATTTCTTCCATCCAAACCCTTTCGTTGCGGTGGCTCTGAAACAAATCTTTCTTTTTCTAAATTTTTCATTATTTAAAAAATTATCAAATTAAAATGAAACACTTTCAAGCAGCACCGACAATTCTTCACTTTTAAATTTGTCACAACTGTTTTTTCTGTAGAATATGAAATTTGAAAATGCTACTGTTTTTCCTCATTTTTTAAATATTTTAAATTGTTACTTTTTTTAAGAATTAAAAAGCCAGAGAAGGCCACAGACCACAAAGAACACTAATTGCACAATTGATCTAAGTGAGATGGGAAGAATCTTCTTGAGAAAAAAACCAAGGAAAACCACACCACCAAATTCACGGTCAAACTTCACAAGAAAACTTGTGTTCGAAACCCATGCGACTGATTGCCAAGTGTCACGATGTACATTTTTATGGCGATACAATTAAACTTCTCTATGTAACAATCATTTTTCTTTTTTTCTCGATACCACTGAGATCAACCGATATATTTCTTCCTGGCAAATTTCCGTTTCCTATTGAACAAATTGAAAATCCTGCGTTGCCACTAAAATAATCAACGATCTTCCAGTTAAAAATCATTTACATATCTAATGTTAGAATCATTATTTTCCATCTGGTGTCACTGAAACTTTGGTAGGTGAACTAAGAATAATGAACGCATTAAACTCAGCGTAATAGTCATCTATTTGTTGTTCCAACACTATTGTGTGATTAAACCACTGCACCTTCGATTGCGCCATACTGTAACGCACTTTTAAAATAATATTTTAAAAGAGCGTCACAATGTTGGTCGCCAAGCACAAAACACTCGGATTTTTTTTACATTTCACTGTACACGTTCTATTTTTTTTTTGTTGCTTTTATGCTTTTCATGTATTTTTTACCACCAAACACTGTCCTTTCAAACGAGAACGATTCTGTCCCTTTTCACTGGGAGAAAAGCACAGAGAGCCATTTAGAATTCTGTCCAATCACTTTCTTCAGTTCACTTTTTAGAACACGTCCGCACATGTCACTTACGTAAGTATTATATGTATATATCACACAGATAATTCTACATAATCATAAAATGCAGTTTTACAATTAGACTTAATTACTGTATCAAATATACTCTAAGCAGATCTTTCATATTTTACTTTTACTATTTAATATAGTTGACGAGTTTTAGTTTGGTATATAAAACATTTAAAAAGAGACAAGGATGATATTTGGAAAAGAAAAAATTCTTCAAAGAGCTCGAATTGAATATGAAAGAACTGTATATATACACCCATTAGAGTGCATAATTATAGTACAATTTAATCTAAAATTCTTATATGAGTTATCTGTGATTACTAGGACAACTTAATTCAATATTTTCTCAAAACTTCGTGAATACTGAATTGCTTTTTACCAACTTTTTGTTGTCAAGATGTTCAAGGAAGTTAAGTATATGTGTACAAGGATCAAAAGAATGTACTAACAAATGTTGATTAATGGTGATAAACGATTATGAAAATAATTTACATTGAATTGTTCCTGTTATTTTAATTAGTAATGGAACGTTTTCTCAGCAATTCAGATTCAGATAAATTTTATGTTTCCGATGCATATATAGACTGGTGTGTGTGTGTATCTACCATCTTCTACATATTTATTTGCACTTTTAAAAAATTATTCACATAGAATTAACTGAATTTGGAGGAAATTCATCTGTTTTAAAATTGTAATTCTTATCATAGGAACATAGAATATTACATGTACTCCAAATTAAACAATTATTTTCCGTGTTGCTTTTAAACTCTGCTTTATCTTTGCTCTTTCATGTATTAAATATTTTTAAAATAAAAGGATTAAACTTTGTTATACTGAATGCACAATCGTCAATGATCTTAATCAAAAAAATAATTTGAACAAGAAAAGCATCATGTACAAAATTATCCTGATATTTGCAAAATATGCTCTGAAGCTAATAAATATTTGACATTTTATTCTATGCGAAGCATTTTTTAAAAAATTTCCAATAATATATGTAAAGTGATGATACTAAACACTTTAGTGAATATATACAAACACAGACACTCGGTACACACACTCGTACACATATTCATGTGTATATATATATTTCTATATATATATGTATTTATGTATATATTTAAATCTAAACCTTAACCATAAAGAAACCTTAGGCGCTACCCCCTTTAACAACGACGATTACCAGATGATCCTCCTTGAGTCCTTCTTCACTGAGGCTCGGACAGGTTCTTTTCAATAGTTCTGTAGAAAATGCACAGGGCGGAAATGCATAAAGAACTCCAGTCCCCTCTGTATCTTTATTAAGCAATGAAATAACTCCTGCTGCCTCTTTTTGTTTCAAGTATGACACTAAATTACGCAGTGGTCTTGTCTGTACATTAGCATCATCTGTAGAAATAACTGTACTTGAACCAGCCAGTCCTAGGAAAATAGCATGCGAGCTCGAAGTTTGAATTCTTTTCGAGACATCATCTAATTTTGGTTGATCTAAACGCAATCTTTGTGTAATTCTTAGCATGTGTTTTCCATCTTCATCTTTCATTAAAGCTTCGATTATTTCTGTGTCACCATCGGTTAAATGAAACTTAGCTGGAAATAGAGAATTCTTTAAAATTAATGCTCCCTGCCATACTGCTATTGACTTCCTGGCGACTTCAGGCAGTGTCCGAGAAGTAGAAAGCATTCCAGTACGAGTATTCTCTGAATCGGAATCCGAATCAATTTGCCTTCTACGAGGAGATCGTGATCTAGACCTATCTACACCGGGTTCTCTTGATAGAGACCGACGTAAACTTCTTGGAGCTTCGTATTCTAACTCTGGGGGTGGTCTGCGACTAGACCAATCAGCTTCGTCTCGTACATAACTTTCTGGATAAGTTCCACGATAACCACCTCTCCCTGTACCTCTCCTTTCGTGCCAGGGAGCAGATCCTCTACCTCTGAGACCTCTCGATCCATAGCCAAAGTCACTATCGGGCCCGTAAGGATCGTAAGAAGAGTCATAATCCACTGGTCTCTGTCTAAATTCTCCGCTTTCTTCTGGATATGGTCTCGGTTTGAATCCAAATCCTGGTGTCACATCTGCAAAATCTACTCTCAATCTTCTATCTGGCCCGCCTAAAGGAAAACCTCTCATTTCTTTCACAGCAGCTTGAGCTGCATCTATAGAATCATACAAAATGTAAGCATTGCTGTCTCCTTTAATGTAATCAATTTTCTTTATTGCCCCGAATCGATCAAACTCTCTTTCCAATTGCGGTACAGAGGTCCACGGTCCTAAACCGCCGACCCAAATTCTTGTAGTAGGCGTAGCTTTCCCATAACCGATTTTGCATTGGAATTTTCCAATATACTGTCCGGATAGCTCTACTTTACATCTGTGCGCCATGTCTAGAGTTTGAAATCTGACGAAAGCGTAAGCATTTCCTGTTCCCGGCGGGGGCCTCTTAATATCAATATCGTCCACGATCCCGTATTTACTAAAAATTCTTCTTAATTCCTCTTCCGTGATATTGATCTCCAAATTTCCAGCGAACAAAGTCCTTGTCGCTAATGGATCATCTTCTGGCGAAACATGGTGCAAGTAGTTAGGAAATTTGTCTTTCTTGTTTTCCACACGCTCGAATCCGTGAACTGGATGACGTATCATCATATGCCTCGGAGGTCCGTAATGATGTGGAGGACCAGGGTGAACATGAGGCGGACCATGATGAATTGGTGGTCTAACAAAGTCATGATGAGGTGGGGGAATTGTTTCGCGTCTCATTTCTCTGTGCGGCGGAGGCAATCCCACTGGAGGTCCATAAACTCTTTCGTATCTTTCTAATGGTCTGTGTCTATCCGTCGGACCAGGACTTCTTGCATAATATCTTTCATAGTCAGGCGGTGTAATTGACCTTGGCCGACGATAAGTGTCGGGTCTCTCGTAAACCGGCTCAACAAGAGCCACCTTGTCATACATGATAATCCTTGGTTTTGCATGTTTCGCGTCTCTAGCATCTTCAGAACTCCTAAAACAAACATATGCGACACGCTCATCCAACTCGTGAGAAATTCTAATAGAGAAATCGCCAAATTTCTTGTATTCCCTGTACAGAGTATCTTTAATCACTTCGTCGCTCGCTTTTGGATGAATTGAACTGATGCAAAGTACTTTGTAACTATAAGGACGCTCGGGAGGTAATTCTCTGGGTGCTCTTAAATAATCGTCTCTATGAGAACTAGATTCGACATAGCGAGCATGAGACGAAGCACGTGTCGGAGGACTTGGACTTCTAGCTCCTCTACTACGACGACGGATTCTTTCAGGTGTTATTCTTTCGTCGCTAGAATCGTCGTATCTGTAAATACATCAAATCAATTCAAATAAAAATCACTTATTACAATGTTCAAAAAAATATTTATTTGGTAATATTGTAACAAGTGTGCGTGTTTGCCCATTTTGCACTTAATCATTAAACCGTGGATCTTTATGTAAAATTAAAATTGTCTGCATCAATTGCAAGAAATAAACACTAAATTAAATGTTATTTCTTCCCGTAACCCTTGCAGTACGATTTAATTTACAGTGTCTGTGATTAGAACTTTTTTGTAGATCTAGGATTATAGGCTATATGTTCTGCAATAGTTGTACATTAACAAAACTAAAGTAGAATTTAATAAAATTTAAATTAAAAATTTCGATTTAAAGGAAATTAATAACATATATATTTATTCGATTCTATTCAGAATCTCCATCACGAGCTGACACGATATTGTAAGGCAAGGGGTTAATGATTTCAATAAAGCAGAAATCATATATTGACATCTTTAATTCTTAAAATTTACAACTATTTTGAATTTCAACTTCTCAATTTTGCTATGAATGCATAAAAATCCGCAGTTTATTAATCATTATTATAACTAGACTGTGAATCTTTATGCATTTATGGCTTATTATCGATAGAATTTTGTAGAATTTTTAAATATTTTGGAGCTACAATGACTGTTCCCATTAAAAATAACATTTTATTTCATTCCACTTCCTTAAAATTTATCTGGAAAAATTGGAAAATGCATAAACTTCCGCAGTCTAATTATAACCGTATAAATTATAAGAAAAATTGAGAATAAAAGAGTACGCGTAATACATCTAATACCGCTTTCTAAACGGAAAAATCTTGATAAATAACAAGAAAACACATACCGTCCCATGGAGGATCTGCTTCGTTTGACGCGAGGAGGTGGAGTGTCCCGACTAGAGCTCCTTTTCATATTGTTGCGGATTTTAACCGTGATCTTATGTCGATCGTCACGCGGAATCCCAATCATCAACGCTGTTTAACACGGCACAGCCGAACGAATGATGGAAGAAAAAACAAAGGAACGATAATTAAACGAACGTTACTCAGCTCGATCCAACCGTCATTCACAGAGTCTTCATCCTTCTCGACGTACACAAAATGGCGACTTTCTTCTTTCGTTACTACTTCACTTCCGGAGTTTCCTTACCAGCCAAAATGAATTCCATAGAAATCGAGATAAACGTTCTAGCCACCCATTATGTTAGAATCGCTAATATTTCTAATCTAATTTTTCAAAAGTATTACGGCTTGAATATTATATACATATCCAGTACCACTACTTATATTTGCGAACTATTGATTTACAAATTGACGTGCAAATACGTTTCCGTTGATAAAACGAAGTGACCAGAAGTGACCTGTTCAGTGATATTTACTGAGGGAATAGATAGTTGCACGATTTTTGTGCTAGAGGGCGTTCACAACAATGTTGTACAATAATATTACTATGATACAGTTCCCTTGGAGGACTCTGGAGGACTCGTTGAGATATTATGAAGTAGTGGACACTGTTTTGTATTAGCTGGCGGTTTACGATGTTTTGTGGCCGAAGGATGAAGAGAAATACTGTTGGGTGCGCCATAAGTTGGGAGGGATAAAAGAAGGACGTTACAAGATCAAATATCCGAGACGGGGGTAGACTAGTTTCTAGGATTGCAAGGATGCGCCTTCTCATTTCTCGATATATAATACAAATTTGTATTATTTATTTGTATACGAATAGTTCTGTTACTTAGAAAAAGGATGCATTACGCAAGTTGTTCGAGAAATTTACAGGATGATTTTTCACAATAAATTCTTCAAAACAATTCTCATTGGCAGATTGTAATTTTTCTTTCGTCGCGTCATCCTCTATTTGTAAATGCGAGTTTACTACGGTTACGGAAACTTGTTTCGTATTTCGCGCGTTTCTCTCGCCACGAAGGCGCGCTGGGCGAGGAGTATTGAAAGGGAAAAGTAGTAAATTTAAAAACGTACTGGCAGACACTTACGTGCATTATTATTGACAAATAAGACGAGTTTTTAAATTATTATAAATCGTAGCTCGTACACACGCCACATTTCTTTATGTTATATTCACCGTTTTTTGAAGCTAATATAATTAAATTTTAAATATTGTCACTGCATTTGTTTGTTACAAACAAACGTATTGTATATTAACAATGAATGAAACAAAACATGAATAATGTTTTTTTAAATTTTAATCACATATCTTATTTTAAGTGATACACATAATTAAATGATACATATTTATTTCAACGTATAAATTATATATTATGTTTTCACAATCATGATACTATACAAAAATAAATTATCATTTTCATGGTTTTACAAGTAATGTTAGAATAATATTATATAAAATACGAACAGAATACTTGAAAATACAATATCATCATCAATACATTATTTGTTTCACAGCTATAATAAAATACTTACGGCTGCAAATATTTATTTGTCGTTTTCTCTATAAACTTCCTTGCTTTTCTATCAAATTCCAATTTGTTAAACTTATATTCTTCTGCTATGTCTGCCATTAAAGGATCATCAGGATTTGGATTTCCTAAAAGACACTGCACAGCGTCCAAAAGATTTTTCAAGCCGATCGTAGGTTTCCAGCTACCTTTCGGTGGCATATTTAATAAATCCAAACAGATACGACCTTTGTTATCAATGTTCGGATGATACACAGGTGTTTTAAAAGTAACTCGTGGAGGTTCGAATGGATATTCATCGGGTACATTAATTTCTAATTCAAAAATAGTTCCAGTATACGGACTGTCACAAGGTCCAACAATTGTTGCAGTAAGTTGGTCTAAGTTATCTGATTTTGGATAACAGCATATTCCTTCTACAGGATCTTTTGTAAGTCGTTCAAGTTCACGTTTTAATCTATGAGATTTTTGCATTGTTGTTATATACACCTTTAATAAAAGTAATGTTTGTTTTATTAAAATTTATACATGATAAAAGTAAACATAACATATTATAATGAATAAAAATCTCTTACTATTCCAACAATTAATTAATTGAATTCCATAAACGTTTACAAGACTAAAATAGTTATTTGTTTTAGAACTAAAACTTTCGGTTTTTTACAAACTTCATTGACAAGAAATCGATAAAATACAAGAAAATGATTAAACAATTTTTGTTTACAAGGATATCTTATACCGGTTGATCTGTTTACACTGCTACTTCAACTTATATAAGTATATGTAAATAGTGTAAATACTCTCCGTGCCTGTCCGTGCCTCGTGGTGCCTCGCAAGTTGTCCCATTGTCCCATTGTCCCATGAAATGGCACAGGGGCAAAGGGGGTGGGATCCTCGCTCGTAGCCAATTGTCATGCCGTGACGTCACACACTTTAGCCAATAATTCGGCTAGAACCGAAAGTGCGAGTAAAATGACCCAATCGGATGCTTGCTGCCGCATTTCTTTCGAATTCTGAGTCTTGTATATATATATATATAAACTAACTTAAAATATGGATTTATATATTAACTAATGGTTTTATCAATGCTACAATTTCTTATTTAATAATTGTATTATATATATTTTATAATAATACAAATGTAAAATTCACGTTTACTCGGAAAGAAATGATAACGGCCCGTTCAAATAAGTTATTCACCTTACTTTGTCTTTTATCCACCTGAAAGACCTGCTGAAATGAAAACTTTTCTCGATTTATATTTTATAATATATGCAATATGTTGTAACAATTGTATTGATGTGACATTGTTCGTAAAATACCTTGACATTTTATTGTACTTATATAAGTACTTTCCGAGTATTGAAGAAATATATAGTACAAGATAAAAGAGTGGAAGAAATAGTAGACTGGCTTAGGAGTATCGAGAGAAAAAGGAAAGAAATAATAAATAAGCAAAAGGAGAGAGCTGAGAGAGGCAATATTTGATGTAAGTAAGGTATTAGGATTGATTAGCACCGACTATAAATAATAAGATATAGATTATACAAGGCCGAAATAAATAAATACTACTATATGTACTATATATATAAATATATATATATACATATATATATACACGTGCTCTCCGTGCCTCACAAATTGTCTTCTGGCAGGAATTCGAAAGGAATGCGTCAGCCAGCCGTCCGATTGGGCCATTCCACTCGCACTTTCGGTTCTAGCCGAATTATTGGCTAGTGCGCCGTGCGGACCCCCTTCGCCCCTGTACCGTCTCGAGGGACAACTTGCGAAGCACGGACAGTGCGGAAGTGCGGACAGTTTTGATACTTTGAAGTTGGAGAGCAGGTATGGCTGGGTATGGCGTCAAGACGGATACGCCGGAAGCCTTGTACGGCTTCGTTTTGATATAAAAAATGAGCGAGGCCTCGTTAATACGGTGCAAGGATCGTGGTAAAACAACGCTGGATCTACATAAAGCATCGATTCTCATGACCGGACTCGAGGCGCGCGGCAAGCTACGAATTTAAGAATTCTGTATCTTATCGTCGATAGTTTTTTTTCTTATCGTCCCTTCGATCAATGCTGAAGAAACCGAAATTAGACATACTATGGCCGATCCAACGATACAAACGTTCTGTTGTCATCATTCAAATAGAACGGACATGGCAATCGTGGTCATGCAAGACTTCAACACCGATGCCTATAACATTGTGTGCATGGTTTCATCTATGATAGGGATCCTGGGTGCGGTGTATCAGGTAAGCAAAAATTTAGTTTCTTCATTTCTCTTTCCGTTCGTCATAATTGACAACATTATTTTCCAGATACTACCAAGGGAAGCTTCTAATCTGCCTCATCGATGGCAAAGTTTTTCTTCGTCCAGGGGTCGAGAGATTATTATGTGGCTCGCCATTGCCGACCTTCTAGCCTCGTTGGGTACGGAATACTTCTTAATATGTTCAGTACAAAATTCTGCTCGCCCGATGTCCTTCCAGAATCTGCATAGTTTTAAGCACATTCAAAATACTTAGTATAATGTACTCCTTTGGGATTTTAACATGCATTTATTCTGTGATTTCTTTGTCATAAGTCACCGCAAAGCTTTGTTACTTTGGCAATGTAGCGTACAAATCAAATTATTCTTAATTTGTCGAGTTACGTTAAAACGAGATGCTCCTTGTAACTTGGCCTCAACTTTCAGTTTGCTAGATATCTTGCGATCCCTACACAATGCATTAATTCTTAAACACTGATTTCGTCTAAATTGTTATTGGTTCATTATTTTTATGTATATCTAGTTAGCAAAGAATTCTCGATTATAAAGCGTTCTTCATTTATTTCCAGGAGTTTTTATAAGGTCAGCACTTTGGATGAACTTCAAATCGATAATGCCTATGGAGGACGATACCTCCAGCGTTGTTTTCTGTGCGCTATCGTCGGTCTGTTTCATTAGAATATTATGTTACACGTAGCTAGCGATCATTCTATTGGGATTAGTATCTGCAATATGCATTTGCAGGCTTGGACACAGTACTTTTACATGGCGACGTGGATCTGGACTCTATGTTACGCCATAGACATGAAGTTACTGCTCGGAGATAGATCTGGACATCCCACCTGCTACCATGCGTTTGCATGGATATGTCCTGCGATTCTTACCACATTCGGTTTAGCAATTTTATACATTCCAGATGCAAAGTAAGCTTTTTCTTTATTAGTTAAGTTAACCCGAATACAATGGCAATCGTTTCATCGACGAAAAACCAAAATAAGGAATTTTGTTTTCCGATCTTAAAAGGCCGAGTCCTTGTTTCTATTATAACCGTTATCTTTCTCTACATTACAACGTTACAAAGAACGTGGTATCTCTTCTATAACCGTGACTCTGCAAACCCGAAGTTTTCTCAGTTACAGAGAATTAATTACAAAATTAATTTGTTAATTTCTTTTCCAGCTGCCATAACTTGACGTCTCTATCCACTGCCATACTGCGCATACTGCCAAACTATTGTGCTACCTACGTATTATTGACAATAGTTATGGTCGTCAACCCTGTATTGTATTTCGCGTCGACGCGAGATCTTGAGACTGCGGTCACTTGCAGTCTGGCTCAGATAACAGGCAGGGAAAGGAAACTGGTGCAAACGATAAGGCTGAAGTTCGCGCTGACCAATGTAGTGTATTACGTGTGCTGGCTGCCGAATTTGATCAACGGAATTTTATTGTGGACCTTGTGGTTCCAACTGCCGATCAAAGCTATTATAACTTTGTGGTATATAATGGTATGTATATCTAGCGATCATCCTGTCGAATTTAATTAACGGAAACTTTTAATTGACAGGCTGTCACAAACCCTCTCCAAGCGTTCTTCAACGCGCTCGTGTACAAGAGATGGGGCAAAAGAGAGAAATTTCGATTGGATTGTTGCCAGAAGATTGGCAGCTTCAACATCAGTCAGATTATTAAAAGGGACTCTGGTATACGATTAACGGAATCGTCGCCGTTACTAGATCCAAAGTTCGGCTGCCCTCCCTATACGAGTATAAATGGATCGTCTTCGTTTTAACAACTGTGATACCCGAATCCATTCACTACTTTTTACGTAGTTTGTTTTTAAACGAAGCTATATTTTTCTAATGTGCTCGATCGCTGCTTACAATATGAACAAATGAGAATAACGCTAGGTATTAACATACAGAATATCCTGGGGTTTTCTGACAAAACATCCCCAGTACGTTTCATGATTGAAAGAAATATGATTAACACTAGGTTTACAGAGCGTTAAGACTAGTTTACATTACTTTATAACAATAACGAGAATTGGAGATGTGCGAGAACATTAAATATCCTCGAGAATATAAATATTTTTTTATTTATATCAATATATTTAACAAATTCGTTGAATAATTCCTCACAGATGCATCTCAATGATCGTAAATTAAAAATACTAGGATCCGTCATTTTGACGAGTTCCGTAAACCAAGTGTTAAAAAGTATTGAACATCTGTTATCGCAGAAAGCTAACAACAAATTCTCTCCAGTCACGAAACATACTAGCACACATTTACCAGAAAATCCCGGAGCACTTTGTAAATATATGTACGTAGAAGTTGTGTATATATAACGCGATGAATTTTTTACGTAACTTTATAAAACATAAGGAGTATTAACAGTTTTCCAGAAGTGCATTATTAGAACGTAGATTAATCGAGAGACTAGTACTCGGTACGGAGCTTTACGGGAAAACTATTTTTTTCACTCTAACCGGAAGTGCTTTTCTTTTTTCGACGAGCACGTTTGTTACTTGTTACATATGTATATATACGTATGTATGTATATATATATATATATATATATATATATATATATATGAAGTAAAAAGTTCTGAGCGTTTTTCGCTTTATTTATAATACGAAAAACGCTTAGAACTTTTTACTTCACCTAATATAAGAGACTTTATTTTCTACGCATGTAAGGAGACATGTATACGCAATACTACCGTTTAATCAGTTTTAACTTCCTGTTTTGTTTTTTGTACATCTAGTGTTTCTTAGGCTGAGGCGTTGCTGTTTCACAAATTACAAACTATTTAACGCGGAACACTCGGATTTGTATTAATGTACAAATACAATCGACATCACTTTTATTTCAGTTAATATACGGAGCACCTCTTAAAAAATGTGTATGTCAGAAAATAGTGCACGCTGAATCTCGAATCAGACATCTCGACTATTTCATTTTGTTTCGTTTTGATTAACAGACTTTTATTCGTACACCATTCATACACTCTTAATAAAAAATTCTTATATACAACGCTAGTAATAAATGTTCAATGATTTCCGCAATTTCTAAGGACATTGTGTACATCTTTCTTCTTTAGAAGACTAATTATTTTTCGAATAATTGGCTCGTTCTACACACACACACACATTAGCACCAAAAAACTCTGTACAAATACGAAGACAAGTTTCATCTTGAACACGACAAGCATAATGAAAAGTGTACATTGTGTGGCAAAGAAAATTTCGTTTGTACAAAACGACAAAATACTGCGTACACAGGAATAAAAGGAGACAATAAAGCTTAATGGTTAATTTGTTGAGTCTCTCTCGAGTCATAAGTAACTTCCTGATAGATAATAGACTGCGGATTTTATGCGTTTATAGCAAAAATGAGTAAGTTACGTGCAAACTGGAGACACTGGAAGAATTTAAGGACATTATTATCTTATTTTCAATGCCTTAAGACGATTAAAAGAAAAAAATACACTTTTATATAGCTTCAGTTTCTTACAATTGACTTCGAAAATCCGCAGTCTAATCAAAACATTAGATCAAGAGAAATTTTCAACAGAAGCGATTTACGGTCCAACCCAATACTCGTCCGCGCAAGAAAAACAGAAATGTACACGATACAACATTATCGACTAACAATTTTAACATTCGTCATGAACTGCGTTTCATATCTCATACGCTTAAGTTTAAATGGTTTCGCTTAGGATCTAGATCATTCGTTTTTCAAAGTCACAGTTTAAAAATATATTGAATTTTCATAAAATAATCTTTGCGTAAAGCTAAGTTACTCGATCTACTAATACTAACGTTATAAGACCGATCGTGTATAAAGAGTCTGTAACCGTACAGTAACAAAATGGATTCTCCACATACTTCTTTATACATTACTTACACAGTCTATCTAGAGTAAATTAGAACAAATACTGCCAAGTTGCTATAATATGTCTAATGTAAGGATTACATGGAAGAATTTACCCTTGGGGCTAAACGATTTTTGTTCGTAAATCTGAACAATTTTTTTAGTTCTCTACTGAGAAACGAACAGGGTGGTCAGGTTTTTAACAATAGGTTTACGGAACACTGAAATGAACTTATTGAATTTTCGTGAATTAACAATATTAGAATGCGTTGTTTTCATGTGTCCCGTAATCCTAATGTCAAGGGACACTGGACTAAGATGGAAACAATACTTGTATTAGTAGAAAAACATTGACTATTTTACTACAATAAATTCTTTGGGGTTGTGACTACCCTAAGCGTGGCTTAGCAGCTTAACAATTCTTATAAATTACAGCGAATTTTATGTTTTCGTGAAACTCTTCTGAATATTGAGCCATAACGCGCACACTGCATTTTAATAACATCTTTTGTTAGCGATATGTCCTAAACTTCGTCACTGGTTTCTTCGTTGGTAGTAAAATATTTGTCTTTTCTTACGTTTGTTTTCAAACAAAAAATATTCCCCATCGAGAACGTTACGAGACAAATCATAAAACTTAAATTACGGAAGTACTTGGCAGTCAAATGATTGAAAAATTAGCACAACGATTGAACGCAAAGCAATAGGCTTCGTCCATCGATAATATCATCACCCCTGAAGAAAATACAGCGCATTCAATCTCATCAAAGTATAAAGCAGTACAAAATGATCATCGTCCATTGTTTAAATCGTTCCGAAGTAAATTATGCTACTTTATCAAATCACAAATTATTTCGACCGTTCGCGAACGAAATAGAACAATCAATTTGACAACGAAATTGTGATGATCCTGCAACTAGAGCTCAAGTCCGGAAAGATGAATATACCTGTATTTAATAATTCTATGTTGATCACAATTGTAATCTTATAATAGACTCAACATAAATGCACGGATCGTTCGCATGTTACAACATACACAGAATACATTAACGATAAAAATTACAATAATTGACAAACATGAACGCAAACACTCTGAATTCTATTCTTAGAATATTAATAAAAGATTATTCGTTTCGTTCGATTTGGCACTTTGGCAACGTATTCGCGATCAAAAAGACAAAATATCCATGCGTCAAACAAGATAATTACCTTTGTTCGTTTAAAGTGCGAAGTATATTATAGAAAAAAAAGAAATCCATGTCCTCGTAACGTAGTGTCCATCATCAGGATGAAAAATTCGATGCTCCCAGGGTCAACGATGTTATTTCACGAACAATCATCTCAGCGATCTTCCACGCTAATTCTTCTTTAGCCTAATTATATCGATTCATTATAGCTTCACAGCCAGATTTACTTCAAGAGCGAGATTTATTTAACCGAGAGCATTATTTTCTTTCGTCGTAAGTCACTGTCTAGAAGATATACTATTAATCTTGAAAATGGTCAAGTTATTCAGAAAATTGCCCTATGATATATAATTTTTCAATATATTCTACTCCGAAAGTCTAAATATCTCGGAACAAAGTATGCGTGACTTACATCGTTTTCATAATCACCGATACAATTGATAAATGCATAATTAAACTCACCTTATCATCCTCCATATTTACAAGTCTTTTTACAACACGTGCTAATCGAGATTCTAAAATTGTTTCGTTTAATCAGTATCGCTATCCGAGCGAGGTATTGAGAGAAGACGAGTTGCCTTGAAGAACTTACCGCATTTTCTTTGAGGATCTGGTTCTATTTCAGTTATAAACCTTCCTAAGGCATCGACATAACCGACGCTCAAACTGAAAAATAGGATATTGAAGTCTTGATTAAAGATGATTTTATTCGTTTAATTACCTATATTTGTTACGTCTCCATAAGGAATCTGGATCGTAAAGTTGCCTGGTGTCGATGTTCATGCCATCGCCCATGGCTCCTTTGCTGTTTGCCGACTTTCCTTCGTTCCCTGCCTGCAGGGTACTTTGCGTATTAATACTAATGGAGCTCACGCTGCTACAATCCGAACCTGAAATTATCAGAAACAATCACGTCACACAACTTCGTTATCTCGAAAACGCTGTAAATGCATATATATATAATAGTAGTGTGCGTAGTACAGTTATTATCGTAATAACTACAAGCATAATTTGTATAATAAAAGTGTGCGAACCTGCTCTTTTTATCCTAGGGTGCATACTCGAGCATGGACTGCTCTGTATGGTATTGATCAACTCCGATAAGTATTTGTAATATAACTGCGACGATAAGAAGGTAGGTAGATAATGCTGGAAAAGTAGAATGTTATCTCAAAGCGACGATGTAATCTTTACGAGCGACTGTGATACCGATCGGAAAAGTTTCTACCGTACTGGGGAAGATCAGGGTTCGATCGTACCTTATTCAAAAAATTATATACAATTTTACAGGGCTTATCGAAACAGTCCGGTCGTGGTCCCTCCCCATCCTCGTGACAAATATTTTCTTCGACTTGGAATCGAATTATATCGCTGAAACCAAGCGGCTTGGTCGCTTGCAGACTAAAATATTTTTCATAAATGATCAGTGCGTCTGCCTGGGCTTCTTCGGGGTCTGCGGCATCCTTCTTCTCCAACAAATTCTGCTTGAAGTTGATTGCGGACATCCAAAAGTCCAGCAGCTCTCGTTTATTTTCGAGTTCCATGAACTGAAACGTAATTCCATGATTAACGGAACCATAAGACAGAGATATAATTGAAATTTACCTCCATAAAGTAAAAGAAAGCAGTTTCATTGTACAGTATGTCTGTCAACTGCACGTTGCCGCTCGTAAGAACATCGATCTGATGTTTGCAATTAAATTCGCTTCTCAAGAAGTCATTGATGTGCCTGGAAAAAATATATCAACTTTAATCGTCTACTCTGCAACGATTTCTATGCGCTTCGAGTGTTATACTCACTCGTTTTCTAATATATTGTATACAATGTGTTGAACAGCTGATAGGCACTGCAACATAGGTTCGATATTTTCGCAAGCCAGAGCTTTCTCCATCTCTGTCTTCAAGTCCTCGGGAATTTGATTTATGCCCAATGTATCTTTAGCAATATACTTCTTATGAATTCTTAACGCGTCCTGCCTGGTCATGTCTCGTCTCTTGCAGTTGTAATTTGATTGTCCAGTTCTGCTTATAGTTTGACTAGTCTTTGGCATATCGTTGCGATTTGATTTCTTATCATTATTATTTACATATTCCCCGAACAACGCATTATCCAGCTCGTTGCTATTATTCTGTGTCACCCTACAGTGGAAATTTTTATTGTCGTCCACCGTACTAGAAAGTCTACTATCTGTCTCGGACTCTGTCCGAGTCTCTTGTATATTAAACGAACTGCACAGGCACTCCACTTCCAGCCAGAACTTGATAAGCGCTAAACAGTTCCTCGTCTCCACGAATTGAATGAAGTAACCGAGAGCACCTTTGTCGGCGAGGATCTGTGGAAGCGTTTTGGATAGTTGTGAGCTGAAGGACCACGCGTCTTCTCCGTTGAAAGTTCGATTTTCCTCTTCCTCCTCAAGGCTGCACTGTACACCTGTTGATGTCTGAACGGACGAGCTTCCGTTGAATACATGTCCAAAAAAGTTCCCAGAGCTTGTGGGCTCTATAGGAGAAGCTTGCAAAGTTCCGAGCTTGTCACTTCGCCCTGAAATGATAAACAGACACTGAAGAGAAAACTGAAGATTTAAGAGGGTAGACTCTCGTTTCCAGGATTGCAAGGATGCGGGATGCGCCTTCTCATTTCTCGAATCATTTAGACATCTATGTAATGACTTTGTTACGTGAAAAAACAACATTAAAATATTCTGAAATTTTTCTAATCCTGTACTTCATATTTCCCTCAACCAATCTCTTCATAAATGCATAAAGATCCGCAGTCTACTCATAACACATTTGCCAAATATATGAAAAGATGAAATTCGTGTTTATGTGCCTTATATATAAACCTCGGGTTTTGCTTCATCGCGTTCGTATTTCGGAGAAGAAAGAACTGCGTTTTCTTTCTTTCCGGAACGCGGATGCTGTCCTGCCAGGCCAGGATTTCAAATAGGAACTGTAATATTTCTAACATTGTTTTGGTTTATAACCATCGAGACGTTATCCGCGAATAGGTTAGGTGCGATACAGTCGAGGAGAGCTCGAACGTCAAACAATAATAGGGCTCGGATTAAAGCGAGGAGTGGATATTTACCAGACTTCTTAAAAAATGGAAACATTGTTCACGCCAGAAGGAAACATGATAAGCGACGCGATGCGACGATCGGTGACACACAACGGAGATGATTCGATCGAAGAAAGACGATGATCGTTTGCGAGGACCGTTCGAGAACGGCGGGCAGAAAATTTTGCGTGGTTATGATTCGGCTACGGCACCGAACACTGAATTAGGAAAACGACACGGTGAACTTCCTTGATCGCGCGCACACACAGCACATGACATTTCACCGAGGCATCGTTTAATGTCATCACCGACTGCCACTCGGGACTCGGGGATTCGTTGCATCGATATACAGTCGGATGTGGCCGATTCCGTGGGAATTTGCTTCTTCTTCTTCTTTCTTTTTTTTTTATTTTCTCTCTTCTTAGCCAGAGATAAGGATAGTACAAAAAGGGAGATCGCCCGTCAAAAACATCATTTGCGCAATCGATCATTCGTATATTTATTGAAATCATAGATATGTCGACGGTTTCGCGGAAAAGATTACCGTCTCAAACACGATTATTCTAAAGAGGTTTCGCAACGACAGAGAAGTCTTCACAGCGCATCTCGCGTTTGACCGTCATTACCATTTTACCGAGTTATCTCGCAGTATTGTTGCTCCCATGATTTTCACTCTTTAACGCGTTCACCTCGATTTTCCGATACTTTCTCTGATAACCGGGTGCGCGATTCTCCGGGTGAACCTTTGTCGAACGATATTGATAATGAACCTTATTAGAATTAACGAGAATGTGTCTATCGAAATTATTTTCTAGAAACGGCTGTGTTGAATTACGATAAACGAGAAGAGATTGCTGACATAACATATGTTTAGAATCACTCGATTATATTTATATAATAGATCATGACATCATAGAACTATTTTATTTTGACAATCGTAAAGAACATTCATTCCAGAGTTGTAGCGCCGTCATTTAATGCAATTTATAAAACAATTTCTTCTCACGCCTTTCATTACATTCCCTTAAACAAATTCTCGAAATTAGACTTGTTTTTGGTGCTCTGACTCAAACGATGAAGGTTTCGAATAGAATTCACTAAACGAATCGTTCCTGTTATTCATTTCCTTTAAACCGAAATAAACATATGTTTATAGATATCTATTTTGTTGTTGTCGATATACCTACATGTAGCGTAAATGTATACTACATATATGTAGTGTAAATTTGCTTCTCTTATACAGAAAATGACGAACGATAAAGATTCTGAAAATTGAAGACTTTATTTTGAATTGAATTTCTCAATTTCTCAGTTCTGCGCATCAACGTATGTATAAGAATCGCCTACCGAAACGGAGAAAAAATGTTGAAAGTTGTACATATACACCCCCGCTCAAAAGTATGTGGACACTTACCCTTGAAATTTATGTACTATTTGATTATTATTAGACGATATTTATTGTTCACAGAGCTGGGTAAATGGCTCAAATAGTAAATATTAGTTAAAGTATATGCGTACCATTGAAAATGTTTAGAAACGTATTTTAAGGGAGGCTTGTGTAACTTCAGTGAAAAAGTGATATAAAAAATTTTTTTTTAGAATAACTATTCAGTGTATGGAACTAATAGGCCTTTTCTAGATGTAAACAGATAGTCTTGAAGCACAAGTCCTGTTTTAAGTTTCTGTTTTCGTGTTCAAAAACATTTATATTTAAATTATAAATATATATATATATATATATATATATATATATATATATATATATTATATTTTAGGTCCAATCCCTAGAGAAATAATGTGTAATTATATATGCAGTAAATGATAATTTTTCTTATAGATGCATAAAATCCGCGGTCTACTAATAAATTATTGTTTAGACAAATTCTCCAATACTGTATAAATCAGATCGCATGATTAAATGAGTGGAAGATACTTTTTTCTTCTATGAGGAGAATTAAATAAGTGTCCACATACTTTTGATCGGGGGTATATATATAATGTATACATATATTCCTATACCTGCAGTTCCACGTTTACGAGCGCTCGATGACACTATCTGATGACGAAATTACGTAAGTCAAGTGCTACGACTTCAGGTGTTGATCATCCAGAGTCCCAAGAAGCGTTAGACCTTGAAAAGATGCTTGTCGAAGTACAGTTAGTTTAGACCAAGGACCCAAGTCTCCAGGTTTGTCTTCCGAATCGTTTTCGTGTCGCTGGACATGTTAAATCAGAATCGACTGTCATATCGGCCGGGGAACTTGTGTATACAGTACACAAGCATTCGTGGTGTATCGGAGGGGCCAATGTCCGGGCACGGGCAACGGGCTCTGGAGGCATCCATGACCGTTCGACGACAAAGAATACCGGTTTCCCGACGCACTGTCCACTATATCAAGGAAGACCATCGTAGGCGCTCCACCTCGCAAGCACCGGTCAGTCTGTGCCTTGTCGACGGTCCTCCAGTGCATTTTTTCGGGCTTTCGTCACGATGCTGTCACGCACCAGCCTCCTCGTGCTAATTTATCACGTTCTGACCAGCCTCACCGCACCGGCCACTTACGATCAACGTCAGACCGGCAATCTGAACGTCCAGGTCCACTTGAAGGACCTGCAGATCATTGCACTGCTCAACGAGGAGATGCTTGACGATTACACGGTAACGACTGCCAGCGACGGCACACCTCGCCGGTCTACAGACGATTGATAACGACTGATAACGCGATAAAAGACACTGCCTTCTCTAATTGCTGGTCGAATTGAGACAGCGTTTCTCCTCATTTTACACCTTCGCTGGTCTAATTCTAGTGCTTTATCTTTAGTCTGCAAGTTTAACCTTCGTCTGTCCTTCGCGTTCATCTCATACGTTTTTTATTCATTATTTGTTATTTGCGAACGAAACGAGTTACGCAGTCCTACGAGTGTCTCGGAATTAGAGAGCGGATCTTCATGCAAAACAAACATTTTCTAAATACCTGAATTGCAACAAACTGGAGTGAAATAGAAATTTATTTTCTTTCTGAATATGTTTCATAGGATGAAAATAGTATAACAGTATTTTTAAGTTGTTCTGTTAATGTTTTTCCTGTTTCAAATTGCACCGACTCATTTCTGTCATAAATGCATAATATCCGTATCAATTTTACACGAAGAGATAAATTGAGTTGAGAAAATTAGCGACGGAAAGCGTCTCCCAGGAGCTTGCCTTAGATACTGTGCCCAATTGCTGCCCTGTCGATCCGGTTGCAACTACCAGGGGCCCTTGATTCACGTCGTTTATTTTAACATTAACACTAAACCTACCGACCATCGAAAGTGACTAATGTGTATGGTATTATAAAAATAACAAGATTAAATGTATTTATATTTTGTGCGATTTTTAATATAATATATACTGGAGTCAAAAAATGTATTCAATCGATTCCCGTCAAGACACTTTTACAATCTCAATAATTGTCAAATAAAAAATCTAAAATGGGTCATTTGACCTCTCGTGGTAGTTTTAGTGTTAAAGATAGGATATTATATGAATTTCTATGCTTACAGCTGTCGTTCTTACCATGATTTTCAGGAGTACGATTATTTCTACACGGATTATGGGATAAACAATGGCAAGCCTGAAAACGAAGAATCACTCAATTCTACTCAGAGTCTTCCCCCGTCTAGCGAGTCTGCAGTGTCGAACTCAACTGTTGAAGATTCAAACGAGTTTTCGGTGTTGAACTCTACCGTTGAAGATTCGAGTGAGTTTTCGGTGTTGAACTCTACCGTTGAAGATTCGAGTGAGTCTTTGGTGTTGAACTCTACCGTTGAAGATTCCAGTGAGTCTTCGGTATTGAACTCTACCGTTGAAGATTCCAGTGAGTCTTCGGTATTGAACTCTACCGTTGAAGATTCCAGCGAGTCTTCGGTGTTGAACTATACCGTTGAAGCTTCGAGCGAGTCTTTGGTGTTGAACTCTATCGTTGAAGATTCGAGTAAGACTTCTACAGCAAATACCGAAGGGTCAACAGAGACGACTATCGAAAAGACAGAGAAGTCTATCAGCGAAAATATAAATATAAGAAATACATCCGTGGAACCCGAGGAACAGCAATTGGGATTATCTCCACAGAGAAACAGGACCAGACTCACGAGGAAACGTTGCAGATCCGGATGCCCTGCCGATGGGAAAGGTCATTGCTGTCGGATGAGCAATCGAAGACTGTCTCTTGTACCGTGAGTATAATTCATAATTAGTAGACAGCGGATTTTTATGCATTTATGACAAAAATGAGTAGGTATATATAATTTGAGACAGTGAAAACATTTGACGAATGTAAAACCGCTGTTACTATGTTGCCGTCTGCAACTCCTGGGTCGTTTACATCCACTAATTATTTTTTCTTGTCTCGAGGAACAGTACAAAAGCCTTGACCGTTTAATTTGCCAGGGCAGTGCCCACGCTAATTTCAATTTGTATCGTCTGTGTTCTCCAGACTCGCAATGGAGCTCGCACCTAAAATCCTGGACAGCTTATTGGTGCGCAGCGTGAAGCGTCAGCCGTCATAGGAAGTCCATTCGACGCAGCCGGAGTGAAACGTGCCACGAATATTCGACAGGAGCCGCGCACATAGTTGTGTGCAATTTCAACGGACGAATTCATGTTCCTCGATTGCTCAAGCCAATGCTCGCCGTTCCCACATGCTTTACGCCACATTCTTACTCGCTCGTGGTCGTGCATAATCTCGCGCGAAACTTTATCACTGTAAATAAGATAGGTGGCGGCTTGGCTTGCAAACTTGTAGGGGCGGTGCAATAAAACTTTTCTTATACGTACATTCTGCAGTATGTTTCCTTCTCGATCCTCCGTCGACGGAACACCGAATGGCAATTCTTCGACTGCGTATGTAAAGCAAAGAATGCTATTAGGAGTTGCTATTTAAGACTTACATTTCCAGGATTGCAAGGGTGCGAATTGTGCCTTCTCATTTCTCGATAATGCAAAAGAAAGGGGTTTTCAGCGGTCAAAAGGGCTAGATAAAAGATGAATCTATTTTTACGTTTCCGAGGCGTAATTTGCATTATTCGACAATTGTTATGCGACAGCACACTCATATTGTAATAAGAATTGTACAAACTCTGAATAAGTAGAATCTTGTCATTTGTGTTGTAAGGCAATACGTACTAGTCCCTTTTAGTGCTCGATAGGGAAGATAATTGTGAACTATCTTGAATTGATACGAATGAATGAATTCATTCAGAAGATTCGAGGATAGAGATAACGGCTCTGCAAGTATGCGATCCTGGGAAACATAGCGTCCCCTTCCCATGCTTGCACGCACAAGAAAATGGATAAAAATATCTGGCAATTACGTAACCCGTCTCTGTGTATGGGCCTTGTTAACCGGCTAAGACTATCAGCGACCATGCGAGTTTTGTTACCCTCTCCAGCAGCGATGCTCCCTCGATCTATATACGTGGCGATCCACGGCTGCCAAGGAAGCGAACGGATTTCCCACAGTCGAGGATCAGACTTCGCTCAGCTCAGCCGATCCGAGTTGATCCAGGCAGCTTCGGCGAGATGGTGCCCCTAACCAGACTCTTCTTGCTGTCAGGTACGTTAATACTCTAATTTTTTTGAAGTTCTCTAATTTGACCCTTGAACGCCTCGAACCTCTAAGCCTTCGCACCTTAAAAAGCTAGAAAGGTTCATTTCGGTAAACTGGAGTTTTTTACAAGTCAACTGTGTCTTATCGGGTCCCACAAATGACAAAACAACCTGTATACATTATGTAAAAAAAAAGTAGCCGGAACTTGTAAATATGTAAAACACAAACTACTTATGTATTCGTCGAAATTTATCTTGTCATCTTCAAAATAAGCCCCGGCCGAGACAATACACATACGCCAAAGCTTCTCCCACTTTTCGAAACATTTTTCAAACGCTGGGGAAGGTATAGCGTTCAGCTCTTCCCGCGAATTCTCTTTCATGGCTTGAATCGATAGAAAACGCCTTCCCCGAAGTGGTAATCTCAGTTTACAACGTAAGAAAAACTTTAAAATGAGAAATTCCGGGTATTTCTTTCGCATAATGTACGAATCACGATAACTAGACTACGGATCTTTATGCAAAATAAAAATTGCCTGCATCGATTGCAAGACATAGAAACCAAATTGAATGTTATTTCTTTCCTTGATGATTCTAACACTTTACCTACCGAAAGCCTATTAATAGGATTTTCAATAATTGTGCTGTACCAAATAAGGAAGCACAGAAATTTTCTTTTACATTACAATCTTGAATGACGTTATTGAGGGTGACTTGTTAGTTCACAATGAAAATTGCTGTTGCTATTGAAGGTTCCATTAAAAAGTGTTTAGCCGTGTACCATAGATTTTTCAAAATTATGCAATAATCACCGGTCGGTAATGTGTTAATAGAGGAGAAACAATTTTCAATTTCATCAACTCAAATGCATAAAGATCCGCAGTCTAGCGATAACAAACAGGATGACCTGATGCCATTTGAACAATGTCCAAGCGTTACCGTCGATATTCGCAGGCATACTGAGCGGATTTACGATCAGCATCGCGGGAACACCGGTGGACTACGACCAGCGTCAAACAGGCGAGGTAAACGTGGACGCAAAACTGGATAATTTCTTGATCCTGGTGTCGCCCTTGTCCAACGAAGGCTTGTGGAATTCTTTATTGACATCTGAGGTAGCGTTAGGCTTGTTAGCCTCCAGGCATAGCGCGATAAAGCAGGAGCCGGGGAGTCAGAAACCAACGGAGACGACTGTATACGAGACCGAGGACAAGGAGGAGGGTAAGGAGCCCTACCACGTGGAGATAGTCCGCATAGAGAAGGACGGGAACACCGTGGCGAGAAATAAACAACCTGAAATATTAAACGCTGAAGTTACCGAGGTCAAGATTGCTGGGAAGATAGGGGAAGCTACGAAAATCTTACAAGAAGCTCCAGAGGTGTCCATCGATAAAATAACGCCGGAGAAAGGATCCAGGAACCAGAAGAGCCGTAAACTGATCGAACGGAGCAGGAAGGTTCGCGTGGGTTCAACGGTGGAAGACCTCGCTCAGGCTGATGATCTTGCAACTAAGGAAGAAGCGTCCAAAGCGGCCAGGCCTGGGATATCGCTAAAGAAGCAGCTGTCTAAAAAAGAAGAAGAGGAGTTGTCAGCCATGTCCGAGGAACGGAACGAGCTGGGCAATAAACGCGACGAGCTGGTGTTGCTTGGCGATGGCGTTGAAAATTGCGGACCTGGAAGATACAGGGACAAGTCGGGAACCTGTCAGGAGGACAAGAATTTTTATTGAGATTTTTAGATTACGTCTCCTTGCGGTACTCGATCGGTTCTTCTTTTTGTAGATTTTTATAGGTTACAGTTTGTAAACATGTACACTACCGCGCATGGAAGTATATGGACACTTCGTTAACAAAGTTAAAATAATCATTCTTGTACACGTACAATATCTACATTTACCAAATAATAAGTTCTTAAGTAATACAATAAATATAGTAATATACATAAATTTTTGTACGCGTTAGAAAGAGAAGTGCCCCAATTCTGAAAGCTTGGTCTGGACACTGTTACAAGGGGTCCCGTGAAGGAAGATCACCGACACAGTTTTCACGGACAACGACTTTAGTCGACGATAGTATTATCCGATATTAAAACTAGGTTTACGGAGCTCTAGAAATAACTATTTCACATTATTTTATAAACATAACAAGCATGTGTCTATCCAAGTGTTTGGTCAATTTTCTAATAATATATACCCAAAGAAATAAATTTGGTAAATAATTCGTCAGGGAAGCATGTTTACAATCTTAACAATTGCAAATTAAGAATATTAGAACTCGCCTGTCAGTGCAGAATAGTTAAAGAAAAAAAATGTTAGCACCATCTTTAGAAACGATGTTATTGTAATTTCTGTACCGTTCTTATTTTTTCATTTCATTTTCAAGTGTCCTTACTTCCATGAATGGTATATAGTGTATGTACCACTGCGACGATCTTTGTCGAGGTCAGTACAACGTGGATTCCGACGATGCGACTGTTGGGTGTCTCGTTAGAGCGACCAGGAGGTATATACATAACTATTGTGATATACAATACATATATATATATGTATACAAGGCTCATTTTTTGTACTTTCATTATTTATGTCACACGTTACTCGGTTGTACTGTACCAAGAAAACGAAAATAAATTATGGAAAAATATGGTTGTTTGTATTCTCATTGTAGACTCATTGTTATGCTTATCGGGAACGTTCGTTATTAGACTGCGACTTTGATGCATTGATGGTAAAGAAATTAGAACAGTCCGAGGACATCGATATATTGTTTCCAATTTATTAAGACTTGTAGCAGACTTTTCTAACTGACCGTAAGTGAAATATTGGTATGCAAATCAACAATATAGCTTCTTGAACAAGCCCCATTCCGTATTACAGGGACTGCAACGAAGGTTTATCATTAGACAGCGAACCTGGATGCAAAATAAAAATTTTCTACCTGATTTGCAACAAACTGGAGTGAAATAGAAATGTATTTTCCTTCTTAATATGTTTAATAGGTTGGAAATAATGTAAAAGTGTTTTTAAATTCTTCTAATATTTATACTGTTTTAACACATTACCGATTATTGCATAATTTTGAAAAATCTATGGTACTATGGTATTGTGAACTAACAAGTCATCCTCAATAACGTCATCTAATAGTTTAATCGAAGATTGTAACGTAAAAGAAAATTTCTATGCTTTCTTTTGGTACAGCACAATTATTGAAAATGTTAAAAATCGTTGTAGTTGTTATTGAAAGTGTTAAATTACACTTATTCATTTTTGTCATAAATGCATCAAATGCGCTGTCTATTTATCATTCTCTGCGCAATCGTCGGTCCGGTTCCAGACTCTAGATATTTATAGACTTCCTCGGCACTATTCGGTAAACAAGCGCCGCAGCCTGGAGCTTTAAATCCTTCTGTGTCGTATTTACTTCCTTGTTTTCATGCTCTGTTCGCTCGCGTAACAAAGAACGAGATATTCGAATGTTTTCAAGGTTGGATCGACCGAGTTCAATGAATCTGGATATTTTGCGAGGCCATCAGGAGTCGTTCAGGTTCAAGAACCAGGAATCAGGAAGAGGACGGTTCAACAGAAGTTGAAGCGTGGCGGAAATGTGAGAGCAAGGGCAAGGTTACGGCAATAGGCGGCGACTGTGAGACAAGAGGAACCACGTGAGAGGAACAGGGAAATGAACTCGGTGGGGCCATGCGAGGCCATTGCCCTTTTACAAATTGGCTCTCTGTCCACGTGTGAGTTAGGTGCACGCGCATCCTTATCGCGTTCGACGGACAATCGCGTAATAAACCGGTCAGAACGATCGTGTTCCTCGTTTTTTAACCATACTTCCCTTCAAATCGTTTCACGTCATTTATCATGGAGACACGCATTCTGTAAAATGTCAAGCAATTATGATCGTAATTATATCGTGTTTAGTGTCGTTTTAATCAGGAAAACAAGACGACCGTGATGGTAAAAGTTCATTAATAAGAAACCAGAAATAAGGAATATGTTGACTTTTTAATTTAAAAGGCTGGGAATTACGAAAATTGCTTAAACCATAGTCGATTCATATTCTTTCTACTATGTATCAACGAATATAGTGTATTGCATTTACCGTCACGTTTCCACTAAATATCGTATAATATATCGTCAACGTATATTTATCGTTCTTGTATTTATTGGTTGACATCGAACTAAACTTTCTTTAAAAGACAAATTGCATATATGTAGGTGAAAACTAGAAGATACAACATACCTTATACAAACCGGATATGTAGTGAACTTGTAGACTGTAATAGTATTTCTTAACACTTTACCTACCAGAAGCCTATTAATGGGATTTTCAATAATTGTGCTGTACCAAAAAGAAGCATAGAAATTTTGTTTCACATTGCAACTACTAGCTATTCTTGAAGGTCCGGGTTAGGTCACAATGAAAGTTACTGTTGCCATTGAAGGTTCCATTAAAAAGTGTTTAGCCATATACCGTAGATTTTTCGAAATTACGCAATAATCACCGGTCGATAATGTGTTAATGAAAACGCTTCACAATGCATTCTATAATAACATCAGACATTTCGTATGCAACATCGTAATAATTGAAACTGGAAAGACATGAAAAATCGAGATAAATAGGCACAGCATCATAATGGGTTAGCGTGATTTACACAGGGTGAAATAGGTTAGAAAGATTGATTGAAAGGGCATGTTTCCTGCTGCCGTGTATGCAAGAGAATTCTCTTACATTAATGTATAGTAACGTATTAATGTATTTATACACAGTGGCCCCTACAGGTTCTTGAACTTGCCTGAAGATCTGTTTCCATACCAGGTGGGGACGGAAACGGGAACCGTGATCGGTGATCGGTTGGCAGGAGACGTCGTCATACCTCGCTCATCCTTCGCATCGTCAGGACGTCCTCGCTAGAAGCTTCATTTTTCTCCTTTTCTCGTTGAGAACAATCGTGGTACTTCAGCTCGCGTTACATCGCATAATCTCGTAAATAATAACCGTCCTTTTTCGTACTCCTTGACAGGGTAACTATAGATAGACGCCAACGTCGCAAGTCGTTAGAAAAGCACAATTTCGAGCTGCACCGATAATCGCAACGCGTATCGATGTTATCGATCAACACGAGAATTTTTAAAATGGTGGTGGTGCTGCTGCTGCCGATGGTGATGAACTTGAATAGGATCGAGTGCAAACCGTTAACGAACGAGACGTCGCTCGAGGATCTGACCACTGCGTTGCCTAGTTCTTCGTCTCCGCAGGTCGATCATTACGATCAAAGGCAAAACGGAACTGAGAATTACCGTGTCCACTTGGATGGCGTCGTCTTTGTTTTTGCTCCTGTCGAAGCGCTTTTCCTTGCAAACGCTGCCGCCGCTGGTAACAAGCCTAACTTACCGATATCTGATCCGGCAAAACCGACCCTGGGCAAACCGGAAGTCGAGCAGAAACCTTCGCCGTTGCCCAAATCGGCTACCAGGTATTTTGCGAACTCTGATTACTATTTAGACTGCGGATTTTATGGATTTATGTTAAAAACGATCTCAGCTAGGTTAACAAGTTCTCCAACAATTCTCTCTTCTGTTATTCTACGAATATAATCCTTTGTAATTAAACAGCGAATTTTATGCATTTATGACAAAAATGAGTGGCTGCAATTTAAGACAGTAAAAATATTAGATGAATTTAAAACTACTATTATATGTACTATTTTCTAACCTATTAAACATATTAACAAAGAAAATAAATTTGTTTCACTGCAGTTTGTTGCAATTTAGTTTGTAGAAAATTTTTATTTTGCATCGAGATCCGCTGTCTATTTATAATTTACACGTTATCTACTCGTCGAATTCAAAAGTAAAATCGTACACAATTTCGATAGGTCGAAGGTTGAAATTCTTCTCTCGTGATTCGAGTTATCGAGCTTCCATTGTTTTGACGTTTAAATCTCCCGCCACGGCTGCGCTCGAGAACGAGGAATGCCCGGGAGTTTTAAACGGATGATTAGAAAAGTTGGTAAAGGTAGAGGATCATTACTTTCGAAAAATGATCAATTATCGCTGTTAGATTGTAAAAGTAGAAATGGAATTTTTCTCGTTCAAGGTTGTTTATGTATATCAGAATTATTCATAGCATACACTGAATCAATGAAATGTTTTTGTTGCAGGGCTGGGACACGTTTGTCGAGCTTATTGGCTCCGTTTTTGCATCGTCTTCGTCAATAATGAAAACCTGTATAAACTGGATAGAATATAAGGTTCCATCGATTCATCGTTAATGGACTGTGGATTATAATGCAGAGTACAATATTCGTAATTTAAATTACAGCCATCATATTTCGATATATACCCTTGCTTTAAATCAAGTTCGTATACTATGTGATTTGAAATCAACAAATTTTGTTTCGTATGAAACGTCACATTTCAAAGAAATACATTTTACAGAAAGAGACAAATGATTTTATAACATGTAATCAGCTCTGAATTTATTCATTGTACATTGTATTTGATATGAACGCATGAATATCCACAGTCTAACCATTAGCTTCTGCATAATCATACTTCTTTTCATTAGTATTTTACACTGTACTTACACCCGCTAAAAGGTGTTTGAGAACATACTAATAAAAACAGTATTTATATACGTTCATTATACGTACGCGCTCCCCTACGTGCAATGTAATGTACACACAATTCTCACATACGCTTTCACACACACACACACACACACACACACACGGAGGTGCAATGTACGATACGCTCTTATCGAAACGAAATTTATTTGATTAAAAATTAAAATACATTATTCATGAATTCTTTTTGGTATATCATCACAATACTTTGTATAAAAAATGCTTAGGACTATGTTCCACAGAATTTACATTGTCTGGGTGGAATCGTTTATTCTTTAAAAAAACGGGAAAAAACAATAGGAGAGACCAAACGTATCATCAGTTTCACACGGACTTTACAGACACGATTTTTATATAGTAGATAACGTGTACTTCAACGAAAGGGGAAGAAAAACTCCTCTGCCTTTTTTTTGTGTTTATAATGGAAACGCAGTAAAATAGAGGAAATAAGGTTTACAAATGGTCATTTATATATATATATATACGTATATACAATGTCCTGAACTTACACGACGGATCAATTGTGAATCATGGAAGCGAGTACAAGAATATGTTTTTGAAATATATCTCACCATTAAAATAGAAAGTAGCTCTGTGTTAATGTGTTTTTCCATTTTTTTCCGTCTTCGAAAGTCCGAAAAAAGACGACACGACGTCGAAAACCGTGACTCTTTTTGGGGGAACTTCAACAAATTTTTCTGCGATATAGTAGGAGGCAGAGCCGTTAGACGCAATCGACGGTTAGGACACATCCCGAGAGGCAAAAACGGTATGCGTTCTTAAAATTTCGTACAACGGAAAAGTCGTCTTTTAAAATAGCAATGGTGCTTCGAACTACGACAAAGAACGGATCAAACGATATTTTACGAACAATTGAATTCGTTTCGAGTGATTCCCGGTCGCCTGTACCACCCGTGGCAGAAAGCTATCCGTCAGACAATATCAAACATTCCACTTATCCGCGGAAACACTACATTTATTTCGACAGGGAAAGAAAATAAGTAAATACCTTTCCACTATGTCGTTAAATAACCGCTCAGGTAAGTTAACTTTACATAAAATTATTCCACATTTGTGTATAGATTTAGCATTACAAAAAATACCGGTGGACGATCAGTGAATTGATTAAAAAATGCAGTGGATACGATTTAAGAAAGATGCCTCGTACAAAATGTTTTACAAAACTTCAATGTAAACCGGAGAAGATTTTCATGGTCTAAACTTTTCACCGAAAAGAGGGAGGCCAAAATGATTTTGTTAGTTGCAATGAATGCAGAAAGCTATTTTATACAGGGATCAGCAGATAATTAAAATAATCGTAAACGGAAGCATCAGAAAGAAATTCTTTCGATCTGACCGATAGTTCTAGCGTTGAATACAATAATTATACAGCGGATCTTTATGCAAAATAAACATTTTCTACCTGAATTGCAACAAACTGGAGTGAAATAGAAATTTATTGAATAGAAAATACCGCCTTCTACCAGGTCTGGTACGAGTCCGAACGCTCGCGACGCGACGTTGTACCGTAAACCTAATATACCCTGTATCTCACGTTAAAAGTGTTCCGTATTTTTCGTCCTTTCTGTTTTGTTTAACCCCTTGCCGTATTTTAACGAGTCACACTCGTCTCATGAAGATTTTAAACGAAGTCTAACAAATATGAATACGCCTTTCTTTGTAAATTAAATAAAATTTGATTCGTTTGTAATTAATATTTAAGCATTCGAATCAATGTAACTATGCAGAAAATATAAATATTCTTTTCCCTTCCTATGACATTTTTCGAGATAAAGATGTTTTAATCACTGTAACTACAAAGAAAATGATACGGCAAGGGGTTGATGGTCGAACAAGGAAGTGAAGCCTGAATGATGGAGAGTTCTTTGAAGGTGGATCGAGACCTGCGCGTCTCGCTACATCGTAGAGGAATTGATGAGCGCTCTCTCTCTCTCTCTCTCTCTCTCTCTCTCTCTCTCTCTCTCTCTCTCGACGATTACGTTGATCATCGTTATGAAGCACAATCGGTTTCGGTGCTTTCGGTGGGCATGAGAAGTCGATTCGTTTAGCTACGAATTAAGTATTCCTTGGTTCGTCCGTTATTATTCGAAGCGATTAACCGTGAATTAATTCTAGCGCTGGTAACGACTAAAAACCCTTAATTGTAAATTATGCTAGGCGAAACGATGATGATCCGAGGACGTGCGCGGGTCGAAGTACGATCGGCTGAACGACAGAGCTTCGCGGATCACCTAGACTGCTAATCAGCGTCGACAAAATTATACGGGGAGGACATTTTTTTACGGTTATATACACGAAAAACATGACAGAACGCGACTCGACGAAGAAAAATACTGAAGCGCACGAGTATAGTTGGCTGCACGACGGAACGAAGAAAGCTGTACATGACTGCGACTCGCACTCGAAAAATAGTTTATTATTACAGCTCGTCGACTACGTCGCCTCGCCTAATCACCATGGCATCGCTCGGCCAGAGAAAAATCAATTTTCTCCGTCGAACAACTGATCATAAGACGCCGACGAACAGTTGTGCAAACGATGCGCAAACAGTGGCGGATTAACGCATCCTGGGACCATTACTTACATTTAACTATGTGTGTCGTTAATGAAATTCGAATGAAACATTATTCTCTCGCATGCAAAGTGATGTCAAAGAAGGAAGTTATACTGTTCCAGGAAGCAAACGATATCACCAGATCTTTCGATCTTCCGAGACTATTGCTAAGAGGCATTGATGGTTTTTAAAATGGCACTACGTGTTTTAAAATTCATAGCATGGTAGCTGCTTTCACGACAAATCATTCCCTCTCCGACATTTGCTTCTACCTTCGATGCTAACAGAGATATTGTACGGCGTGTCCTAAAAATGCGCTGCCTTGAAAGGGGCGCTTGCGGAAGTCGTTCGACGTAATTTTTTCTTTTGCGAAAACCTTCTGTGCAAAGGAAAAATTTTCGCAAAGGGAAGAGTTACTTGAAATCAGCCCTTTTAATCCTCCGACGGCTGTGCCTGAGTCTATTTTGACCGGGAACATCCAAATTGTCATTTAAGTACTCAATTTGTGGCAATTAAACTAACTGAATAACTGTTTCATTGAGGATATCGGAAAGATTAATGTGTCTACACGAGATATCATGAAAAGTAAATTTTTAAAAATTATTAGAGCTTTGAATGGTCATAAGCATTGCCAATTATATAGCCGTAAAAATTGTCTGTTGTCCGAGGGTTAAGAAAACACATTTTTCCGATACCTTATTATATGTTCCGTTTCGCGTGAATCACGGCGAGAAAATTGGTTTTTCTTTGGGTCGTGGGATGCGTAATTCGCCACTGTGTCCAGCGATATTCTCTTATCGTCAATAAACCGTGATCGATACAAACAATCAGAGGATTAAAACACACGTGTGCTTTAGGAAGGAAGTTGAGCCGCTGCGTTAGCGTTGAGATCTTCACAGTTTCTCGGTTCCCCGGGACCGCTATTATTTGCGACTGCGGTCTCGTGAAATTTTAATTCCTCCTTACCCGCCTATAGGGGAATTATTCCATTTCACATATCTTGTTCGAAAAGTCAATATGCTCGTTAAAAAAGCAGTGGCTCGAGAGAGAAAAAAGAACGGCTGCCATGAAGCATGTTACAGATACGTGTCGGTCACGTCACCGGCTATTACCTCTTTGATTAGAAGACGACAATTCTCCATCACGCTGCGACGCCTGTCCGACGAGTTGCTCAGAATCTCATCGGACTGATGCAGATTGTCCACTATTTTACGCATCTCTTCCAGCTCGGTCACGGTCACCTCTAATTTCGTCTCTAATTCGGACCTGCGAATTAACGTCAATTTTATATCCTGTCTATTTTGGCTGTGGATTTAGAACTACGACTACCGAGCATCGAAATGAGAATGAAATTAATGAAATGCCATACTTCTCCTCTTTCAGCTCCTGGATGCAAGTGTCGTTGTCGAGTTGAATGATTCGCAACACTTTCAACAATTTCGTCAGGAGATTGTCCACGTCGATTACTTGATCGACGAGACCAACCGCGGGACAGTAATCCGAAGCCAGCGGGCCATCGTTGGTACCGGTGTCGGATTCGCTGATCGAGTCGCAATCATCGTCCTCCTCGTTCTCCACCTAAAACGTGGTCGCGGTAATTCGATATCTGGTTCATTCGGAAACAGAAACACTTTATTTACAGAAATAAGAGTGCACGATGCGATTAGAGTCTGTTATTGTGCCTTTGGTGGAATCGGAGATGCAAGGTCCCTTCTACGAACCTGTCTTGGAAACCTTAATCTTTTAAGTGGATTACTGTTTATTCAAAATGATGTTAACAGTAACCGTACCACGACCGGTCAAATGACCGCTTTCACATTGTTTATTTTTTAATTATTCAAATTAGTATAATTATTATATTTCTTCATTCGAGCACTTTATTATTATAAAAATTGTGAAAAATCTAAATAAATTCAGTCGTCATTTTTATAAAACAACATATAAACAGCACATTTTGTACCCGGTATGGTTAGTGTTAATAGTTCCATAAGGATTGTTGGAATTGTTCATTAATTTTATATTGAATACTAAATCGCCGGAATCCAAGGTCATTTCAAGGTTATAGTATTGTAAAATAAATTATAAAATAATTATTAAACATCAAAATAGGTACTTCAAAATCCCAAAGCGGTGGAAAAATGATGGGATTTAAGATAGTTTTCAGGTTGATTGAATGAAGAAGCAAGAGAGACAGCGATGGGAAAGGAATGTTTACCTTGCGACGATGCAAAATAGCCTGCGTGAGATTGGTCAGGCTAGAACACTCGTCATTGGTGCGAGTCTTTTTGAGATTGCTCTCGTCGACGGTCTCCGGGAAGCTTAAAGCTCTGCGTAGAGAGTCGCTACTCGAGACCATGTTGTGCGAATAGGTATCGGGCAGAGGAACGTCCTCTAGCACGCTCTCCATCATCAAACACGGCTCTGTTTCGAAGTCGAGCAGGTCCGACGAGGACTCCATACTTAATTCTGCTTAGAGACAAACGATTTCTATTGAAATTTTTTCAAGCAATAGTAATAAGTAGACCGCGGATTTTATGCATTTTCCAATTTTTGTCGGCAATTTTAGGAAAGTGGAATGAAATAATATTCTATTTTTAATGGGAACAACCTTTGTAAATCCAAAACCTAGCCTTTTTGAACATTTTTATAAGCCATAAATGCATAAAGATCCGCAGTCTATTAATAAGTTTCTTCAAAATTTCAGCGGTGGAATTAGAGCGTTTGAAGGAAGCTTGCACCAACAAGGTAGCGATGACGAACGCTATCTAAACGACCAATCAAGGTCTATGTCGATTCTAAGGCTTTCAATGCAAACTGTGAACCTCGCAAGCCGCACCTTTGTACATTTGTTTAGCCGACTCGAATGTGGACTTCTTGTCGGCATTTTTTCGTGGCGAAAGGATGCGTCGCCGCGTTCCGGATGGCCCCGATCACAGCGGAGACGAAGGAACCGCTCTTTGGACTAGGAGTGCACTCTTTCAGACTATGCTTGGAGCTAACAGGACTGGACTCGATGCTGCTGTTGCTTCTGCTGTACGCTTCATTGTGGTAAATCACGTCCTAAAAAGAAAAGACACGATCACCATCCGTTATCTACGAATAAAAATATGAAATACGTGTCTTTTCTTATTTAACAATAACGATTAAATTCATTTTCCTATCTCGTGTGAACGGAAGTGTCCAGACCGATGATCCGGAAAGATCGTTTCTACTGTAATTGCAAAGTGCAAATCGCAACGATAAGCGAACGAGTATTTACCTCGAGGTCCTTCACCGAGATATTGTAGGAAGTGATCAACTGGTCTACCAATCCCTCTAACCTAGTTCCCAAACCGGAAAGCGCGACCGCAGCCCCGGAAACTGCGGCTCCTTGCGTGAGCAACAGCTCCCTGCTTCGTCGTTCGACAGCGTTCAGTTTCATGCTCATGGATAAATTTTCTTGTCTGCAATACAAAGAAGAATAAAAGAATATTGCGGTCGAGACATAGGAACATGCCTTCCCCGTGCAACGCACGTACCGTCGTTGCTCGCTGATCCTAACTAGGTGCTTGCATTCTTCCGTTTGCCTTTCCAATTCCATCTCGCGTTTCGTTAGCATCTCTTCCTTCTTGGCGAGCTAGAAATGCAATCGGAGGATTAGACGCAATGAAAGTTTTTATACCTCCAAGAAATTTTTACAATTTATTCAGAATAGGACATTCGATAAATTATTGTGAGTGGACTGCGGATCTTTATGCGAAGTAAAATTTGTCTACATCAATTGCAAGAAAGAGACGCTAAACAAGCAATTCTTCCTTTCTTTAACGATTGCAACAAGTTGAAAGCAATGTATTGATATTCTTTTTGTAACGAAGATGCTCCCTCGGTAGGAAACATCTGCACAATTTGTAGTTGAAACCTACTATTAAAATGTAACATAAATAATGAAGCATAAAATCATCTTCAGATTCTAAGGATTCATGAGTCATTGCAAGTGTACACAAATGTGATTAACAAGAAGCCAGTTGCACTCAGACAGAGAGAGATTATAACTCAGGGGAATAACCAGTTTATGTTTTAGAAAAATAAATATTTGCTGCGTTACCGCCAGTGTAAATTAACTGTAAGTTACAAGCTAGATGTAATCTAGCTGTTTGTTTTGAGAAAGATAAATATTTCCTGTTTTGTTGATGGTATAAATTAACTATTAGGTCGTCTCAAAAGTTCCTTCCGGAATGTGTTCCTTTAATGTTGCTAAATAAATACAAACAATGCGATAATCTTTATGTTGATGTTTTAGTACTTCCTAACATGAATTTGCATTATGTGCATGAATCGAAAACCAACTTTTGGGACAACCTAATATTTATTTAGCAATATTAAAAATCTACGAGCCGGTTTAAATTAGGTTACTTTCTCCTATAATCGATTGAATATATAATTCTGTATTTATAGAACCGAATTTATTTGAATTACAGTCGTATACACGAAGGAAGGAGATACCTCTGTCTCTGCCTCTTTCAGAGCCTCCGCCAGAGTAGCTTTCTCCTCTTGAAGGAAGTCTTGCATCTCGGCTGACTCTGCTTCTAGCTCTTGTTGTTGCTGCAGTAACGCCTTCTGAGCTGCCAGGCTCTTCTCCAAATCCTGAACAATTGAATGCAATGTTAGCAATATAAAGACATACTCTACCGCTGAAAAGTATCCGGACACTTCCTTTTTTTCAAACAATTTTCTCACTTGTAATTATTATTATGTATATCGTGGTATCAAAGCACAATAGAATTTATTTTTATGTACAAATTATACAATGAAAATGCAATAATGTAATCTCGATCCATTTTAGTTCCTATTTTAGTGTTTAAGCAACTTTCATGCGTTGCTACTACACATTTCGTAAGTGTCTGGATACTTTTCAGCGGTAGTGTAAATTCTCTAACCTTGAGGATACAATTCTCTATTTTTGGACATGTCTTACCCTGCTCAACATGCGGCATAGGGACTGGAGATCCGCTATTTCCAGCTGCTGACTGGCCACCACTTGTCCGGAGGACTGCAAATGGCACTCCAGCTCCAGGAAGCTGTCGCTACCCTCTGGAAAAAAGCGTCGAGGTTTAAATCAGTCCTTCGATCAATTCTCTGATAGTCGATAGACTTTACTTAGAAGAAGAGCGTACCTGCGTGCTCCGACTGAGGAGTTCCAAGCATAGCGAGCACTCTCTGCGCGTTCCTATCAAGTTCCTGCCTAGCGAACGCATGATCCGCTTGCTCTTCTTCGAGCAACCGCTTCACCTCGGTGATCTCAGCCTTGAGCTTCTCGTTCTCCACCTTCTGGCCACTAGTCTCTTCTGTTAACCTCTTCAAGTCGCCCTGCATGGCCTGCATATCCTCCCACGTGCCTTCCGTCTGACACTCCTCGTGCAGTCTCTCGACCACTTCCGGTCCGATGACCACCGTCGGAACTCCCGACAAAGCGTTCTCTATATCCTGACCAGTTAGACCAGTTTGCACGCTAGTCTCGTGATAAATACGAGTCTTCTCTGCTACCTTGTGCCTCGGATAGGGCGGCAAACTCTTGTGAACAGAGGACTCCTTACCGATACCTTTCTTCTCGACCTGTCTACTCAGACTAGCATCCCTGCTGCCCGATCTGCTTCTAGTCATCTTGTCAGTCTTCTCGCTCGGCTTGGGAATGCTAATCTTGTTCCTGTTCCTCCTCGGCAAGGTAGCGTACGTGTCCAACGCTTTGTTGTCCGCGCTCATTGTCATTTTATCAGGCCTGGACAGCCTGGACATGTCCCCACGACCACTGTAAGGCATTCTGGGAGTGCCCAGAGGTTTACGGATCTCCTCGGACGGTGTGGAACTTGGGGTACGAGCTCCTCTGGTGCTAGAGCCGCCTCTAGACCTGCAACTACCTCCAGGACCTCTCCCACGCTGAGCCAGGTCCTTGTTGATCTCTGTGGTCAACGCCGATGGCAGTGAATCCGGGATTGGTCGCGTTCTCGTACGAGGAGTCATAGACACTGATCCGGAACGGAACGTTGTCGATATTCTGTTGCTTGATGGTGTACTCTCCAAGGTTGTCTCCTTTGCTGTCGACTTCTCCCTGGACCTAGCCCTTGTCACCGGTTGCGTTTTGCTCAGGATGCTCCTCGGCGTGGTGGTCCTTGGCTTGGATCTGGAAGTTTTGTAGATACATTTTTGTTCCTTTAATATTTCTCATTTTCTTTGATCCGTTTAGCTTTCTAATAATCCTACGTATCTTGCGGTGACGAGGTTCGCAGTTTTCAAATTTAAAGTCGTTGATGTATCCGTCGTTAATCCGAATAAATGACATAAAAATTTGTTTTGTACACTTCGAGACGCGCGTGTACAGTGAAGAAGAAGAAGAAGTGTATATGGCTTTTTAATTATCTTTTTCCTTATCCCCGAAAAAATATGAAAATTAAGATGGAGCAATATTAAGGAACAGCTTGACGATAGTATACCTTGGGGTAGTCGCAGCATAGTTGTTGGTCAGAGGGATCGGCTTAGCTCTGGTATTTTTCTGAGCCTCCGTCGCGGTTGTCTTCTTCTTGGCCACGCTCGACGCAGCCACCGTCCTCTTCGTATTCGTTCGGTTCGCTCTGGCAGAGACGCTGCCGGCGATCGACGAGCTTTCGCTGCCACCCTCGCTCGTGCCCTCACCGCCAGTGGTTAGCCTAACATCGTCAGGAAGGGTGGCGCAGGGGTCCTCGTAAACCGAGCAACAGCTCACTAAACTAGAGTCGCAGGAGGCCTCGTCCAAGCCGCCGCAACTGCTCGCGTAGTCTAGGCTGTTTCTGCTTCGCACCTGAACACAATGAATAAAGCAGCTGTTTCGGAATAATGCAAATTACGCCTCGTAAACTTAAATATAGGATTTTCGAGAGCGATCGCGGCCTAGATTGGTCTTTTATCTAGCGCTTGTAACTACTGAAAAACCCCATCTTCGCATTATCTAGAAATAAGCAATCGCAATGAGCAATTGCAATCCTGGATACCTTTTTCTGTATTTAACATGTTTGCACAAATTCTTATTATAAGACTATAAATTAATAATATTAGCGAGTAAAGAATGGTCATTCAGAGAAAATTTGTAACATTTTTAACATTAAAAAGAAATTGAACACAAAGGTTAAATTGCACTCGCTACTCAAAATATTGAAGTTGGAATTGCGATTAGGACATGATCGTAAAGAAAGAGAATATGTGACACCATTTTCTACAGTATATAGGTGAAGAGGCCGGAGCACTGAAGAAACATCTTCATGCTAGTCTGCTGTTTGCAGCAGCCCAGTCGTAAAGGCAAAGTTGTTAAATATGTGAACGGCGCAACGACTTGCGTTTTCGCGTCCCGATCGATCTTACCCTTGGAACCTCTGTGGCGCAGCCCTCGACGCCGCTGTCGCTGCCATCCTTGCTGTCTTTTCCTTCGCCAGCGTAATCCTTCCTGTCGACGGACAGCGTTTGTTCGGCCCTGTGAGCGTCCAAGTCCGTCACGTGGATCACGGTGATATTGCAATCGCTGTTCATCGTTCCATCGGGGTCTTCTTCGTTGAGCAGCTTGCTGGTGTCGACCAATGGGGACGTGAGGTCTTCCGGGACCCCTGAATCCTGTCGCGCCACATTCTGCACGGGGGACACTTTCAGGCTATTGTCCTCGAGAGGCGTCTCCATCTCGAGGTTGGCTTGCTCGGTGCTCGGGCTGACGCTCATTTCCTTGGTGCCATCCTGGAATCACATTTGGAACGATCTTCTCTGTCATTTCTGTCACCGCCGTAAAAGTCATGGAAAAAAAATTGGGGAAAAGAATTGGGGGAAAAAAGACATGAAAATCTTGTACAATAAACATCGTGCACGCGCTCTAAGAGTAATTATTGTCTACATATTTCATTTCTAGAATACAGCGTTTTCAAACGGTTAGGCGACTCCGGTCGCGAAGCTCAATTTCCTTTTTCTTGTCCCTTTATCTTCATCGGAGAATTGGGGAAAAGACTCCATAAAATTATCTACGTACAATAAACATCGTGATGCGCTTTAAGAGTAATTATATCGCCTTTTTCATTTATCGAATACAGCGTTTCAAAAACGGTTAGGTTAGGTTAGGTTAGGTTATCTTTTCCACCAACATAAAAGTCATGGAAAAATTGGAAAAAGACGGCATCAAGATCGTGAAGAATTCGGGAAAATAAACATCGTGTGTGCGCTTCAAGAGTAATTATCGTCCTTTTTGTTTCCAGAATACAGCGTTTCAAAAGGTTTGGCGATTCCGGTCGCGAAGCTTAATTTTCTATTTCCTGTCCCTTTGTCTTTATTGGAAAAAGGACTACGTTAAGATCGCGAAAAATTTGGGGAAAAGAGACGACATAAAAATCTTGTAGAATAAATATCGTTTACGCGCTTTAAGAGTAATGATCGTCTTTTTCATTTCCAGAATTGTATAGCGTTTGAAGAGGTTAGGCGATTCCGATCGCGAAGCTCAATTTCCTTTTTCCTGTCCCATTGTCTCCATTGATGGTGCGAAACGAAATCCTAGATTCGGTGTGAATGATCGATGACGTAATTGACCGGTCAAAGAAAGCAGCATCGTCCATAGCAGTCGGACCGGAAATGATGCAACGGCACGGCAACGACCATCGCGCGGTGCGGAACGAATCGACGCGAAATATGTTGCACGAGTTGAGGAACGAGAGCAGAGACGACTATAGGCACGCGATGTCCGAGAAGAGAATCTGTTGGACAACAGAATCGATCGGGAAGCAATTAAAATCCGGATCTTGACCGTTGGCACGTGATATTTGATTAACCAGGGAATAATATCCGCTCCGAGAAGCGTTTCCCTGTAGGATTTGCGAAAACGAAACACACACGCGAGGCTAATGGTTTTCGGAGGTCCGTTGAAAGGTTGATGATGGAAGCCGTGAGGAAATTCCCCTTGAATGGGATTAGCGAATTCTTGGGGTACAGGATCGTTCAAATCACCAGGTCTCGGACACGAATAACGAATTATAAGGGTCGTTACGAATTATACAGTGATTTATATCGCTATTCGCTTTTTGCTGTCCCACTTTTACTGTCCAGTCGCGTAGAATCTGCCGATTTTGTTCCGACGTTGATCCTGAATTGTCGATACTTCCCGCTTTTTCACATTGTTTTAATTATTGAAATTATAAAGATGTGTGTGTGCTTCCATTATAAATTATTCAATAAATTTTCTTTGTTCGAGCACGTATTATTATAAACAGACTGCGGATTTTATGCATTCATGAAAAAAATTAGTAGGTGTAAGTCAAAACATTAAAAGGATTAAAAGACTTGAACAGTGTCGAAATACTATTTTGATCGTATCAAAATTATTAGTGAACAAAATAAATTTTTACATAGCTCCTGTAGATTGCAATTTATGTATAAAAATTTTATTTTGCATAAAGGTCCGCAGTCTACAGTTATAAAAATAGTGTGAAAAGTCGCAATAAATTCAGTCTTGTAATTTTTAATAGTTTAATGTAATAGAATTTTAGTTTAATAATTTAATAGTTTAATGTAATAGAATTTTAAACCTCTTCCCATAGTATTGCTTTCGATGACAATAAAAGTAGAATATAAAATGTATAAAAAAAAACTTGTTAGAAACCACGATTACATTGAAATGCACTAAAAAGGAGAAAATAATTTTTTTCCTGGTTCTCCATAAAATGCCGAATCCAGTTAAATGATTGATAATATGCTCCCCCAAAATTTTAAGTAATCAGTTCAAAATTCCTTCTGTTATGAAATTAATGTCAGAACAGATAGAAAAACTTAATATGTATAAATTTAAATAAAATCATGACATTAGTGACTAGAAAAATTAAAGGATGGAGCGCTGAACTATATTGCCGAAAATATTGGGTTTCATTGCATCTTAAAATACCGAAGTTACTTTCTTGCCAACCCAATATATTAGAAATACTGGAAAAATCCAAAATGTTGTACTTTCTTAAAAATGTTGATTCTCCTGAGGTGAATCGAAGTAACTTTTCCTTCGCGAAAATGTTCTCCGCGGCTTTGTTAAGAAGTTATTCCCGAAAAACACGGACCAATCGCAGCGTTGATTCGAACAAAATTTTCATTGCATAATGCGGAACAGTGTTCGCCATAGCGAATATTCTACACGATCGTTTCAGTGCCGTTTAGGCTAACCTTCGCTTCCGTTCGCAATCATTCCATCTTAATCTGTCGTGCGTTTCACGCCTCCAGCACCCTTCTGCCCCCTTCTGGCACCCTCCGTCTCCCCACCCTGTCTTCCGCGCAATTACGTATTTCAATAGTAATTGATAGTAATCGACGAAGAACGTCACGTCACCGACCGGTGTTCCCCTTTCTCATCGGCGCGTTCACGAACGATGAATCGCGTCGTACGCGATTCAAGTGTCCCTCTATTGGCGAGTGTATCCTATTATCGCACAATTATCCCCTCCGAGCATAATCGATCGCCTAGTATCGCTCATGCGACTCATTCTCGCTGATAAACACCGAGAATGTCATTAACTCGCAAACCTCGCTCGTGATTCCTAAACAAGTCTTGCACAAATCATTTCGACTGAATCATATACGGTACCTAGTAGCTGAATACACAGTAGATAATCAAATTGTTAAAGCCAAATCGGGAAAACTGTATTCGTACAAGCTGTTACTAGTAGAAAATCACATTTGTTTAAAATGATTTTAATCGTCTCGAGTCAATTCAAACCATAAAAGAGAATTCACAGAAGAAGCTAAACGTATCTTTTATCTTTAATCTTTAAGTATGTACCTTCTTTGGCGGTTGAAAAATGTTTTCAACACTGGGACGAACATTAGCGACGGCGTATCGCAAGATACAAGATAAATTTTGATGAATAAATAAGTAGTTTTTGTTTGAATCACAATTAAAAGAGAATTCGCGGAAGAAGCAGAACGCTACTACATGTATTAGGTTGTTCCCAAAGTTTCTCTCGGAATGTGTTCCTTCAATGTTGCTAAATAAATACAAACAATGCGATCATTTTTATGTTAATGTTTCAGCTTTTGGGACAAGCTAATATTTATTTAGCAATATTAAAGGGACACACTCCGGAAGAAATTTTTGGGACAACCTAATATAACTATGTACCTCCTTTGACGTCTGAAAAATGTTTTCAACACTGGCATCCGCGCATCACGCGACAAAAAAAATTTTGATGAATAAATAAGTAGTTTTTGTTTGAATCACAATTAAAAGAGAATTCACGGAAGATGCAGAACGCTACTACATGTATTAGGTTGTTCAAAAAGTTTCTCTCGGAATGTGTTCCTTCAATGTTGCTGAATAAATACCAACAATGCGATAATTTTTATGTTAATGTTTCAGCTTTTGGGACAAGCTAATATTTATGTAGCAATATTAAAGGGACACACTCCGGAAGAAATTTTTGGGACAACCTAATATAACTATGTACCTTCTTTGACGTCTGAAAAATCTTTTCAACACTGTCATCCGTGCATCACGCGACAAAATAAATTTTGATGAATAAATAAGTAGTTTTTGTTTGAATCACAAAGTTTGGGTACTTTGTTGCATAACGTATATACGTCGGACGAAATGAACGAATGAATCGTTTAATCCCAAGAGCAATCGAACGTGCAAAATGATTGGCTACTATACTTTCGATTGAACATATTATATTGCACTGTCCCCTTTTCACCTTCCAAAGACGTCGATTTGCTATACCTAACAATTTAAGTGAATGCCTTAATGATTACAAGAATATCAACCATGTAATAACATTTCTAAAATCCATTAATTTGTTCCACACTATGTAATCATTATGTATGTATAATTGTTACTAACTGATTTTTCCACAATGTACTTGTAATTAATTCTAATTTTAAGAATCTAAATTTGTATTTCACATGTCACAATTCTTGTGGTCGCTAATGACCTAGATGTTGATGCGACCTGAAATAAATAATTGAAAAAAAAAATGATTAGCCCATTCGAATTCGGGGAAGTCCGCAACGAAAAAATTCGCACGATAAAACAGCGTAACGGTGCACGAAAACTAGCCGCTTCGGGCTTGAGATAAATAGAGAGCGGCTCTCCCGGCTCTCTCGGCCGCGATAATCAGGGCCGAAGAGTGACCGAGAACTTGCAAACTGACTGTCTCGTGGCTCGTGGCTTAGGTCTACCCGGGAAGTCCCGTGGCTGACGAAGAGGCCGATTGGCCGGCATGATCACGCGCCCCCAACACGACGGACAATATTACAGCGCGCCGCGACGCCGCGACGCTCGAACCGGTGCTGTGTCGTCGAGACACTCGCGAGACTCGCAACCGAGAGTGGTTCAGCCATAGGATCCCGAAAATTTGGTGAAACCGTTCGGACAACCTGGAAACCTCCGGAACCTGGCGAAACTGTTCAGACAACTTGAAGAAACCTGGAAACCGAGGATCAACAAGAAACGTTGCAGATCTCCCTCTTCGGCGAATCTTAATTTCAGCAATTTTATGGTTGCTGTTTTAGTGGACGTTTCTGAAGTCCCTGTTGAATTGGACGGTGAGCTGAAATCGGCATCGCATCAACAATATAGTGCAGCTGTGAGAGATTTGTAGTTGCACTTCAGTGTGGAAAATTGTTGAAGTGGTAAAGAATACTTTGGCGTGGGGTATAGTGGAACTGTTTTGAGATAGCTCGAGCTTCAAGATGGAGAGGACGTTCATCCGGATATGAAGGAGTCGCTGTTGGACTTGATTCTTCTGATTTCAAATTGTTGTAGTTTGAATTTCAAGATTAAGAATACCGGGAGAAGTAGATGTCGCTTCTCTCCTCCCCTAGTTAAACAATCGCTAGACTAGTATCGCTGGAGTGTACACGGAGGAGGAAACTGTGGTTCCCCAATCTACGTTACAAGATTCACGTGAAAGCGTCCATTGCCGGCCAGTGAAATCACCAGAAACTGGAGAGAAGGACGTGTTCCCTATCCGGGAGCATATAACGAGAAAGAAACTTGGCGAAACGAGGAATTGTTTCGCACAAATGATCGAGCCTGTAAAGGCTAATGAAGAAGAAGAAAGCTATCCGCGGGTCCTCGAGGTGAGAACAAAGGCAGTCTCTCTTGCCGTTGAGACAAAGGAGATCTAGATAGATCACGTTGAACAGCCGGAGGTGTTTCCATAATCGATCGAAGAACACGTCACAGCAAGAAGTCTGAAGAGGAGGCGAGTCGAAATTAATATTGTGGAGGATCGAAGGTCGAGAGATGATCGAGGACGTTTAGGTGAGTCACTATTAAATGAAATTATATAACAAAATTATTAAGTAATCACGTTCGCCTCGCAGTACACTGGTATTCGCTCGATTTCTCCAGTTTGAACGATTCTATGAATTTGTTCCAGTGTGTCGAACCCGTGCGGCAGCCATCTTGGACCACCGGCGAACCGGAAGTGGCAATCATCGTCGCGTGGATAATCCGCAAACCCGTGCAACGGTACGAACGATCGAATCCACCGAGAAAAACTGAAGGAAAAACAGTTACTCACGCGGCGTGGAAGAAGAAATTTTCAGTCGGCGATCGAGACACGATCGAAAAAACCGGGTGCAGAGGCTGCGAGAAACGACCGGCGACTGTTGCGAACTCGGAGGCTGCATGAAATAGATCTCGAAGCGTTGCATAAGCCGATTCCAGCCGGTTTTGTGTTACCAGGACGATTCTAGAATTACGCGAACCAAAAGACACGCGATATCGGCGACAATGATTCTTTCTTTTACGCTTTCAGTCGTGTCTGTCGATAATCGGGAAGCTCTGGGCTTATGGTCGGAAGTCGTTTGACCGGAACAAAATGGTTGAGTCCTTGTAGTTTAGCTTCTGGTATTGTTATAGCAGCGATTGAAAGGGTCAGCGTTTTTGTTGGGCATCTTGAATAAGTTTGCTACCACTGTGAGACAAATATGACCTTGGCAATCTCGCAGTTTACTTAAGGATAGTCAAATTAATTTTATACACTTCGCTATTTAACACTTTGCCTACCGAGAAATATTAAGAGGCAGTTTGGAAATGATCTTTTACATTAATTACAATGAATGAATTATTAGGAAGGACCCACTAAAAAATCTTTACCTGCAGGCTTTCAAAAATTGTGGAACAACGGTCGGTAACGTGTTAAGATCGTAGTACATAGAGAGATCGCGAAGCTCTATTGCACATGTCCACTGATAAGATTGATAAGATCGATAAAATGGGTGCTGGGCTCGGTGATGTTGATAGGATCCGTGGAGATGGCCTAAGTTTGAAGCTTCCGTCGAATGATCGGATTTTGGAAGTGGTCGGCGACGGATGTAGCATAATTTTACCTGGAAACTCGGGTACAGTGCGTGTGATTGGAGATGGATGTAGATTGAGGATCGATTCGAACGTTGGAGATATTGAATACGTTGGAGATGGAGGCAGAGTGCTCCTGGGTTCAAAATCCTCGAAGCGCAACGTGAAATATGTTGGCGATGGGGGCAAAGTGTCCGTCGATGACGACAAGAGAAGATCTAAGAAGGTCGATCATGTTGCGAAGGGGAAAATTGGTAAAAATGTAGATGATGTTTCAAAGGAAAAAATTAGAGGATCCTGTAAGACTGCTGAGGAAGAGGATAATCATTTGAATATGATAAAGGAAGCGAAATCTGCTGGGAGAAAAAAGGAAGGAAAGCTGGTGAAAATTGTTACCGTGCTGCATTGCGATCAGAGAGTTGTTAGCGGATGGTTTGTGGATCCTGGATCGGTGGTTAGATCCCTTGATGGGAAGTTTGTGAAGGTTGAAAGCAAGAGGAAGGAGAAATCGAAGGGAGATAGGTGAAGGAGGGATTTTTTAGTTGTTTGAAGACGAGATTCTTGCCGAAATTAGAAGAATTAGAATAGGATACGCTTGTCCCAATCAACCCGTTCACTGCCACGCGAATAGAATATTCATCATTCAAGAACACGCCGTTTGTTATAAACACGATGTACATAATCTTAACGATTATTTTTCAAATAATTTATTTCGATAATGCCCAAGCTGCCTAATTTTAACATTAAAATTAGCACAACGGGGTTTTTCAAATATTCGGTTGTAAAGAAAGAAATGCGGGATTTAAACCTATGTTTTTAAAGTGTTATAACTCGCATAAAAAACGATTTTATTGAAATTGTTTTCATAAAAACAACAATATGAAAATTGATTTTATAGAAAATTTAATATTATTTAAAAATATAAAGCTGTGCATTCGTTGACACTTCGTTCGGCCCATACTTCGTTGGATAATAAGAAATAATGCGAAAATTGCGGTTTGACATCCTGAAATAAAAGCCAAATAATTTAATAAAAATTTCAATAAAGTCAAACATCGAAAGCATAATTAAATAGAGCGTAGAACAAGCTTCAGGTAAATATTTATTGGTATAAAATTGCAAAATTAAAACAAAGGAGCAAAAAAAATCCTGCATTTCTTCCTTTACAACCTATTAATTTATTTCAGCAGTATTTGTTGCGTCTTGTGTTTACGTATTCGCTATGTACGCTATTTGTATTATTTATTCGTTGGCGATGTAATTAATGTAATGTTTCGTGTTCCGCGTCGATCCTGATCTACAAGGCGACAGTATTCCGTCGACTATGACGTCGATCGTAAGTTCCTGCGACAAAGCCTTGTAGAGGACTGACCTCGCGCAGACAATAATGAATTCTATTTAAATAAAGAATCATCGAACAATGAATTCGATTTAAATGAAGAAGCGATCGTGAAATTCTACTCTTGTTCCGTGACAACATCCTTCGATATTTCCTTTCCCACACACGTCTAACAATTATTTAGTAAAAATCAAAGAAAATAACAAGATTTCAGTCCTCGACTGAGAGACAATGAATATAATGATAAAATTATGGATTTAAGTGTCTCGTAAATGCACAAAGAAAATCGGTCTTGTTAGATATGTACAATGCAGTTTCTAAATAATAAAAGCCAAGAGACAATCGTAACAGAGAGCCACCGCTAGTCAAGGATAGAATGTGAATCGAAAAAGATTTAATGTATTTTTAAGTGCGCGGAAGAATTACTTGTGGAAGAATGCCAGTCGATTAGGACAATAATTGTTACGGTCGCAAACTGTGCAAACTGCTATCTACAATGGAACATAATGACACAGTATTTTTTCATCGATTTCACAAAACAATGAAGATTTTCGTTGGGCAATCGCGTTTCCTGGAACTCGGCGATGTTTCGTGACCGTTCGTAGTTCGTAGACTAAAAATGGAATCCTGTGCTCATCACTTGGCTCCGTGGAAACGGCGTTTGATCGATACGCGACGCGTGATCGCGTAAATCATCGATGGATTCGTTCGGTTCGCGAATAATCGCGCGACTACATCGTCGAATCGAACTAGACAATAGCGAAGACAAGAAGTTACTGAAAATTCGAGATGCAGAGTATATAAAGATTGTCTTTATCAAAATTTGTGAAACCAGATCCCATACATAGAATCAAATTAAAAAAAATATATAAAACAGAAACTTTTTAAAAACCACGCTTATATATCAAAATGCACTAGAAAGGAGAAAATAATCTTTTTAGACATTAGTGACTATAATATATATATAATATATATATTTATAAATATAATATTATAAATATATATTTATAAATATTATAAATATATATTTATAAATATTATAAATATATATTTTTATATATATATATATATATATATATATATATATATATAAAAGCGTGGAGCGCTGAACTATATTGACGTAATCTTCGTGGGCGCTCCACGCTTTCATTTATACCCACTAATGTCTAAAAAAATTGTTATCTTCTTACTAGTGCATTTTAATATAAGCGTGGTTTTTAAAAAGTTATTTTTATATATATTTTTTATTTTCTAGTTTTTAGTCTTTTTTAAATGGAACGCAAGATATATGTAGTAATACTGGTATGAAATATTAAGATATAGAAACGCAAGATATGGAAATACGCGAGAAAGAGGGGATGAGTCCGAGAGACGACGTCTCTTGATAGAGTCCAGTCGTTGATAAAGTCAAGTGAATGAGCGGAACAACACGCTGACTGAGCTCCTTCGGTGCGAAATGGGTCAGTGGAGTGGGGATGAGTCGGAGTGGGAACACGTAGTGGAGTAGGGAGCGCTGGCGCGCGGAGTGGGGATCGCTGAACGCGATGTACCACCGAGTGTCGCGCGACGAAGTGTGAGACGGTTAATATTAAATTTTTTTTCTCCTACACACACACACAGTTTTTTAAAAAATTTCTTTTTTTTTAATATTGCATTGCCATCCAGTTCTGAGCTATGTTTAAAGTTTCAAGTCTCTAGCTGATCGGGAAGTTATTTAAAATTCGATTACAAGATTTGACGCATACAACGACAATTCGGCAAGCTAATATAAGCGTGGTAAAATAGGAATTGCATCGATTAAACAAGACACACAATGCTGAGATAATTTTGTCTCTGTCGTGGTCTGACCAGGAGAAAAACATGCTCGAGTCACGAGGTCGATTATGTCACTGGGTGGGCTCTATTGTATGCGCGAAGATGAGCGATGCTATCTGTCGCGTCCGATCGCAGAAAAACACGTGTCCAGTGTAAATTACACTTTACAACAACGAGGTCTCCTGTCACGTTTCTCTCATTGAGCACAATACACATTCGAACGTTCCGATAAACGAAATCCGAATCGCGCTAGAGAACTTGAAAGAAGTTGAATAGCACTTGGAATTTCCGTCGAGACTGTTCAGACGCGAACGAACTGAATCAAGAACGATCAACGATATATTGAAAAAGCTGTTCTTGTTTTTTACTAGCCCACGAGTTTCTGCGTGGAAATCGTTCTGATAAAATACAGAACCACAGCAAACCTTGATACATAACAATTTTAGCAGTCATTTTACATAAACTCAGGACTCACCTCTTTCGAAGAAGTACAACTTTTTGCGAGACACTCGGTATATCAGAATAAAAACCGTACCCACCGGAATTCCCCTAATACGTGGATCAAATACGTGGCAGATAGCGAATCGATACGGATGAGAGCAAACAAGATAAATCCAAACCTGTGAAAGGGGCGGATAATTTCGACGATTTCCCAGAGCTGTTCCGCAATATTCTCGTACAATGTCACTTTGATTACGCGAACGTGACGTTGCAGGTGGCAAACTGCAATATCAGGAATGTTCGACGCTTTTAAAGAGACTCGGGACGATCGATCGGGTCTTATCTTATCGAGCACTCGCCAATGTCAAGTTCGAAATTTCGGAGAAACCTTCTCTGTATTCTCATCCGGTCGAGGGACGCTTAATTAATATGTATAGTCGGGCGAATTGTGCACAGGATGTTCCTTCATTAACGCGCCACCGCCGCCATTTATTTCGCTAACAGTCTGTACCGGTCGTGATGTTTCGTAATGTAAATCCAACTTATGCTCTCCCTAGAAAATTGCGAATTTCAAAAAATTCGTAAAGAAAGTTCAGGGTGTCCTGAATGCTCCTGTATACATTTTTTATAATGTAATAATTAGACTGCACAATCTTTATGCAAAATAAAAATTGCTTGCACCAATTGCAAGTGACTGGAGCCACGTAAACAGTTAATTGTTACTTTAATAATTCCATAATAACAAGCTGAGAAAAACATTAGGTCGTCCCAAAAGTTCCTTCCGGAATGTGTTCCTTTAATGTTGCTAAATAAATACGAACAATGCGATAATCTTTATGTTGATGTTTTAGTACTTTCTAACATGAATTTGCATTATGTGCATTAATCGAAAACCAACTTTTGGGACAAGCTAATATTTATTTAGCAATATTAAAAGAATACATTTCAGAAGAAACTTTTGGGAGACAACCTAATAGATTAGCACTCTTAAATCATTGTAACCTTTCTACTGTTTTAAACTGCATCCACTCAGTTTTGCCATAAATGCATAAAAAATCCGCAGTATAGTACATCATATGTAATATAAATACGTATTGTATAGTATACTCCAGCCTCTCGGCTAAGAAATTTCGTTCAAATGAATTTCCTCGTTTCCCTTCATCTGGTTTAAACTAGGGCTGTAACTTTTCCGAAGCTTCGAAGACTTCGAAGGATTCGAAGGAACGAAGGAACGAAGGGAACTTCGAAGTTTCGAAGTTCCGAAGCTTCGAAGTCTTCCAAGTGCTCGAAATTAGGACTGTAACTTTCCTTCGAAGGTCAAAGATTTCGAAGCTTCGAAGCTCCGAAGCTTCGAAGTTTCGAAGTTCCGAAGCTTCGAAGTCTTCCAAGTGCTTGAAATGAGGACTGTAACTTTCCTTCGAAGGTCGAAGATTTCGAAGCTTCGAAGTTTCGAAGTTCCGAAGCTTCGAAGTCTTCCAAGTGCTCGAAATGAGGACTGTAACTTTCCTTCGAAGGTCGAAGATTTCGAAGCTTCGAAACTTCGAAACTTCGGAACTTCGAAGTTTCTGAAATCGGAGCTTCGAAGCTTCGAAATCTTCGACCTTCGAAGGAAAGTTACAGCCCTAGTTTGAACAAAACAGAAATTGATCATTCATCATTCGATCATTTGGAAGCAACTTTTAGTCGACGGAAAAAGGTTAGTCTGCTTTGCGATGGAGGTCAACCATTTCGAGGATCGTTAGAAAAGATCTCTCGCTGCACATGGAAATTCAGTTCCCTTCGTTAAACATGCCGTCCGCGCGAATTCGAAGAGCGAAAATTCCGGCGGGCCACTCTTCTTCCACTGTTTTTCCCCGGGCGAACGAGTGCCTCGAATCGCGAGCCAGAAAACTTGTCCGAGGACGCACGGAGGATTCGGGGCGAGGATGTTTGAATGCCTTCGGTCGTTACGCGTGATTCTTTCGTTTTATACAGGGTGCTCCAAAGTTGATTAATCAGAAATAACAGAAGGGACAGTGATCCTGCAGATCCTCAGGCAGCTAGATCGCGACTTTACTGTATTGCTAAATTTATAAAAATAGGAAATCAGACTTAACAGAAAGGACAGTGATCATGGAGATCCTCAGGGAGCTAGATCACAACTGCATATACTGTATAGCTAAATTTATAAAAATAGGAAATTAGAAATAACGAAAGGGACAGTGATCGTGGAGATCCTGCTAGATCGCGACTATACTGTATTGCTAAATTTATAAAAATAGAAAACCAGAAATATTAGGTTGTAAAGAAAGAAATGCAAGATTTTTGTTCCTTTGTTTGAAGTGCAATTTTATACCAATAAATATTTACCTCAATTTAATCGGTTACGTATATGTCATTTTAAAGCTCGTTTTACGCTCTATTTAATTATGCTTTTGATAGTTAATTTTATTCAAATTTTTATTAAATTGTTTGGCTGTCGTAGCCCCAGCGCGAAACTTCCGATGCCAGCGCTGCACTGTGCATTCGCTGACACGTTGACACTTCCTTCGCCCCATACTTCGTTGATCCGAAGTGAGATAGAAGCACTTCGGCCTAGTTTGAACTTTGAACTTATAGAGAAGAAGAATGCGAAAGTCGCGTTTTCACATCCTGAAATAAAAGCCAAATAATTTAGTAAAAATTGAACTCATTAAATTAAGGTAAATATTTATTGGTATAAAATTGCAATTAAAACAAAGGAACAAAAATCCTACCATTTCTTTTTTTTTACAATCTAATAACAAACGGAAAAATGATCGTGGAGATCCTCAGGGATCTAGATCGCGACTTTACTGTAGATGGAGAAGGTAGAGTGGGGACAGAAGTCTTGCCCCGAGGACCTTCTTGTCATTTAACCATAGTACATATGTAATTGTAACTGTCTACAGGTATGGAAGCAATAATTATTGTCAAAGGACTTTTACAATCAATAACAAATCAAACTAAACTAAACTTCACACCAAATGACAGACACATTGCACGATTAGCACAAAACCTATCATCACCGGTCAAAACGACCGGTTGCAGATTTTTTATTTTACGATTATTGCTATAATAAAAATAATTTTAGAAGAAATGATTGTATAGGTATCTTTAGTGCAGTACATATTACAATAAGAGCTGCATAAAGGCTAAATAAAATCAGTCTTGTCATTTTTATAAGGGAACACGTACCAATTACATACTTTTAAGGCTCGGTAGGTTTAGTGTTAAGTCTACGTCTATGGGGGCGACGATAGGCGTCGCAATGGGGACAGGGGCGTCGAAAAGAGCGTCCGAAAGAATCGTTCGCCGGGGAAAGTCCATCGATGTGCGAGCAGATGCAATTAACGAAATACATTCGGAACGAATAGAGTGCTTTGAGCGTTCGAACCCCGACCGACCGCGAAGCGTCGGTTAATGAGGCCACGTGCACCTCTAGCGCACAGACAATACTGACTAGGTATACAGGGTGGTCCAAACGGTTGTAAATATTGATCCGAAGCGAGCCGTGTTTCGCTCGGAAATCCCGTAGGTAGGCCGTAGGCATTTATTCGAAGAGGCTAGAATACGACTCGTTCTATTCCTTTATTCCGTTAAGACAAACCCACCGGGACCGCTGTTAACCAAACTTTCCGACGTCATTTACCAATAACTCACCCGTATAAGTAATCTCACTACAACGAGTACCGACACATGCCGAGGTCGGACTACAGCGAGCAACCCTGGTACAGATACTGGAATATATTATCGGATCCTGAAGAATTTCACCGCAATGCGGGCGGAAAGAGATGAATAGGCCTGCCCGATACATGCTCTGTGTTAAACTCTATATCATCTACAGGAAACTTCAGTTTTGGGAACCTTTTCCAAGCTGAGAAACGTTACTACAAATTTTTAGGTTAGATTGGCGAAAAGATTGAATTTACTTCAACCTTGTACGATTTATAGATTGTGTCGAAATAAAGTAGTTAGTACGAAAGCGTTGTTCCAAAGGAAAAATTCGAAATTTAACACATTACCGACCGGTGATTATTGCATAATTTTGAAAAAACTATTCCTTCAATAATGACAGCAATTTTCATTGCGAACTAACAAGTCACCCTCAATAACGTCATCTAACAGTTTCATTTAAAATTGTAACGTAAAAGAAAATTTCTATACTTTCTTTTGGTACACCACAATTACTGAAAATTCTATTCTCTCGATTCTTCTCTCCCGAAACTCTACAACAGGATATTTCAAAAATTAAATGGTTGTGTTTGACGGAGAAAGAGTTGAAGAAACGAATCGCGCACTTAAGAAAAAGTTAAAAATTAAATCGTTAAAATCAGCACGAGAAAACAGACAAATTATGCTGCCTACAGGGTGATTCAAAAGTACCATGAGAGAATTATTAATAGAAATAAGAATCGATAGCAAGATCCTCACCGTAAGTACGAAATAATTAAACAAAACTGCTTCGAGTGTTTTACAATGGTGATCGTCTACAGGACGATTCAAAAGTTGTCTTTCGAATGAACGCACCTCCCTCGAATAAGAGCACCGTCAAACAAAATATACTCTTATAAGGTCTCGATTGCGGGTAATTATGGCGCGTCTCAATTGAGAAAGGGTCGGGGATCGAGGGTACAGGTTAGCGACTAGTTAAATCGCATTAGAAGCGGGTGCCGAGGCGGAGAGAAGTTCGCGATGGAAGCCTTTTATGCAATTTCGTGCGAGTCCCTGCACGAAGACGAAACCAAATAAGGTATCCGGTGCGTGGAGCGCGAAAACGAGGAACAGGAGTTGCGTGATCCATTAATTCCCTTTATTCCCAACATCAACCACCATTCGGGCTAATTAATTAGCAGGCAATCGGAAATTTCTATTCCTCGTAACAGGTAATATCCAGGACAGAGAGTCTGTCACGAGCTTATACAATCATCCGATGGAAGACAAAATGCTCGCAGGATCTCACAATCGGAACAATCGACACTCATCGTCAGATTTGATTCGGTGTTACTTCCGCGTCTCTTAATTGAACGGGAATTTTTTAGAGTTTCCCTTCGAGCCTCGACTAATTACGCGGGGAATTCTTCGTTGTGAAAGGTGCCTGTCAGCTAATTACTCCGGATTTGATCGTCCGATAATTGTTAGGCAAATTGAGTGCTAGATGGACTTGTGTGCTCGTGTGTTTCATCGTTCTGCCATGCTGGCGTGGCGCGGCGAGTGTACCGGTCGTAACGAAAATAGATTAACTGGGACGATGTTTCCATACAAGCGAATTAGTTTATGTTTTCGGCGATGCCAACGGGGTTGCTCGTCGGAACGAAACTGTTGAACATGGCTGGAGGAATGTTCAATTTCCGAGAAATTTTCGCGTCGACATCGTCGATTCCCTTCCATTGAAAATTCGGCAAAAAAGATTTTTTTAAAAGCAAAGATAAATAACAATTATACGACATTTACTATTTTCTTGATTCAAGCCAAATTCACTGGAAGATTTTCAGTGTACTCAAAATTCGATTAATTGAATAAAAGCAGAATATTTTGAAGCTTTGATATATACAGTTCGTATTAGCGCAAAATATATTTTTCAAATTCTAAATGATTCGAAATAAAACACTTTGCACTCCCAATTATTTAACAAAAGGGAAAATATCGTATTCGTTAAAATTCATTGCTTGAATAAAATAATCGGGCTCTATTCCACCTTAATAAAACACTTTGCACTCCGAATTATTTAACAAAAGGGAAAATATCTTATTCGTTAAAATTCATTGCTTGAATTAAAAAAATTGGGCTCTCTTCCACCTTAATAAAACACTTTGCACTCCCAATTGTTTTTCAATTTTGCTCCATTTGAAATTTATCTTCGAAGGACAGTCCCCTTTTATTAATTTAAACAATTTTGTTCACTAAGTACTAGCACGTGAGCGACCAGAGAATTCAATGTCTACCATAATACAATCAAGAAACGTGTGATTTTTTGATCAATAAGAAACAGTCGCGGTTGTTTAATGTTACAACATTATTTTCATATGCAACGACCTAATCAAAAGTAAATAAAGGAAGACCCAAATACATACTGTATATAAGAGCCCGTTGTATTTACATTGTTCTTTCTCTGATGTCGAGTCACACTCTACAAATTAGTGCAAAGGGTTAAGGAAACAAGTTTGGAACAGTTACCTGGAAGTTTGGAGGCACACGGAGAAAAGCGTCCATTCGGTTCGATCGTCGCCGTAACGACTACGCCCGTTTCTGTTTCGTCGGGCCTCGGATACATATTTAAACACATTGAATCAGCAATGTTTCAGAGAGCCAGGTATTTTCAGTGGAACTTTAAAAATACATTGACCGAGCGAGGTGATCCACTGTTCGATTAGTCGTAGTTCAAGTGCAGAGAGAAAGAGAAGAGAGAGAGAGAGATGCGAACACAGGAAATCTACAGAGAAGAGGACAGGGCTCCTCCGCCGGTGTATCGGATTCTTTGCGCGTGAATTGCTTCGAATTCTATCGCGGTTGTCGGTGACGCGATTCGAGTTCTACTTAAAAGTTGGTCCTGGGCCAACTGCTGACTGGTTCGGGGTTCGAGGTTCTACGACCGTACGAATCTGGGTTCTACACGAGACCGTTTCGAATTCCTCTCTCTCTCGTGGTTGCCGGGCCGCGGAAATCAGCTCAGAAAACATTTTCTTTCGTTAAAGAACTCGCTGTTTTCGTAGGATGGACATTGTATGTAGTTAAACTGTTATATTTTGTCCTTTTTCTTGCAAGACTCAATTGTGAAAATGTGTTAAAAAATACAAGAATGAAGGTATCTCGAAAAATTCGTACGCTATGTTCTAGATAATCCTGACAAGAGTATCTATGGAAAGTTTTAACCAGTTAACTGCGTTCGACGTGTATACACGTCAATCGAAATCTCTACTGCGTTGCACTAACAATAACCTTTTCAAGCATGAATTATTAATTTTTTATCAAATAAAAATG